>JAJGOT010000358.1:0-302500 GCA_022457155.1 Cladopsammia gracilis
TTTTGTCGATGTGTGACTTTCTGTCGCCTTTATCAATGATTGAGGGTTGGGATGGGGATGGAGTTGTGTTGGGTTCTACTGTTGTTGAGACGACATCAGTTAAAGGCCTTTGTGTTGTTTTATTGGATGGTCTTGTATTAGTTGGTGTTATCTGTAATCAAAGACTAGTTACCTTATGGTAGGAAATTAAAGCTTCGTGAAATTAATTTAAGTAGCATTAATTTTTGTGAGCGTTAATTTCCACGACATTATTTAAGTGGAGCGTTCATTTTCGAGACCTTAATTTCACCCCAAATTCTGGATACCGTCCGAACACATATAGCAACTACCGTAGGAAACAATAACCTTCTCTTTTCTGCACACTATTTTTCAATCTTTTACAATCGTAAAAGCCTTAAAGATATGTCATCTGCAATATTTCCAGTTCATTTTTGCTTTCAGAATAAGCGGTTCTCGTCATCCGTTTTTTTTTTTGTACTACACAGTCAGTCAAAATATCTTTAGAGACATCATTAAACGTGTTAATTTTCTTTATTTTGAAAATTTTCCCCCTCTTCGGGTTAATTCCCTTTACTCAAATGAAATGTTCCCTCCAATTCGCATTAATTTTTGTCACTTTACTATCAATGACCTTAATTTACAGGAGCGTTAATTTCCTATAATAAGGAAGATTCGGAATAAATAACACACTTAACTGGCTATTTAAATGTAATCAATTCCAGTAATATTAAGTTTGTAATATTAGTGCTGTGCGCAGGCGTGGGTTTCTTCCAAACATTGCAGATTTGCTGGCTATGGTTCACCCGTCATGCATGATACTATAACCTGATAGACAAAGTGAGATGATCATGACGCACTTGTGGGAAAAATTGCAAAATTATTTACATATAATTATATGTAACCATACCGTTGTCACTGTCATCGTCACTGCTGTGCTGGTATCACTTGTCGGTTGATCAGTTGATGGTTTTCCAGCAAGACCTGCAACAAAAATACAATTATTTTATTATAAAATTTATTATAACTTGACCTTGTTCCCAGGGTCTCCCTTCTTCCCATCCCACGGCGCCCAATGATGGGGGTGACTGTCATATACATGTACATATAGTGATATAGAGTTTAGTGATCAGGGCTTGAAAAAAATTGAAATTTAAACTTGCGCTTTGGACGAGCAAGTCTTAAGTCTTACTTGCCTGGCAAGATTTTATACATGTAAATTGTTATTTCAGCTTAGTTCACAAGCAGCTTGTCCATATCCTTGCCCATCAGGCAAGTGATCGAGTGGGAAAAGTTACTTGTCCAACACAAAAATCTACTTGTCCTGGACTACCGGACGGGACTTTTTTTGAGCCCTGTAAGTGCGGACCAACAAGTTCCAACTTTTCCGAAGTCAAATGCGTGTGATTTTCGTATCCATATTACACAAATTTCCGAAAATGTCCAACGACTGCCCGAATATTGCCGAAGATGTTCCGACAACTTCCGAAGATTTCCGACAGTTGCCGAATGTCGCAGTGCTCAAAAGCTTGGCACGATCTTGCCAAGATAGTGCTTATCTCGACTTTTCAGCTTGTTATTTGGTGCTCAAATGCAACATTTAGCACCGTTAACTGGACTATTTTGAGTGGAAATTGAATTTCGATCTGTAGGCCTGTGACACACGCATAATGCGTATGAGTTGGCAGCTATACATTTGGCCAGGACCAGGCAACCACTGATGTCCACCTACACGTAGCTTAGTCAAGAGAAGTGTCAGTAGTGTAGTGCAGTTATGGAGAACTTTTGAGTCTGTGGACAATAATCCTATGGTGTGCCCACTCAAATGAAACCTGTTGACAGTACTTTTGCATCAGATTCAATATTTAACAAAATGAAAGGAAACAACGTCCATGGGTGGGCAACAATTTTGAGGTCAGAGGGTAACAGTGCACTGTTGCCTGCTAGCGCACGTGATCAGACCATGACAAAAGGTGGCATCATTATGATGCAATTGATGTTTATGTTGTAGTTAATTTTTTATTTCAGGTACTTTATGTTTTTCCTTTGTTTCAAATTCATTAGCATATATTTATTACCATACCCAAAAACAATGGAAAAATAAAAATTACCTGAAGTAAAAATTAACTACAACATTTACCTTGTCTCCTCAAGTGCTTGGTATGTTTTTTAAACTGTTTTTATCAAATGCCTTGTGTTGCTATTATAACAAATCACTTAATGACTGATCCCTCAGAAAAACAGTGAATTTTGTTTCCCTGGAATCTGGATGATTCCCTCAACTTCGTCTTGGGAAACATCGAGATTTTCTGGAAAAAAATTCACTGTTTCCCTCGGGACCAGTCATTTAATAAGTGTTTATTATTTATCCAAGAAATAAAATAACATCCAATGTTATTTTTTTTTTGGTAGACTAAAGAAAAATTTACTTACATGGTAAAAGGATGGAGCCTTTCACCTTGAACACAATACACAGTCTTCTAGGCGTGCTGCTGACATCTCGTCGTTTAGATGCTACACACTCAATGCCAACTTTGACAATTTTTCCAAGTAACGCAGCCACTGGTTTATTATTGTTCCACTATTAAGCAAAGGAAAAGAAAAAAAATAACATGTTAATGACTTGATACTGAAGCATTGACAAAGTGAATGTATGTGGGTGGTTGTTTACACATTCCCACCTAATGACATCTTCCTGCAGTGTACATGATTGTATCTGGATACCCTGTTTAAAAAACTCTGCCATTGTCTGGTCTCAAGCCCAGGATGTGAAAGGAGAAGAAGGGGTTGTACGCAGGGCCAGCACCTGTGGCTACATAAAAAAAAAGACCTTGCAACAGAAACCTTTACTAAAGAAATGGAGGCAGCTAGGAGGATAGAAGCAATCCAGGAAACTGGACCTGTGATGGTAGCCAAACCCATCTGGGTACTGATCACATCCTGAAAGTAGACACCATCAGACCAAAGATAATGGCCTTATGTATTTAACATGAAGAGAACTAAGAATAAGAGACCATGTTTAAAGCTCCAGCATGTTTACCCCTATACCTGCCAGTTCTCATGCCTGCAGGTCAAAACTTCGATCTCAAGCCAGCTTACGTACCAATTTCTCACAGCCTAAATTTCATGTACATGTAACTGACACACTTTCCAAAAATACGTAATCTCGAACCAATGTGAGAAACAAAAAGTCCATGCAAAATGTCTCAGCAAATGATGGTACTTTCTCACAATTAATAATTCTCTGATTTTTGAAGGGAAAATCACTGGGGACATTCACAAGGTTGTGTTTCATGATACACATCCTGGGACTGGAATGCCTTCAGAAAATTTTCGGATCAAAGTCTTTGGAAGTCTTCAGATGTCAAGATTCGGAAATCTTCAGATGTGGCTGCATCGTCTTAAAAAAATCCTGTCACTCCCAGAATAAAAAACTCATGGCTTGGCTCAAAAAACATTGGCAGGTTTATTACCATTACTTTTCAACATAAGTACCCTCCCCCCATGGAGAAGGGAGAGTTCCCCAAGGCTCCATTGAAAACAGAATACTGTCAAATACTATTACTGAAAGCCTGCTACCCTATACATGTACACGTAGCTACAAGTATAATACAGGGTTCATACTCTTTTCAGATTTAAAAATTCCACGACTTTCAATGACCTTTTCCATTAAAAATTTTCCATGACCTCGAGTTAAGCAGTTGTTTTCAAAATTTTGTCAAAATGATATATATTTTTTATTTTTCCATATTGCTTTATTGTTCTCACAACATACATGTATGTTGCCTTTGTGGTTTTGTACCATGAACATAATTTTCCATGACTTTCCATGACTTTCCAGGCCTGGAAAATTAAATTATACAATTCCATGACTTTCAAGGTTTTTACATGACTGTATGGATCCTGTAATAAATAAAGGTTTCTTCCTTTCTTTTTTCTTAAATTTATATACAACTTCAGGGGTTTGAAGTAAGTATACACACACATATTAAGTCATTTTGCTTGTAAACTGGATGATTGTGAAAATGATGAAAGTCTGTAAATTTATTTTGAAATTTTTCTACCAACCTTTAGGAAATGAGCATGTCCACTCCTTTTTCTGTCTGCATGGTGAATAAAGAAGGCTGGAGTTTGGCCTGAAAGCTGTTTCCAGCCTTCATTTGTTATAAAGTAGGTTGCTTTAGCCATACAAGTCTCCTTTGGCAATGCATTTAGTTTTATTGAACTGGAATTATTGAATACTCTTAGGCTATCTGTGTTTTTTTCTCTATTGAATAGTAAAGTACATCCTGCAAATAAAATTGATGCATGTGAATAAATAATAATGAACTTAATTATCATGTCATTTATAAACAGTAACTGAGGACAAAAGACCCCTCTTAAAACTCTTTGTGGACACATAATGTTACAGGCGCAGATCCGGGAAAAATGTTAACCAATCAGGAAACTTGGTCGGGAATTTCCCTGGTTGGGGCTGTCTGACTTTGCCAAATTTGGGAATATTGTGGGTGTTCCATAAAATAATAACCTAAAAAATCCCAAATGGGAATTTGGTATTTTTTTCTGTGATTTGCGACAAAGTAATTTTCATGTATGCCACAAGTCACCTTAAAGGCAAAACATTTATCTCACATTCGCAAGTGGTTATAAGTGGCGTAATAGCAAGCCATTTTTGCATTAATTTTTACCAAAAACTAGATGTTACAAAACTTTTAGTGAAGGTTGCATTATTTTAGGAACTCAGAAGTTTACATTTACATGTAGTGTACAAAAAGAAACAATTTCTAAAAATCTGGCCAATTTCTGTAAATCGGTGGAAGCCTCTACATGTACAAAATAATAACTAAAATAATAATAATAATAATGATGATGATAAATATATAATGGTTATTGAACTGAGTGGAGTGCAATTTATTTGGTCTGAAATCATGTGTGATTTCAAAATCGAACGAGCGCGCAGCGCAAGTTCGATTTGAAATCACAAGTATGAATTGCACGACACGAAGGTCGATTACCACTTTATTACATCCATTTACAGGATTTTAGTCAGTACCAATACTGATGTGCCTTATAGATGCGATTTAGAGCAAAAAATAGTGCGATTTGGGAATAAATTGCACTGCTAAGAAAAAGATGCCATTTAGAGCAGAAAATAGTGCGATTTGGCAATAAATCGCACTGCTGAGAAAAAGATGCGATGTGGAAACAATAGTGCGATTCGGGAATAAATCGCACTGCTGAGAGCCAATGAGATTGCAATGTTCACCAGTGATTTCAAAATGGATGTAATAAATAATGATATTAATTGCTTTTATTGGGCAAATTAACTCACATGTATGAAATTGATCAAATGCACGGCCATTTATAAAATCAAATATAGAAAAAATAAAAAATTTAATAGTCTTAATCAGATGTGTAGCTAAGAAAAAATGTAGCAGGCTCCAGTAAGAGGCCCAGCCGGTTTTTCTGTATAGGTACACCTGTTCTAAATCACCCCAAGTCTTTGTTTTCTAGTGAAATTTCAGCAGGTGATAAGTTCTCTTTCAGCTGGTGAAATTAGCCGGGTAGCTGACAGTGTAGCTACATCCCTGTTTATTACTGTACATGTACCTCTGTAAATATCAATTCTGGGAATGTAGAAACAGAGGATGACGAGCCTCTCCATTGATAATAATGCCACCTCAAATTCTTGTCAATTTTTATTTACATATTTATTTCTTATTTTATTCTATCTGGACCTCGAGCTTGGTAAATAACAATTTATTTGTGCTTGGTGTAACCTCTTCTTTGGGGCACCTCCATTAAATGGGCCAGTTCTCCTGGTCCCAGCTGGCAAAACAATCCAATAATCTTAATTTATTATTGTCAGCTCTATTTATATTAAGAGACACCTCTATTAAAGTGTATATGACAGTGATTTTTTTATTTGCTTGAAAAAAATTGATATTGATTTTTCTTCTCTGCGCTGTAGCCGTCTAAAAACGTGAAATTTCACTTACGGTGTGTTACAAAACCGTGCAAGAAGAAAGACTGGAAATAGTCCGCTGTGACATCAATACAGGAATGCCGGTGTCAAGGTTTCTCAGTTCCTCACATTTTTTGATGTGCTCTGAGGAAGAAACATGGTTCTATTAAAGTGTGTTGTCTATGGTTGTAGCAACACACACCAAAAAAATGGAGGAACTGAGAAATCGCGACACTGGCATTCTTGTATTGACATCACAGCGGACTATTTCCAGTCTTTCTTCTTGTGCGGTTTTGTAACACACCGGAAGTGAAATTTCACGTTTTTAGACGGCCAAAACGAACAAACATCATGTACATTCGATCAAGCAAATAAAAACATCACTGTCATATACACTTTAAGGGGATACTTTTTCTGGTACCGGCCCGTCTGGCAAATGCCCAAATAATCTTTGTAATATTATTATCATGTCTAAAACCCTTTTGCTCCCAGAGTCAATTGTACATGTAGACATGTACATGTGGTGTAGTTCTAACTTTTGAGTCTGTGGACTAAATCCTATGGTGTGACCATTCAAATGAAACCTCTTCAGCAGTACTTTTGCATGGTACCATTTGTTTTTCAATATTTTACAAAATGAAATTTGGGATTTTCTTGAATTTTGATGTTTGACACTGTTGGGAGTGAAAGGGTTAAAGGGACACCTCTATTGAGGGGACACTTCTCCTGATCCTGACAATGTTCCCTTGATAGAGGTTCCACTGCATAACATTGAGGTCCAATTGCTGTCATTTCAATTTATTTTATAAAATTTAATGAATTATAGTACGAGTTTATATCCATCCTTACCTTCACGATTGAGATTGTCAGCGACACAATACCGATTGTCCTCTCTGTAAGTCGTGGTCGATTTCTTACACTGACAAATGCAACCTATTTTTGTATATTTCCACACGCTACCATCGATTGTTTGACACGGATTATCTTCGTTTTTGCAAGGTCCTTTGTAATCAACAAAGCGAATTCGATCCCCCGCCCGCAAACGACTAACTGAACAGCCATGTTCTTCGGCAGACGATAACACAAACATTTGTAACGGTAATAGAAGCAAGACACAGGTATGTGTAAACATGGTTCTTTTGAGTCTTCGAACAATATCTGTACGCGTCCCAATGGCATAAAATCTTCCTTTTCCCATCATCGGAAAATGTTCGATGATTAAAATTCCTTCTCCTGGTTTCTAGGCCTCCAAGGTTTATAGTTTATAAAGTTTAAGGAATACAATATAATTAACTTCGGTTCACGCAAGCATTGATATTTTCTCGAGCTGAAAACTGCTTCCTTTCTTTCCAGGAACTCTGAACTTCTGACGGGAATGCGTCAACAAATATTACGTTATCATCACGACCGGAAGTGGGTTTGCACAATAATATGATTCCCACAAAGGATTAGCTTTCTTTCATCGGCTTCCGCGTTTTCAACTTGAAATACGCTGCTTTCAACCACGAATAAGATTTCCGTGCTTGGAATGAAGCCCAAAACTCCTCAGCTGTTCATTGCTTTGCATAATTATTCCTTGTTGTTGACTGTTCTCGAATCTTATTCGTCGATCAATTGTCTGAAAAGATCGAGGAGACGCTAAATATTGAATCAGTTGCTATTTTCGAACTTCGGCCATTCCACAAGCGATCCAAACTGTCATATATAGTGAGTGTTTTACATGGATTCGATGTAACTCTGCTGCTGCGTGGAAAAAGGAACGTTTTATCGGCGTACAATTATGAAAAAGTCAACGCTAAAAACGTCCGATAACGTTAAAACGCGACACAATGCATGTCAAAGTTCGTCCGCCATTTTTAATTATGGAGAAGATGAGGAAGACTGGAACGACTGGATTCATGTAAATTTTTCCGGGGGCTGGGGGAGGGTTGGGGTTGGAGATCTGGTGAGTAGGTAATCTCCTGCCCCAATACTTAGCAAAATTAATCGAAGATGACGCTCCTAGCAGATGATGAAAGCTTCAGGAATCTCATCTAACAAGCTGTGAAAACCTCAACACATCCGGATGAGCGCTAAGGAAGTTTCAATTTCACAGACCGAAAATCATGATTTTTTTCATGTTGATTAATGCGGGCCGAAGGGATAGAAGAAAGAAAACGATTTTTGGAACACCAACTGACAGTTGATACCCACACAAGAGTACCCCAAGCTGGTAGTGAACTATTTCGGTGTCCATCTATTAACTACGAATTCTTATTTTTTACAAATCCTTTGAGAAAAACTATTTCCTCCCAAACATACCCAAAATCACCCAAAAATTTACAAAACACCCCATAACATAGATTCATAAGATGATCATGAGTTTTTGGATTGGTTGAAACGTGAACGAGATGTTAAATGGCGGAAAATGGCATTCACGTGAGTCACGCCTTAATTATCTGGTGATTTCCTTTTCATTAAATTTAGCATCAAGAGTAAAGCTTCAAACGCCAAAAGAGGAATAGCTAGCCAAGAAAATTCCTTTTACCGGCTTTATAAAGGGGACGCACGACTCCCTTGATGTAAGTCTGCGTAGTCAGCCAAGAAAATTCCTTTTACATTTATAAAGGGGACGATCTTTCCCTTTGATTCCCTTGATGTGAGTCTGCGTAGCACCCGGGTCCGTTATAGTTGTGCGTGTCCTTCGTGCGCCCATCCTAGAAATGGCTCCTCATAAATAAAACCAAAAAATCATAAACTTGATAAACTGGTACGAACCTGTTTTGACTATTGAATTTAAAGAATAAATAAATAAAATAGAGCCAAAGTTGTCGATATAAATTTCCTCGTTTCTTTGTGTCAACTGAAAAGTTTGAAAAATTAAATTTTTAAAAACTTTGGAGGCTGGACTTTCGACGCCGGCCCGGAGCTTGAGACCAAAATCCTGTTCAAACCTTGTTAAGACCAGAATTTAGACCTTGGCCTTAAAATTATTCCCCTAATCAAGACTGGAAGCACTTGCTAGCCGGGCAACTGCCTTTCAGAGCGTGGCACTCGTCCGGATTTATCATCACTCGCCCCAAAACAAAATAAATCTTCGTGAGAAAGTTACAGTTACAATAATTCAGAGGAAGAAGCGTATAACGTCAAATGGACGAAAATCTAGCCTTTATAAACGACAAAGGGGATGATCAGTTTCTCGGAGGATGAAATTGTAAAGAGATGCTCGTCGGAAATTTTGAATTAAACCGCTAAAGGAGACCAATCTGGGTGTGGCTTAAGCATTATTTGACCTCAAAAATATACTGTTCTAAAAACGACAGACAAACAAGAGTTATTGTAGTCTCCCACGCAGCCGTTACATGTTAAAAATATCAGTGTTTCTTCCTCCGGGGGGGGGGGGGGGGGGGGGGGGGGTTGGAAGGGGAGTACTTGACCTGAGACCCAGCTGATCCTTTTTAGGACAAAAAAAAACGAACCTGTGTAAGTCAAACTGGCTGGCTCTACGGCAATGGGCTGATTTATTTAGCGGCGAATATTGCGCCTGGCAAAATTAACCTTCCTCAGGGCCAGGGCTATACTGAAGGAAAATGCTATTAAAACAAAACACGAGTGGTAATGATTGACTAATGCAACTAAATTAAAATATAAACATTACATAAATATTACATGATATATAGTGAGAGGGATACTGAGGGACCAAGCCCATAATATTAGATTGTGGTAACTAGTCCTTTACAAAATTATGGACGAGTGTCCCTGTCACTTCTACATGGGAGTCTAAGGCCGGGGGGAAATTCCATAACCCCCGGGGGAACTCCCATGTGAAAGGTGCGGGGAGTGCTTATCGTCTCGTTTAGGGTTTTAAATTACGGATTTTGGTATCACACGAATTGGGTTGTTTAGGGCCGAGAGCCTAGAATGGGAGGGGGGAGGGAGGGGGAGGGGGAGGGGGAGGGGGGGAGGGGGGGGAGGGGGGAGGGGGGGAGGGGGTACTCCCTTATATGACCAATACGGGAATGTGCCGTGCACAGGGTATGGTTTTTGGCAGTTTTGTCGTGAACAGGGTATATAATTTAACGTGAGTCTGTCCTAAACAGGGTTTGAATCTGTCCTAAACAGGCTACAGTTCCAGTTAACTCGGCGCTTGTGATCACTTCCCTTGTCGTGATCAGCATATTCATGCGAGGGCGAAGTCGTTTTCTTTTCAAAGGATCCGTCTACCATTGTTTTAAAGCTCAGATCCTTAAAAACGCACGAGCCTTGTACTAGACAGGGCGCTAAAATAGGGGGTGTTGTCCTACACAGGGTATACACTTCAAGTGACGTCTGGTTCGAGCATCTCTACATAGAGATCCGGCAAAACCTAACCAGTGCATTTTACTCACACATTATGCGGACCTCTGCATTCAAACGTTTCTACCCAAACAATGTAACAATATTTTCTCTTGAGACTGAACCTGATTTGCGATAAAGTCGTTTTCATCGACGTTTTCCTAGCACTAAGATTAGTTAAAGTAATGCTAAAGATCGCTTCCTCTTTTACCCTATAAAGTACCTTAATAACTACTGACTGAGGATTTTTTGAAAATGCACACCCTACCCTAAAACGGTTCCATGCACCTCACATAACCTCACTTTCATGTGGGAATTTCCCACCCCCACCCCTCGGTATTTACCCATCACAGTGAAAATGATTGCGTCGTAGCCGCAGTCGTCAAAACTACATATTCCCATTGATGACATATGTATATGCTGTAGCACATGCCTATATAAGGTTCATTATACCTGTATTGGTTGGATATAGCGATCCCAAAAGATGGCGCTAAGCTCCAAATATTGAAAAGTGTACATGTCCCGGAAAAGATCAAATACATCTTAAATTTCGTCATCTATTTCAGTTCAATTTATTTATTTGCCACAGTATTTATAAACATTAAGTCTAGAAGCAGGCCGATAACCACTGCAATTTTTTAGAGGTTTTATGCGGTAAGCGATTGACTATTTTATGCGGTATTGGGGTAAAGTTTGGGCCTGGTTTGTTAAACCATCATTGCATACGTATGTCACGCGCGTACATAAACCAAATTTCCCGAGGTACGTGGAGACTTTCCTGTTCCGTATACATGTAATTTTGTTAAGTCAAGTTGTTCTAGAATCAACTCCATTCAGTGTAGAATTTCCGGCTCAACGTGAAATACCTTCATCTGAGCCAAATTAATTTCCTCGTTTGTGTGTGTCAACTGTGAACTTTGAAAAGTTTAATTTTTTAAATTTGGAATCTTTTGCTGGGCCTTCGACGCCGGGAGCTTGAGACCATAGTCCGATGAAAACCTTTTTCAAACAAAAATCAAGACCTTGGCCTTGGAATTTCCCCCCTAATATGGTTGGGAGCGCTTGTTAGACGGGCGAGTGCCTTTCAGAACGTCTAAGACTTAATTCCTAAGTCTCCTCTGGGAGAATAGGGCCTTTCAGAACGTACTCGTCCGGATTTATTGTCTCGCCCCAAAATTAAAACAAAATCCGGCTTCAACAGCCAAAAAGATCTTCGTGAGAAAGTATAAACAGTTAAAATAATTCAGAGGGAGAAGCGTATAAGCCTCCGAAATAGAAGAAAATGTAACCTTAATAAACGACAAAATCTGATGAACAGTTTCTCGGAGAGGACTTCCATCTGAAAGGTACAGGGATGCATCCATGGTGTCTGGCATGTCCCAGAAAGGACCAAATGCATCTTAAATTTCGTCATCTGTTTTAAGTACAATTCACCTCATGTTTATTTGCCACTTCTAGCCGCTTCTAAATCAGAGACTTAACTTAGGCGATAACCTCTGCAATTTTTATAGAGGTTTTATGAGGTAAACGATTGACTATTTTATGCGCTATTGGGCCTGGTTGGTAAATTGAAACATTGCTTGATGTTCTCCTGTCATTCCAATAATCATTGCATATGCTGACTCGTCCAAGTCGTCTCTCTAGAGAAGACGCGGGAGACGCGCGTGGGGGATAGACGCGGAACGAGAGAAGCGCGACCGAACGGGGTGATGGGAAGGAGGAAAAGTCCCCTGTTGTTCCCCCCCCCCCCCCCATTTCCTCCTTCCCATCACCCCTCGCGTTCTCATCGGCCGCGCGTTCTCTCGTTAATTGAGAGACGACTAGGGATGAGTCATCTGCATATGTATGTCATGCACTTACTTCATAACCCAAATTTCCCGAAGTACGTGGAGATTTTCCTGTTCCGTATACATTAAATTTGTTTAGTCAAGTTGTTTTAGAATCAACTCATTCAGTGTTGAATTTCCGGCTCAACGTAAGTAAACTTAATGAAGAGAGAAATTTTACAGAAAAATGGGAGGGTAGAGCTTTTATGATGACATGGCACATCCATTTGATGCAACCCTAGCAGTCACCTAGCTTTTTCATCCATTCCCTAGCCTGTTCTCGTACGGCTCCCAGGAGTGCAAAAAATAAAAAAAAAATCGAGAAAATATCCCAAATTTCATTTTGTAAAATATTGAAAAACAAATGGTACCATACAAAAGTACTGCTGAAGAGGTTTCATTTGAATGGTCATACCATAGGATTTCGTCCACAACCCGAAACGTTAGAACTACAATACATGTCTCCATTATTGACTCTGGGTGTGAAAAGCCAGAAAAAACGAAAATCCATGCCAGTGAGCGAATTTCTATTGGTTTCCTTCGCCGATGAGCCTTTCTTTTCGCCCCGTCCCCAACCGACTCAAAATTTACGTTAACTCCGTTGTAGCAACAGGAAATTATGAAAGTACGTGAAAACATTCTGAGTTCGATGACTTCCTAGTTTTCCGATTGCATGACTAGGGGTGACATCAATTGTCGCATGACGTAACTTGTAAAATTCGCGCTAAAACCCATCCTTGAAGACCCACGAGCAGTTCTAGAAAACGTTGGTGGCGCCTATTTTTGCCAGGTTTTGTACTTCGTTCCTCCCCGACTAACGTTCCCTGAGTCTCCGAGGATGGCTAAAGCCATGTTTCCTATTTCCCAATACTATACTAAGACATTATAAAAAATTAACATATATCAAGTTTTAACTCTGGTGTAGGTTATTCTACCTAGGAAAAACAAGCACGATATCCCAACGAAAGACATCCCCGACATATAAATAGAAATGCTTATTTTCTAAAGAAACATGTGTCGAATGGCACTAAGTGCTTTTAATCCTTGTGAAAGGCTTTCAGTTCCGGGGGGGGGGGGGGGGGAAGGAAGAGAAGGCGGTACTCCTCAAAAGATTTTGGTAAGGATGCGTCGTTGAATCTCCCGTTGAAACCCTGGTCCATTTTCAAACCAAAATAGATGATTTCCCTATCTATTTTCAGACCTGATCGGCGCAAAAAGGAGACCTGATCTAAATCGATACCCATATGGCGATTTTCAAACTAAAATGGCTCAGTGACCATACCTTTTTGGGTCGCACATACCTATGGAGCTTATGGGAGTAAACCCCCCCACCCCCCCCCCCCCACCCCCCCCCCCCCCCCCTCCACGCAATTTTTTAGTCCAGCCTCGTGAAACTCAACTCCTAAGCTTCGATAAGCTATATGACTTGGAAATGAAAGCCCCGATCAGTAATTTTCGGTTTTGTTTATTTTCCAGTGTTTTACATACTGACATTTGGGATTTTGTAGTTTCATTTTCGCTGCTGATTTCGAAAGGTCCGAAAGTGGAATAAAAGGCCAAAGGATTATCACTGACATTTCTATCTTTCAACACATCACACGAGGTGCTATAAAAATGTTCCATTGCAAAAACCAACATAGTGTTTTTATAATCCCAGTTTGTTTAAACTGTTAAATGCAAGCATATTCGGGTTTACTGGTTCATCGCCTGAATATCCCACTTTCCATTAAGAGAGAGATCGCACAAAAGATAATCTGCCTCTTCAAAGATAAAAGGAAATGTTTGTGGGGTGATGCGATTTCCAGCGCTGTTTATGAATAACAACTTTCAGCGCCGTTGAAAATACATGAAAATACATTTAGCCTGCCTGCCCAGGAACGATCACTGGGGACGTCCGCGCGCAGGCTTAAATACATTTCTCATCTTCAACGTTTCTTTGGGGAACCGTAGCCGCGGAATTGATCAATTTTCACGGGTGGACAAACAAGACAAGCGAAGTTTCAGTGATATTAAGCACAATTATCATTTGGAAAAACATTTACACTATATAGTATGACCATAATGTTAATGACCTCGATTAAATGGTTCTTCATTGTCCTCGCCATACACTATTCAGAGGTTATCTTTACTTCAGGTGAGTGGGGTATAAAGATAAAAAATTGAATTATTGAATCCAGCTGCGTTATAATCGACAGATCTATGATGTTGTTTTCGTCTGCCCTGAGCCTTTGTATTAATTAACCCTTTCACTCCGAGAGTCAATTATGAGCTATTATGGAGACATGTAGTGTAATTTGTGGACGAAATCCTATGGTATGACCATTCAAATGAAACCTCTTTGGCAGCACTTTTGCGTAGCACCATCCGTTTTGCAATATTTTACAAAATGAAATTTGGGATTTAATTTAATTTTGGTTTCTTTGGTTTCATCTTGCGAGTGGGAGTTAAAGGGTAAAACCACATAGCGGTACATGACACAATGGCCACAAAATAGCGGTGTGAATGGGGTATTTCACTCAGTTTTCTTACAATTAACTAATCGAAACCTCCATTAGGATTCTGGTTCGAACAAGCGCCAATATACTGCAACAGAGGCAACATTATGCTTGTGGAAATTGCTTAGATGGTCGACTATAATTATTTCGTTGCGTGACGAGGCAAACAATCGTCTCTGCTCCGTGAGTTTTCATAACCTCTTGTACTGACGTCCTTTGGGCGGGTCACGAAATTGCCCGGATCAGGAGCGTCCAACAAGTCTAGAGAACGTCTACAGTGGTGAATCTAGCCCCCCCCCCCCCCCCCCCCACCCCCCCCCCCCCCCCCCCCCCCCCCCCCCCCCACCCCCCCCCCCCCCCCCCCCCCAACCCCCATTTTGCAAAAGAAAGGTCACAAAAGCCGAAAATTTGTATAGTCTGGCATAGTCAGAAATAGACTCCTGGTATAGTCCATTATAGGGAGTACCACCCATCCCCCCCGTGACCATATGAGCCTTGAGATTGTCCGACGTTGCTCTGGGTCAGCTTTTTTTAAAGTTTATGTTGCTCATTAGCTCTCATTAATTTTTCAGGCGCGTGTGTTGACACACACAGTTACTGTGCTTACTGGGCTAAAAAAGGACAGTGTCAAGCGAAATATCTTTATATGCTGCAGAAATGTCCTCAGAGCTGTCGAGTATGTTCAGGAGGGGTTTGTAAGTGATAATTATATTGGCTTTTATTGGTTGTTTCACATTTGTCGTCGTCGTCGTCATCGTCATCCCATCATCATCAACATCATCGTCAATATCTTCATAATTATTATCAGCATAAACATTATCCTCAACATCATCATCATCATCATCATCATCATCAACATTATCATCAACATCTTCATCATCATCAACACCAACATCATCATCATCATCATCATTATCAGTTCCAGTACTAGTGTAGCATAGGGCATGTTTTACATATTCCATCTATGTTCATTGACTATGAACTTCTGCATGACGATATTTAGGGGAATGGTTCGCTAGACGTGTTTATAATGCTTAGATGCAACAAAGGTATTAACCTAGAAGTAGGGGCCAATCAAAATGCATGATTGCCCATATCTAACGGCTCTACATTCAATAATGCTTGTTATTGATCGTATTACACCTGTACCTTTTTTGTCATCTTCCATACCATAGCTTGTGTAAATAAATACAATGATGGATACTGTCTTCTACATGCTGGAAACTGTTGGCGTCAATCTTATGCCACGAATCTCATAAACAACTGTAGAAAGACCTGTGTGTGTAGCTGTTGTCCTACTACGCCTGGAACGACACCGGCAAATGCAACAACAACAACACCACCACCACCAACAACAACAACAACAAAAGTTACGTCACTAAAAGTCAGTACCACGCCTCAGACAACGACTGAGAGGACTGGCGACGAAAGGACCACGGTGATACCACTCAGTACACAGAAAGCATCTGCGGCTAAAGGTACCAGTTAAGGACGTTCTCGCTAATTGTTTATGCGTTTCCTTACTATGCAAGTAATTCATGTCGCAATTTCACGCTACGCCATGTAAAAGCATGCGCGCTACTTAAGGTAGCATTCTAACCACATGAATGGTTGGTATCCGTTTCTTTAACTTTGCCAGGATTTTATTCGCTTAAATGATCGGTGCCAGGATATTTTTGGATACCTAACTGCAGAAAAAATTAAAAAAAAAATATTTTTTCGCTTCAGGCCGTCATTTTCTTTTATAAGAGAAGAATATAACTTTATCGTCAGGGAGATAAAAAGTAAAGTAAAAGTGAAGTAAAGTTTAATTTCAACATCATCTCAAATTAATGAATTACAATGTAGTTGTTACAAACGGAAATGTTAAAATTACATGCAGGCATTTGTGAACAGGGACTGGGTTACAATAATCTAAAAATGTCAATTGCAGGCAATTCTATGACGATCGTAAGATACAAATAGGTTTATATATACACAATTCTAAGTATGGAAAGAAACTGGGACACAGTCATTAATAGTCCTACATTTAGGTACTGTATAGTTCTTTGCGTTTCTCGTTTGATAGCGATGCGTGCACTCTTTTGTCATGGGGAGATGTTTGGAGAGTGGATCCCCTCTTGAGATCTTTTCAAGTGTGTTTACGCAAAGTTCACCGCGTCTTTCATGTAATCTGGATAGCTTTAGTGATTGAAGAACTTCTGCGTAGGAATGCGCAGGTGTGATTTGGAGGGCACGTTTCTTTATGCGTTCGACCTCTTGTGAGGGGTAAGAGGGCAGGACGTGGTACCATACTACACAACAATATTCAAGTACAGATCGTATCAAAGTGATGTAGATAGTAATTAGGTCTTTAGTCTCAACGCCCCCTCGACGAAGTACTCGGAGCATGTGGAGGCGTTTAGAAGCCTTAGTAGCTTCAATGTGAAGGTTCCATTTTAAGTTCTTCTGAATCACCAGACCAAGTACTTTGTGAGAAGTGACAAGTTCTAGTGTTTGATCATCCATCTTCAATTGAGGGAGTTCAGTAGATTCCTTTAGGAAGCATATCCGCATTTCTTTACACTTTTTAGCGTCGAGTTTCATCCATTTGCTGGAGCACCAAGAGGCGACGGTATCAAGACTGGTTTGGATGGTTGAGTAACTGTTCCTTGTAAGCCCTTCCAACAACGATACATCGTCTACATACTTCCAAGTACACGATTCGGGTGCAGAGATATTCAAGTTGTTAACCATTACCAGGAACAATATTGGACCAAGTTTTGTTCGAGATCAAGCCAGCCAACTTAACGCGTTGTAAGTCACTAACTTTGGTTCTCTCTTTTTTTTTCACTCAAACAGAAACCAACACCTTACAAACCACAACAACGAAAAGCTACGACAGTGCACAGGTAATCTTGCGTTTGTCCATGTACAGTATGAGTACAATTTTCACTCTCTTACATTTCAAAAACCGACCCGTGTAACATAGCTCAAAGAGATAGGGATTCCTTGGACTACTCCCCCTTTTTTATAAGCAGTCTTCTCCTGAGAATTTAAACTTGAAATGTTTAGTTCATTTGCATTTTATGGACAGTAAATTAGTCCTAAAAACCCTCTTGAAGGGGGCAGTAAGCAGCTCTTACAAGGTCTTCTCTAATTTCGCTGATAAAACAATAGAACAAATAGACCCTAGCCTTGAAAACAATAGAGCTGCTTGATACCCAGGTCCAATGAAATAAGAGGTTGTAAAGAGCTGCGTGGTATCTGCTTTGGAGTGTGGCTACTGCCTTGTAAATGACTTGTATTTTATTGCATTGTAATTTGACAGGATTCAGCTGAAAAGACACAAAGAAGCAAGTTTGACACCATACTGTTGGTAGCCATTATTGCTGGTATTGTGGTTGTTATTGGTATCCTGGGGCTTGTATCGTTTTGCTTTTGGAGAAGAAAGCGCTCGTAAGTGTTATACTACTTATGTTGTAGAGGAGGGCGCCGGCAAAAGACTATTCGCATTATGCCCACCGATTTCCTGGTACAGTCGAAGCTCTCCTTAAGGTTACAGTGTACCTTCGGGGGTGTCTCCAGTATAACAGCTCTAGCGTCTTAAGATTACACTAAATATACCTAAACCTAGATATCAAATTAAAGCTTATGGAGCTGGCTATCTAAATATGGAAACCATTTGCTAATAAAATGAAATGTCGAATTTTTTACGACGTCCAAATTCGAACGTCCGAATCAGCTTTAAAACGCTATAACTCAAAGCGATTATTATATTTTGCTAATTTGATTTGTTCTCGGGTTTCCGAACACGAAGCGCTAAAAAAACGTGTCGGCGATTTCCCATATTCAATTGCAGTGAAAAGTTACAGAATATTTTCGAAAAGGGGAGGAAAAAAATTGGAATGATCGCACGGAAATGACTCTTGACGAAAAAGTTTTCGGAATTAAGAAATTCGCCGACACGTTTTTGTTGATTATATGTTAGCCTAGCTTCTGTCCAAATTTAAGGAGAATCGAACAAATTCCCTTTGAGTTGTAGCTCTTTAAAGTGTCCCCAACAAGCGAAAAATTAACTTTGAGAAAAAGGCGCTTAAAAAAACATATCGCTTAATAAACAAACTCCGCCCACAAATGTTATACCGTCATTTCTCCGTCAATTTTCACTATTTTTCACTATTTTTCGATAATTTCTTTTTTGGATGAAAGTTCATTCTGTAAACTTTTGTTTAACGCCAAAAAAAATTTCAATAAATTTTCGATCTGAAGGTACACTGTAACCTTAAGACCACCTCTCTAATACGGACACCTCTCCATTACGGACAGTTTCCTATGTCCCGACAAAATTCTCACATATTTTCTTTAAAAAAGACCTCTATAATACGGACCCTCTCTAATACGGACAACGGACACTAAATCTCGGCCCCAGAGAACAAATTCATATAAACTTAACCTCTTTTTTACGGGCACTCCGGTGATCAGGTGATGATAGTTTACAATTTCCTGTTTGTGGTTGCAAACGTATATCGAAAGACATTTTCAGAATTGTACTTTATATTACTTTTTGACATGCAGCATTGCGTTGTAGTTAGTTTCGTTTTTAAAACAGTGATTTGTATACCTCACGTAGCTGAGAATTTTACAATGTAGTACACTACTGATAGACAGTGTCTCAATGCTGTATATTAATCCATTTAGATGCAGTTAAAATACGAGTGTGGGCCTGTTTTTAGTTACTGAACAAAAACTGTCAGTGGAGCCTTAAAAGTGACGTCATCGTGGTGACCTCTATAATACGGACACTTTGCTCTGTCCCTTCGGTGTCCGTATTAGAGAGGTTCAACTGTAATCAAATTATGTCAACTGTCAATACAATCACTAGTTAGAAACTGGCACGCGCTTTGACGAATGGCTGATTCACTCAGCGCCAATTAGCCAATCGGAATTTTGCGGCCGCTACCCTGGGTGCCAGAGTTACTCTCGCGGCATGCTTTCGTGAGAATTGTCGACCGAAGGCCGGAAGCGAGCGGCGAAGCCGCGAGAGAACGAAAACATTATATTATATTATTTTTTATATTTTTTATATTATACTTTTTTTTATATTTTCGAGCGGCGAAAATATAAGAGACATAAGAGGCGTGTAATATGAGAGAGATGAGAGCGCGAGACAAGCCTCAGGCACCCACGGTATGCGGCCGCCAGCGTCCGCAGAAATGAACAAAGAGGGGATCTTCATTTTGCAGGCGTCCTTTCCATCTCTCTCCAGTTCCCTTCTCCCCGACGCTACGTAGGCTAATGTTTTAACAAAAACAAAGCGCAAACAGCGGTTACAAACATTTGTCTAAAATGCATTTCTTTCAGTTACTTGACGTTTCGTATGTACCACATACATCATCAGAAGTCATCGTTATTAAAAGCGAACTTAATTTAAATGTATAAAGCAGAGAACTGGAAACTAGGGGAATAAAATTACAACTGTGTCACCGAGAAATGATTGACAACAACAACAACAGTAATGATTAATTGATTAATTAGAAATTGTGATGCTTTTGGTAGCATTTTATACGTCTTTCACCAAAAAAGGTAAAAAACACGCATTTTTATTCAAAAATGGCTTGACATCATGCTACTTATGACGTAATATCTCGTTACCATAGCAACCAGTTGTCGCCAAACTTTACCAAAATGTGTCTCAAGGATAAATGAACAGCTCCTGAAGACGGCATGTACTAATTATAAATAGCCTTGAAAATATTGGAGACCCCCCCCCCCCTCTTTTGAACGACCGAGGGTTAAAGTAATTTTCTGTTGCTGAATTTCACTACGATTCCCTCGATTATTAAAAAGGCATTATCACGCAGATTTTGCTGTGTTCTGGTCAAACTACACTAAATATATGACAAAGTACCTTTGCTCAAACATAAAATTGCTTTTAGAACACCAAGAAGATAATATCAAGTGATTTCTTCAAGGAAGAACAAACCATAATAAGTTTTTCTGCGATTTTTCCACGACTCTTGGGAGGAACTTGAAAAAATTGGCCCGTTTTTTCAAGTTGCAATCCAAAGATAACGAATACTAGTTTCTGTGCACTGATAGAGTATTTGTTAACAAAACTGGACCATTATTTGTAGGTTTCCATTGAAACAAATATGTTTTTTTTTTGGCTTTTCAAAGTGATACTAAAAACAGGTGACAGTGTCCTTTTAAGTTATTTCTTTTATTCTTCCCTTCAGAGGAAGCTTACAGACGCCAAGAAAGTCACCTCCAACCACAGGTTTGGCTTATAATTTAGTAAACCTCCAATATTTAAATTTTTATTAAAAAATGTAAGCAGGACTATGTACTTTTGAAAAGGCAACAAGAGATTACATTTCATGGCCGCTGTGTTTCTTCGCGTAAGAAATGCTTAAAAAACTTAAAGCAAACTCATAAAAGCGGAGCCAACTGGAAAACAGGCAACTAATGGTATGCGCGGGGAAAAATGCAACGGCTACTTTAGGGTGCATGGGAAACATGCAACCAGTTTTAAGCACGGCATGCAACTAGTAGTACGCGCGGGAAAACATGCAACCGTTACTAAGCGCGAGAAAACAAACAATGAGAACATACAGCCTTTGCCAAGCGCGGGAACACCTACAACCGGTGCCAAGAGAGGGAAAACTTGTACTCGGTGCCAAGCGCGGGAAAACATTCAACCAGTGCTAAGGAACAGCTACAGAATTATTAAAAGTTATTAATAGGTCCACTGACAAGTTTGGAAATTTCAACGTCAATTTCATTTCTTTTTCTTATCACAGAATTTCCACAAATCCCTGATACAGAGTCCATAACTTACGTACCCTTTTATCACGTGCTAGAAGGACCAAATGCCACCTCTCCGAGAGAAGACCAAGTTCCGTCGGTTCATAACGAGCGATCTTCCGAGGGTTTCCGATCAGAATCCAAATACGACGATCCTGCGGAGCAAGGAACGCACGCAATGATTGGCTCGTCATCAAATGCGCGGGAAAATGTCTCACCCATTTATCACCTGTTAGAAGGACCAAATGACACCTCTCCGAGAAAAGACCAAGCTCTGTCGGTTCATTACGAGCGATCCTCCGAGCGTTTTCGATTAGAATCCGATTACGACGACCCCGCGGAGCAAGGAACGAGGGCAAAAATTGGCTCATCATCAAGTGCGCCGGAAAATGACGCACAATACGAAACTGTTAATAAAGTTCGAAATCCCAAGCACTTCATGAATGGCATCTCGAACTGTCCAACGTTAGATGACAGTGTTGAGTACTGTTACAGTTACAATGTTGCTAACCAGGACCTTTCCTTAGAAGTTTGCAGAAACAGACAACAAGAAGTCCCTAATGAGCAGGGTCCTAGGTATCACGTTTTAGAGAGGTCCAATAATGGGTACCAGAGCCTTGAGATGCCTAGTGACTTTGCAGGTACAAACGGCGCTTACGAGACCATGAGGGACATTGAACCAAGTAATTATCAAGACCTTGACCAAACAACACAATCATTTTATCACTCTCTAAAGAAGGCAGACTAATCAGCTCGAAAGAAATGAAGAAAATGTAAAACTGAACTTCTCTCGGCAGCGGTCAGTCTCGGGCAAATTATCGTAGCCGTTGTTGGTACAAGAAAGCATGGTCATTATACGGAGAGATGGCTGTTAATGGAGGTTGAACTGAAGTAACGTAAATTTACAACGTTAAAGGGACACTGTCCCGAATGATATATCGTGTTTAAATGATTAAGGCCAAGAGCTTGCTTTAAGCTTCCTCTTTATCTCGAAATAGGAAGAAATAATCGCCAAAAGCGATCAGTGAACGCAAAGAAATATGGACTAAACAGACAAAATAACGGCTAATAACGGATGAAATCATCTTCGGTTCTAAAATCAATTAACCAACTGAAGTGAATGTTGTATTTCTGTCAACCGGCATGATAATGGTAAATACATTCGAGTGCTCTCTCTTAACGTGCTCTTAGCGGTTGGTCTTTACCGCTCTTCATTCACTCATTTTACTTTAACTGAACTCTCTATAAGACGGACATCCTTCTAAGACGGACACCTAAAGTTGGTCTCTACTGCACTTCAGTCATTCATTTTACTGCAACTAAATTCCCTATCGGGCGATACCTCTTTAGGACGGAAACCCAAAATCGGACCGTTCTGCCGCATTTTAGCAACTAAGTTAACCGTAGATGTACTCTCTATAAGACGGACACCTCTGGATCTTAGAGACGGAAACCAGCTGAAGTTGGCATGGTCATTTTATTGTAAAAGAACTTTCTATAAGAAACAAACCCAAAGTTGATTTTGGTGAAGACGGTGTCCGTCTTACAGAGAAAGAAGCTGACCGTACAGTATATAAGAGCATCTCACTGCGCTCGCGTTGTGATATATTTTATGTCCTAAAAATTATAAATTTATCATTATTAATTTTTAATAAAGTTAGGCCGAAAGTAAAATTTTGAGTGGAATGATTTTGGATCTAAAAATTTCTGATCGTATAACGATTCTTTATTAAAAGAAGTAAACTTGGGTTGAAACAAACATTTTGCGTGAGTAAAGTCATATTGTATCTGCT
Source organism: Cladopsammia gracilis (assembly GCA_022457155.1). Taxonomy (NCBI): domain Eukaryota; kingdom Metazoa; phylum Cnidaria; class Anthozoa; order Scleractinia; family Dendrophylliidae; genus Cladopsammia; species Cladopsammia gracilis. Next base: position 23,177 of record JAJGOT010000358.1, read on the forward strand.
GCAAGTTTGATGCTACGGAAATGACGTTTCTTTATTTTCGTCAATATTTTGTAGTGCTTTCAAATGACTTGATTAATTTCAATTCCTTTACATTTTTTATTGATGCCTGTAAATACTGATATTGTTGTTTTGATGTTTATATTGTCGGTTACCAAAATTGTTACATAGCAAAAAATTATTACTTTGGGTAATTAATATAAAAGTCGACCAAAAAGGTCAATTGAACTTTCGGGTGGTCGCTAAAAACGGGACTCATTGACCCTGTGACTCCAAATACTGACCGAATTCCAAATTCTGTTTCGTAAAATACTTAAAAAAAACTTACAATATAGGGGATTAGGAAATACTTTCAATAGGGGCGGGGTCCTACGCCAGCGTCTAATATCAGGGGAATCCCAGGTACCCTAGGACTCCCTAGCTACGCCCTTGCGATTCTTCGTTTTCACCCGACGTCATCTAAAATCTAAGCAGCTTATTATACGCGGCCCTTCTTTCAACAGGTACTTCATATTAGACCTCATATTAGCCGCAGTAATCGTCGTGCCAAGTTTCAAGACAATACTTTAAATTGCTTTGGAGATATATCATTTTTTATATTATCATTTTTGGCGGTGCAGGTGAGCGTTTCGAAATTCCATGTGCGTAGCAGAAACGATCTGTACCATACAAAGGTAATGCTCAAAAGCCTTTTACCTTTTCACACCCAAGAGTGCCAAAAATCAAAATTTAAGAAAATCCTAAATTTCGTTTTGTAAAATATTGCAAAACAAATGATACCATGCAGAAGTACTGTCAAAGAGGTTTCATTTGAATGGTCACACCATAGGATTTCATCAACAGACTCAAAAGTTAGAACAAATGGTACCATGCAAAAGTACTGCTGAAGAGGTTTCATTTGAATGGTCACACCATAGGATTTCGTACACAGACTCGAAAGTTAGACTATACTACATGTCTTCATAATTGACTCTGGAAGTAGAACAAGGAGCAAAGGACCGCGAACGAAAATGCTGCTGGAGTACGTAGGAACTATAAAAGATCTAATCAGCCAAAAATAATAATACAAACAAAGTAAGCAAAGCTGATACTAGGTAGAACATTACATTCAAGATTCATTACAAGATTCATTACAAGATTCCATCCACAGACTCGAATGTTAGAACCAACTTGTGTAGCGCAATCCAAGAGCAACTATTGGAATAGCTTTATTTTCTATCTGTATATCTTTATTTTATTTTATTTTTTTTTTATTTTCAGGGGCCTGAAAATCATCTATAGTGATGATAATTATTGTTGTTTTTAGCCAAGAAAAGAACTTACTGCTCAATAGCCTTCATCTGAACTTGAAACAAAGAAACAACATCTTATCAATACTTCTACGACAGTAGGCATTTGGCCAGGCAGAACGCGAAGCCCTTGCATTGCAAACCGTACGAAGCGAAACTTCGTTCCTAAGGTCCCTTCCCGGGCGAACGAGGTTGTTCAAAGCGCGGGAAAACGCGGCTGGTGTGTTTGCTCTTATTGGTCAGATAGAATTGCAGATAATCTGCCAACCAATTCGAGCTTGACAAACGCAAACCCATCAATCAACAATCAATGAAAGATAACTTCTCATCAATCGACAATCAATCAAAAGCGGCTCCTAAGGCTTTCTGAATGCGATATTGATCTTCTAGAAAAAAAATGACTAGTTGATCGTTTACAACAATACCACTGGCAAGTTTATGTCTATATAGAAGATGATTAGAAAGTTTGAACACGCGATCACTAAGTTTTGCATTGTGCACGCAAATCAGTATACTTTGCCAGCAGAGTGTTACAAATGATTCCATAAATTGCTCAATTTTGCAAATATAGGCATAATTTGAACATTATATTTGACAATTTAAATTAATTAAAATGCGTCATTACCTATGCAAAGCGAAAAAAAATGACTTAAAATTAGCAATGAAACAATGCTTTAAATTGAACAGAACGGATCAAAACCTTTGCTTGTTTTATGCCTTTCTCCCCCTCCCAGGACAGGGGTTTACCAGTTATAGTAGGGCTGCATACCCGAGCTCGTTTACTGGGCACTAGAATAAGGACAGACAAACAAGGATGGAGTAAAATGGCTAAGGGCAAAGGCCCAAAGCCGATTTAATCATTAAAACTTCCTTTTATGATTTACAAGAGCACTTGGCTCTCAAAAAATTGCGTTGAGCCCAGTAAAGGTGAGGGCATAAAAACGCCAAACAAACCTAACTAAAATCACATAAGGAACCATGTGGACAGGACAAGGGGAGGAGGAGGGACGTGAAATCAAACGTGTAATCCAGCGAAGCAAAGCAGGAATGAATGAATGAACAACAGCTTAGTTGCCAGGCCACGACACCGAATCACTAGCGGGGGCTCACTATATTGAGAAAACAAATACCCCTCGTTCAGGTCCCCGCACGTTCCTTATGCTATTACATAACAATTACCGATTACATAACAAGTCTGTGCACGTGCCTACGCAAAGACAATGCTTACAAAATCTTTGTTACAAAATATCCGGGAAGAAAGACATAAAATTCCTATTCGCATGGCAAATAATCTCTTTTACGGGGTATAAACGCCAGCTTTGTCACACCTTAGGTCAGCAATAGATAGCTGGTGCTATAACTGAAAACAGCCATTATGTAGATTTTTCCAGTGTGAAATATTACGATTGTAGCATCATTATATTTCTATGAGATAAGCTGCCGATAGTTAGAATACTTAATCAATTTTGTTTTTCAATATTTCCACCTTTAGGTCATCTTAAACTCTAACAAATACTTTGATAAAAGTCTTTTCACTGTATTTTAATGTATGTCGTTTATAAAACCAAACCAACCTAATAAATGTTTATAGTTCGTGGTAAATTAAGCCGCTGTTATTGCTTTGAATTCCCTATCTTATATTTATATTTATATTTTATTTTTTCTCCAAACCATAAACAATTAGTTCTACATTAAAATATAAGTTATATCAGGTTATATGAGGTGAACGCAAAATACAAATTTGTGTAAGAATCCATCTTTACTATTTACTAATTTTCGCCAAACAGTATTTCCAAAACTAACACAGTATGGTAAAAGATAAAAAAAAATTGAAGCATGCATGTAGCAACAAGTATAGAAGGGGGAAGTTTGGTCTTTCATACATCTGTCTATAGATGTTTACGCACAATTTTATAGTTTTTCGCGATAACTTATCTTTCCACTTGAACGCGCAGCAAAACAAAAACGTAATTTATTGTTCTATACTGTCCCACACAAAGGCAGTTTTATAAACTATATCGTATTGATATTAGACTTACAGTATTAGCCTTTTCTATTTAGATAAAATTTTTACGAGATCATGTTATCACAAAATAAATTATTGAGGTCAAGAAATCGAATTCTAGCACGTAAAAAGCCATCTAAATGCTGCTTTAAGCTGGCTTGATGCAGAACGGGCCGTACTGTTTTATTAACAGCACATAAAATCGGTTCATCGTTGTGGCGGACAATGCAGTTTTTCGGATTCTTTGTGATTTGCTTTTTCCTGGCGTTTAAAACAAGCGAAGAATATCTAACACAGAAACTTATTATAGACAGATTTTCGTTTCACTCAGTGAACAATTCAACAATAGTGGACGGATTTCGGAAAATCGATTTATTGGGAAGCAACGCCGATTGTTCAGAATTTAATGCTGAGATTCCAGACGGAATGGACTCGGATAGGTGTGTATGTGACGAGGAATCAGCAACGTTCAGTTTATTTGACGAAAAATGGCAATGTACAGATAACGAAGATTTCAGGGAGCGCGAAGGTATGTAGATAAATCGAGAAGAAGGAATATTAATCAACGGTATAACTAATCTATGAAACGTGGAACATTAACATAACTTAGCAATAAATGTTACAAAGAATAACATGTTTTCCTGAGTTTTTCTTTGGAAATTAAGGAGAGCTCATAATTCAACATTTTTTAATACTGTTCATTTTTTATTGACATCCCTTAGACATGTTAGAGCAGTTGTGCGTACACTTCTCTAAAGCTTAAAGTATCGTAATATTATTGTTGAATCGAATGACGTTAATTATCACGCGCCAAAAATTGACACAGGCCTCCCGGGTGTGCGAAAATATGCTTGATTTTAATAGTTGTACCAGTTTTGAAATAATCAACTGTTTTTGGCACTTTGTTTTTGTAACTATGACTTGGCCATCATCATCATCATCATCATTTTCATCATCAACATTAAAACTTCTGAGTTCACATGTTATTTGAAAAATTGACCTCAAATTTTAAGAATAATAAAATTAATTTTAACGTTTTAATTAAAACTAGTGAAGCGGTATTGTTCATATACAATTATCGTGTTCTTACTTGTCAACAACGCATTCTTAATCTTAAAAATAGAATATCAACCGCTGGTCTTCCTAGAACTGGTTTTATACATATTGCTGAGGGATTATATATTGAAGAGTAAAGACCACACTGTTTTTGTTTCTTTGTAAAACCGTTTCCCAATGACCGTATTTAGGCAAAACATAGGCAAAATTAGGAAACAATTCAAAACTCGAAACAAGTAGCCATGGTAACTGGCTGTATGTTCGGGAAAAGTCACGCGATTACCGATCGATTTCATTGATACGCGACAGTTCAAATCCGCTGCGTTAGTAAATCCATTCAGTTTTGCATCGAAAACAAAATCCCTACGACATGTACGAGGAACAAAGTGCTCCATAACATTTTTCAAACGGCTTGAAGATAAACGAGCAAAGCCATACAAAGTCGATCTCTCGGTATGATTGACGGCAATGTCGATTTCCAACTGCTCAGAGGAGTTTTGAATTTTCGCGTATCATTTTCGCGTATCATTGGTAAAGTCTGAATTGTACCCCATTGGGGAGACAGGGGGGACAGGGGGGGCAGGGGAGACAGGGGGTACAGGGGGGGCAGGGAAGACAGGGGGACAGGGGGAGAGGGCGGATTTGTCACTGATTATATATTTCCTACGCATTTTACTTAATGCAACTATTTTTTTTCGTGTTTTCACAGATTGTGGATTTCAATTCCCTCTGGAGAGTGAAGAAAGCCCTTTAAGAGCTCTAACAGAGGTAGATGAAGTGCCTGTAAACCTTCCGTCGGAGAATTGCTCTATAAACGCTTCTTCTTCCATGTACCTTGACTGCGGAACATGGCTGCCCATTGATAAAATATCTGTCATGGACAAATTTGGTTTAAATCATGGGATGATAGATAATCACATCCTAAAGGTTGGTTGTTTTATACTTAGAGTGACTATGTAATGACTATCGTAAAATCAAACCATTTTCATTTGACATGCAACCAGTGTCAAGTGCGGACAACATGCAACCTGTGCCACGTGCACAAAACATGCAAACGGTGTCACGTGCGCAAACCATGCAACAGGTGACATGTGCGCAAAACATGCAACCGGTGTCACTTGCGCATAACATGCAATCGGTGTCACGTGCGTAAAACAGGCAACCGGTGTCACGTGCAGAAAACATGCAACCTGTGTTACTTGCGCAAAACATGCAAACGGTGTCACGTGCGATATAAAAAAAAAACGGTGTTACTTGCGCAAAACATGCAAACGGTCTCACGTGTGGAAAACAGGCGAACGGTGTCACGTGCACAGAACATGCAACCTGTGTCACTTGCGCAAAACATGCAAACGGTGTTACGTGCGCAAAACATGCAACCGACGTCACGTGCGGAAAACAGGCAAACGGTGTCACGTGCGGAAAAAATGCAACCGGTGTCACGTGGACAAACCATGCAATCGGTGTCACCCGCGGAAAAAATGCAAATGGTGACACGTGCGAAAAACCTGCAACCGGTGTCACTTGAGCAAAACCTGTAAACGGTTTCACGTGACATAAACCAATTCCATTTATGTCTAAGTCCGAGAGGTTTGTCGGTCGTATAACGTATGAGTGCCACCGTCGTTGAACAAAGTTAATTTATTTAAACTTTCTTTAAAAGATTTTCTTGTCGCAGGTTCACAACGGGAATTTCTCTTCTTTTTTGAACGGTCGAGTGATAAAGCTGGGCTTGACATGTCACCCCTCGGATGGCGAACCTTGTTTGATGTTCAAGCTGAAAGGGTCTGTCAGCTGTAAGTTTCTCTTTCATCGTTCCTAAATTACAAAAACAACTTTAGGATTTCATCCACAGACTCAAATGCTGAACCACTTTGTAAAACATAATAAACAGTACCACAGGAAAGTACTGCTCAATAGCTTTCGATTCATTTCAACTATCACACCGTAAGATTTCATTGACAGACAACGTTAAATGATATTATTTGATTGCTTGATTATTCTTGATTCTTTTGTATTTATAATTTAGAATGCGTAAGAAGTAAGAATAAATTTTGCGTCGGATACAGTAATCTTATAGGTGCTTTTCACGGGGTCACGTTGGTGGTTTCAATGATGACATTTCAATCCTTTGGGAATAAAACTCTATTTTTATGCAAACGATTGAAACCATAATAAACCATCGATTGAGGAAAAAATGAAAATGTGGTACTGTATAATTTACGTAAATCGCATTTTCTATATATGTATGCAATGCCAGAAATAGAGCAGCTTTCAATTGAGTGTCTAAAGTAATTACACAATTACTTTGGTTTTTCGTTGCTACGCTTTGTGATTTGCTAACAAATCTCGCGCCACTTTCTCGACCAATTAGAAGTAAAACCAAAGCCAATCGTGACTTGCTCGCATGCGTTTTCCCGCGCTTGGCGCCGCCGACATGTAATTGCTTCGAGCTCTCATTGGTTCATTGGATTGTTTACGACTGCTGTGATTGGTTCGAGTAATTATTTTGGTTTTGGTTTTACTACGCTCAATTGAAAACTGCTCTAACTTGCGTGTATTAACCAATAAAATAAAATAGGAATTTAGTGGAATCCACGAGGTGGGTCTTACTTCCACTGTCTCCGGATCAAATTGAAATTTGGAAATTTTGGCTTTTTATGGAAGGAGGAAAACCGGAGTACCCGGAGAAAAACCTTCGGAGCAAGAACGAGAACCAACAACAAACTCAACCCACATATGACGCCGAACTCGGGCCACATTGTTGGGAAGCGAGTGCTCCCATCACTGCGCCATCCCTGCCTCCAGTTATTGATTGCTTTCATTTGATCCACAGGCCCATTTCACCAGGAAAGCTCAAACCCAACAATATCTCCTACATCATTAACTCCGGCGTTACAATTAAAGTCACCGCTCAAAGACCTTCACAGCAAGACACCAACTCTTTCATATAAACCTACAGGAAGTGTTACGGTCTCATCTGTGGCACCTGTGGTACAACTCACTTCTTCATTTAAGCCAACCCAAACCCTACGTGTTTTGACCACGCCTATAGCCCAAAGTACCGCTACAATATCTAGAGGCAGGATATTCTTTATTTCCTCTACACCGTCGCTTTCAATAACGCCAACTGGAAGTGTTGCTGTCTTGTCTACGCTTGGATTAGTTGTTAACAGCACAAATGCGATATTACAAAACAAAAGAGAGTCAATCCCGTTAATGCCACAAAGATTACCAACTTCACGCTCGAGTCAACCGTCGACAAATATTGTCAGGACGTTTAGTTCGGGTTCTGGCGTGAAAAGTATTGGAATAAACATGACAACGATTGGAGGAAATCGGAGTACCATGCTAGAAAAGGTAAACTGTCAGTTCTTATGCTAAGGTATATTTATTTAAATGATTCCTCCCTCTTTCTTTCTGTCATTTTTGTTACGTGCCCTTTTAAACGACTCTCCCGATTCGCGACACGTGTTATTGCCGCTTAAGCTGTAAGCTATATTCAGTTATAAATATAGCAAGAAATCGAAGGGTTTGTAGCTAATGCTTCCCGCAGTCAGAGTTCACAATGATTTACAAATTTTGTAGTTTTAGTTTTTGAATGAAAAGTTATATAAAACCAACGCACAGTTTTGTTTTTGCTAACTGATGCTAATTTTACTAATATAATGCTTGAAGCAAATATACACGGACATGTTTGAGTTTGAAGGACTCGAGACACTGGTAAACACTTCGTCTGCATGCGGTTTGCATTTGCATCAATAATGAAAAAAAAAACATGCTTGCTTTATCTATAATTGTTACAACAACTATAACAACTAGATATTATTCATGTAAATCTTGCATATCACAGCGACGTATATACCCATTTCCTGTGGAATATATAGTCGAAAATTAATTGATCGGAAATGTTGATAATATCAACCAACGTGTTTTATTTTCGTACCCTTGTTGTGGGAAAGTTTTTTAATAAAAAAAACACATTCTTTGGTTAGAATCTAAAATTCACACAAAGAATAGTTAGGTTATTTGCAGCTTTTAAAAGTTAAGACAAATTAACCCCTTTAAAACGACTGTTTTGTTCAATGAAAAACGTTTTTTGTCGATGAAGTAAATGCTCATTTGGAATATTCTAAAGTTGAAAACCGAAATGTCGGCGAAACAAATGAAGTATCAAAAGACAATGATTCACGTGAATGAAGGCACCGTCGCGGAAATGTCATAATATAAAAATAACGGGTGCCGAGGAAAACTGCGTAAAATTGGTTAGGTTTTGTTCTTACTTGACCAAGACTCAAGTGGTATGTAGTTTCTAACTCGTGAGAATGGGTTATAGCATTTAGGTACAAATTTCACTCGATCGCTCGATCGGCTGTTAAAATTGAGACCGCGATATTGAATGGTCACCTGCCTTACGTATAACGGCAACTTTGGAGGGAGGGGAGGGTGAGGAGTTCGACGCAGAGAGTGGGGGACGGTGCAGCGAAACGCCTAGGGGAGGGGAGGGTATGAAAGTGTGCAGAATGTTTTGTTTAGAAAGTTTCGTATTTACAAGTTAGCTCATAGCTTTTTGTTAGCTAAATAAAGACCATTTATGATAAGGGCCATGTCTGAGGCACTGTAAGCTGTTCTGTCAACTGCATACAGATAAATCTTTCGAGGTAAAAATTGACTTATTTAAGCCCATGAAGTGAAACTGTCACTGTCCAAAGAACGAAAATAATAATTATTTCTGGAGTAAAAGAAGGAAAATTGACTTTTTAGCTGCTCAAAGATGCGACACTTTGGTTGAAAAGTGGCTCCAATTTTTTTGAGAGCCTGGGGCAATTGATGACGTAAATGACGTAAAAAAGACGACACATTGGTTTGTTTACGCTATAATCACCCTTGGAATCCTTGAGTGTGATGGTCATTTTTGCCAAACATTTTAGTCGTTCACATGTCCGACAGAGAGTCTGTTTGTCATCTGATGGTAAAAAGGATGTTATTTCGTGCACTCGTCTATGACAAACTTTGAGTCATAACTTTTCCGGCTCTAAAGCGATGCTTCTAAAACTTGGCGAAAACTTGCAGCTATTATTTAGCAATACTTTTGCATCGATTGTTTTCTGCTTAGAGGGGCTTTCAATAGCCCTTATCATAGATGAGTACACCACGCCAAAATATCAGCGGTTTCTCGCTTTCTTGACCCAGTAGTCTCGTTTTAATGTTTACGCTCATCGTTGTCAGAGGTTCTCGCAAACATCAAAACGAGACTATAGGGTCAAGAAAGCGAGAAACCGCTGATATGTTGACGTGGCGTACTCATCTACGATAAGCGCCATTGGTGTTGGGATTATCAGCTGCTCCGCATCTGAGCTCAGGCGAAGGTGACAGTCAAGCAATTTTCAGAGTTTTGTTTATGAATACGAAATGAGCACGTGTGCGAACGAAATATGCGCGCTAGTTACCCCAGTAGGGGAAGGAGTATGTACGCTCCATTAGAAGTTTCCATGGGGTGCAGTGTTTTAAATGCGGGAACTACGCTGATTACACGCGCATATCACGTACGCCCTCTTAGAAATTGCAAAGGTACGAATTCTTAGAATAAATTCCACATCTGCTCATTTCGTATTCATACACAAAACTCTGAAAATTGCTTGTCAGCTTCACCTGAGCTCAGATGCGGAGCAGCTTATAATCCCAACAACTATTTCTCCAAATGAAAGCCCTTCTAAGCAGATAACAATCAATGCAAAAGTATTGCAGTACCTTGTAATTCATGTGGAAGGAGTTTCACACCAAACTGCTGGATAATTTTCGGAAAATGATGGAAAACGCAATATTGGAGATTTGAGCAGGTTTTGGAGCATTTTATAATATTTACAGAACTAGTGAATGTTTTTTAAAGGTTCGAACGATTTGCAATCGGCATAAAATTCAGATTTAGCAAGCACTGGGAAGGCTTCTCCCAGAAATTTGGGTTTGTGGTTTGTTTTGACAAAGATCATCAAGTACTTAAATTTTTAAGAGAATTTTAGGGCTAAATTTTGAGGGCCTTAATACTTCCGCACTTCTGCTCCAACGATGTTGCTGAAACTTGTTAAGGGTATGCATTAAGTCAATGTAAGCTGATTCCAGAAATTTAACACAAATATAACAGCAAAATGTTTCACAGGGCGCGATTTTGTTCAAAACGTGGGGTTCAATTCATTTAAGCCCGATTATCACTAAATATATTTTTTTCCAAGTAAAATCGAATTCTATTATATTATTGCTTAATAACAGCTGTAAGTTTTCGAAAAGTTTTATAAGCATCGCTTTAGAGTCGGTAAAGTTATGACTCAAAATTTGTCATAGACGAGTGCGCTCGAAATAACAACGGAGTCACCATTATCAAATTAAATGACCGTATTTTCTGCTGTTGTGCCGTATCAAAGCGAACCGATTGTGCCTCTTGAGCGAAGAAAGAGAACACGAAGAAGACGGATTAAAATTTAGATTATTGAACGTAAAAGGTATAACTTTTAGTGGTTCAGCGTCTGAATGGCTCACCAGTCGAGTTGAAAGCTTATTGAAAACAAACTGAAAAAAAAAAAGAATAACCAATAAATTAAATTAAATAATAGAGACTTATATAGCGCACATATCACACATGTCTCATGGCGCTTTACATATCCTTTTGAGAATGAGATCGGACGTCAGCTTATGAAGGCGCCTCGGGCAGCCGCTATCGGTCCATTGTTGATCTCATCTCCCCCACCCCACCCATGAACAATGTATGGCACTGAGGGTGGTCACAGCCAGGGTTTGTTACGTCATCAGGAGCTCTTTTACGTTCTAAACGAAGACGGGACCGCCATTTCTACGGAGTCATCCAAGCCACGTGAAGGTCTAACCATTTTGCAGATGTCATAGCAAAAGCAGCACCTTCGTCCTCAGTTATTTTAAGGGTTTGCTAGTAAAGGCAGGCTGAATAGATCGTCAATGAAGGTTCTTAAGGCGTGATCCGACCAGAAAACTCACACTCGTCGTTCTGTTAATTAAAGTTAACTCTGGTGGTAGAATGCCAGCTGTGCCTTTACAGTGAGTTGATTGGCTGAGATAAACACAAAAATAAACTCGGCGAGACTGGAGGGAACGAACTCTTATTAATTTCGCTCCCTCGATCGATCGCCGTAGTTATGCTCGCTAGCTTGCGAATACAGCGATGAGAGGCGGCTGTATTCGCAGATAAGATGTTCGCCCGCTCGACTGTCCAGAGAGGGACTGCTAGCAGTCTGCTGTGGTGTGATCCCGAATAACAATGGAAAGCTGCGAAATTTGCATATGGAGCTTACATATATTGCTACCAGCTTGAGTTTCAGGAGTTTAGGTAATCGCTTAAATTTTGAACGTGATATCATTGAAACATACAATCTTATCCGGCTGAAGACAGACGACAGTCCAATAAAATAAGGATAAAATAAAATAAATTACGAAAGACAACAGAGTATTTAAACATGAAGTTATGTTTAGCTTCATAAATTAGTTTAATCAGTTATGTTTAGCTTCATAAAAAAGAGGGGAGGGGGCGGTTAGCAAAGTTCCTCCTTCCCCTGTGCGGTGCCTGAGATGGCCGTATTATAGAGATTTGGCACCAGGCTACTAAACTGCCCTTAGGAAAATTCTATAATAAAATAAAAGTAAGGAGATTTTTTTAACTTACACCTGTTGTTTTACTTTAGATGTCTACCGCAAAGCCTCCTGGGAACACCATGATGAAGATAATTCTGAAAGCTGTGATTCCAGGAACACTTGTAGGAATATTCGTTATCTCCGTTTCAGTGTTGTTGTTGTGCCTTTCTCGACGAATGGCACATATGATGTAAGCATTTTTTTTTCCTGTAGCTTTTTTTTTTAGCTTTTGGGAGATCACCACCTTGTTGTGGTCGCGGGGATTGCGTCTTTTAGTGACCCCTAGAGCTATGCCGAAGAGAGCTAAGCCTCCTAGTAGGGTCACCCAAGCCGGCCAGGTTGAACAGTAGGGACCAGACTAAGGGTCAAGCCCAAATCATACCGTCCAGAAGGACGTCGTACACCTTATTGAGACTTACATAACGGAGTACCTGGTTAGCGGTAGCATTTTATATAGTTAAATTTAGGACTAGGCAACCCGAGAAGCTTGGTGGTACAGTGGTACGGTAGGCTATGTAAGCCTAAGCCTAGTTAAGGCCACAGGTTCAATCCGATTTTCTTTTTTACACTTAAAAATTTATTGAAAATAAAATTCGTGTTGACATTACGTTATATAAGTCTCAATAACGTGTCCGACGTCCTTCTGGACGGTATCATTTAGACACAACCCAGACTAAGGGCGATCCACTGGTCCTCCAAGCTGGGGGTAGTGCGCAGGGCTAACGAACAATTTGATCTGGAATTCGAGGCTCACAGGTTTGGTTGTCCTAACACCGTTAAGTGTCACCCTTGTTGATGAACAAAGTCGATGTATTTTTTATTTGCAAATAATCGCCCGTTAAAAGTGTTTCATCCAGCAATTTTCTTTCTTCTTTTTTCAGACGTGTTGGAGCGGACAGAAACACGGAGGCTGAAGGTTAGTTGATGTATTAAAAAATACAATATGTAAATATATCAATTAGAGCAATTTAATGACTGTCATCAAAACAAAACCAAAGTAATCATAGAGAAGTTTTCAATTGAGTATCGAAAATAATTTAATATTTGCTTTGGTTTTGCATTTGCTACACTTTGTGATTGGCTTAACAATCTCGCGCCACTTTTTCGACTAATAAAAAGTAAAAACCCAAACCACGTAACTTGCTCACACGCGTTTTCCCGCGCTTGGCAACTGCTACCTGTATTTCCTCGATTTCTGATTGGTTCATTGTCTTGTCTGTGTCTGTTGTGAATGTGATTGACCACAGTACATTCTTTGGTTTTGGTTTTATACGACACTTAATTCGCCCTTTTAGAAAAAAAAAGGAAACTGGGCCAAGTGAACTTTCGCAACGACTTCTGGGATCGTTACTGGGGACGCTTCTTTTGTCTCTGTCCCCAGTAACAGTCCCAGAAGTCGTTGCGAAAGTTCATTCGGCCCAGTTTCCTTCTAAAGTGGTGAACTGCAGACCTCTCTTTAAGTGTCTATAGGTGTTTTTGTATGATAATTGTAGAGTCTGATGATGGTGTAGAGTATTACCGAAATGTAATTCCATGTAAGTGCTTTTTTGCATAGTGTTGTATGTATGATATACACTTAAAATGCAACTACTCGGATATTTAAGTTTAGTCTTCATTTAATTGACTCGCTTTCATTTTTAACTGTAATATGCTTATTGAGCCTTCGTTTAAAAAACATTCTCATATTAACAATCATATACACCAGACACTTAAAATTAGAATATAATTATTCTTGGCTAAAGGTGCTTTATGCGTAACGTTTGAAGTAGTTTATACAAAACTTAGTAAAGAAATTACAGTTGTATTTTGTTTGATTTTTTCGTTAGGCGAAGTACATTCTTTAAGTGAGGTAAGGTTCTTTTTTTTATTGGCTTAAACTGAACGGCCATTGCGGTGCGTACTGGAAAATGAGTGCCGAATGCAATATCGTAGTTGCTCTGGTTTTGCTGCATTGCTACGCTTTGTGATTGGATAAAATATCTCACGTCACTTTATCAACCGTTCAGAAGTAAAACCAAAGCCAATCGTGACTTGCTTGTGCGCGTTTTCCCGCCCTTTGCGGCGGCTACATGTATTTGCTTCCGGAGTTCTGATTGGTTCATTGGACTATCTGTGTCTGTTATGATTAGCCAGAGGGATGACTTTGGTTTTGGTCTAACGAAACTCAATTGAAAACTGCTCTAAGCTGTGATGTGACATCGATATGATCAATTTTTCCTACAGGATGCTACCATTAATGGAAGTGAAGAGAATCTTTCTGTTTATGAATTAGTCGAGAGAGGCAATGCAAGCGACGTACTCGAACTTCGACAGTCAGGTACTTTGTCTCAGTTTTTTTACTTATATGTTCAATTTTAAGAACATTCGTTTACAAAACACTTAAAACGAATAACACCGCCGAGCAGTACTAGCTGTTGGATAGCCTTCATTTGATTGGTTACTCTTTTGGACTTTGGATATGTAGAAGTGACGTCATACCTACAGACAATAGTTTTATGCTGTGCATTGATAACTTTTTTGTGCGCGCTCTTGTCTTTACAAGTGTAGCTCAGAAATATGCATAATAAAACAATTATTGGATGAGGTTGAGCATGATAGCGATAATTATCAAGGCCAAAGTTTGTGTTATCTGCCGAAGCCGAAGGCTGAGGCGGATAACACAAACTGAGGCCTTGATAATTATCGCTATCATGCGAAAACCGAATCGATTAAAATAATCTATAACTTCGTTCGTTCGTTCGTTAAAAATAATCTGTAACTCTACAGATCATCTTCTGTATTGTCATATTGTCTTACCGTTATTATTTTCAATTACATTACTTTTCCCTGCCTCGAATAGCGTTTTTTCTAATTTGCAGGGCAACTGTATTTAAGTTTATATGTCGAATAAAGTTTTGTTTGTTGTTTGTTGTTGTTGTTAAAGGCCCAACTTCACCCAAAATGCTGTGCGCGCCGTAATCACTTTCTGTGCTGAATTTCGTGTTAACGCTTGAATGTGTGCAACCAATCAGATCACGCGTATGAACAATGGGGAATTTCAAAACAAAAACAAACGACCTCAACGTCTTTTGGATAAAAGTGGGCCATTAATGTGCTTTTTCACCCTGGCATTTTTTGTCAAAAAAATAAAATAATAATAAGCGTCCCACTCCAATAAGCTTATAATACTTAGTTATTCACTTACATTGATCCTGTTATTCCTCGTACTCAGTTACAAATCCAGTCTATCAAAGAGATGAACAACTTATTCTCCATGACGCTTCAATCATCGCTAGACCGCCTAATGCTGCGGAAATTATTTACGCTGAACCTTTTGCTCCTATTCCTGGTAGAAGTGAACATGAAACCGGTTTATCCAGTTCAGCTGGCTTGAATCAAACTGGAACTGCTCATGGATATCAGAATCTTGTGGCGAAAAGCCCAGATTGTGGTGAGATAAAATACATAAATGAATAAATAAATAAATAAATAAATAAATAAACAAATAAATAAATAAATAAATAAATAAATAATAAAATACTGTTTATTGACATCTCGTTTCATACAAAAGAAGTACGATTTGTTTACAAGTCTCAGATTGTTTATAAAATTTACAGCATTCATCATAGGACTGGGTTACAATTGCTAAAAATAAAATTAACAAGATAGCACAATGATGAATTCGAAAGCTAGCATAAAAATTCCTTGTAAAAAAATGGGAGACCCAAATAATGGTCCTACTACCATGGCTTTAAAAAATGTAAAGAACGTGTAACAAGAAGGGTATCTTAATCGTAATTTTTATATTTTTGTCCTTTCGGTAGTATACGCGTCACGATACTCAGTGCCTGGGCAGCCTGTGCAAGGATCTGCCTGCGAGTGCTTAGTACAAGTCACGCCAAAAGAGCTCATCATGAGTGGACAATCATTAAGCACTGCAGAGGGCCAAACCAATGAAAAACAATCCTCAGTTCCTGGACAATCTGTGCTAGGACCTTTATGCGAGGGCCCAGGACTGGTAACACTAAAAGGGCCCAACATAAGCGTACCATCGTCAAGTTCTGCAGAGGACCTTCCGAACACTGAACGCAAAGATCGTTATAAATTAAAGGACATTTTAGTCGAGGATTTGGAAATAGAAACATGTGGAACAAGTGATGATCTCTTTCAAGAAATGTGCATACCACCTTCAATGCTCGTTTGCGACAAGTCAGAGACCGAAAACACAAACCGTAACAATATAAAGCCTGGTCACGTGAGCGCTGTTAAAGAACATTTTAATTCAATAGCGCAGTTGAGCAAGAGTCCTCAGACGGCTAAAAAGAACGTGGAACCTCCTGAAAGCACTCATTGTATGGTGCACGAGGGCTCCACAGAGAACAAACCGAGTCCGAAAGAGAAGCTAAAAACGTTCTTTAAGATGACTCTATAGTGTCAGTTTAAGGATTTAACTAACAATAAACCAACTCTATTTAGTACGATCGTCTGGGTGAGGGAAGTACTGGGCATTACTTAGACTGCAGAAGAGAGAAGTGTCTTAATGACACCATCACTGACCATTTAATTCATGTAGTCAACCAAATTCATACTGGGCGTTTTTGGTCTTCTCTTTCTATCTGTAACTTCAAGCATATTAAAGGGGAGGTTGTATAGTACGTCCAAAACTATCTAAGTTTAGGTCAGTCACAAGACGAAATGACGTTATATGACGCAGACATTGTGTCCTTTTGAATGGCCGCCATGTTGGATTTCCATCAGGTTAGGAAAGCGCCAAAATCAAGAAAAATGCTAAAATGACCTTAAATTCTAAATTTGACTGCAAACATTTTTTTTTAAATTTTCCGCTTAATTTAATTTCAGAAAAAGTCCCCAAGGGAGTTGAAGCCGGTTACGTGACTCGGATTCAACGCCCTTCAAACTCAAGATCAAGAAAGCTATTCACATAAGGTGGGAACAACCACCTTAACAAGCAAATTAAAACATGTTAATTTTAACGCTGTCCTTTTAGTATTTTGTTTCTTTCCGTTACTATTCTTTTGTTTTTAGCTATCGTTCTACTTTTTGTTAAATAAATACTCATTTTCACGTTGTAATTACACAGTATTAGTATTCATAGTTTTTTCTACACTTCATAAGCATTTTAAGTGTTATCTGTAATTCACTCATTTTGCAACTGCGACGATGGATGTACATCCGAAACACGTTCTTAAAATCATGATTTAAAAGTGTTTTTGTCCCTTAGAGGTAAAATACAACAAGACGACTTCTGAGAGGATTAACTAATTTTAGTTACTGGGGTGGGGGGTGGGGGTGGGGGGTGGGGGGGGGGGGAATGGGAGGCTGGGGGGGGGGAAGGGGAGGCTGGGGGGGAAGGGGAGGCTGGGGGGGGACTGTTAGAACATACTATCCCGAGCTTGAGTTGGTAATAAGAACGAGCGAACATACACCATCCTCTATCTTGTTTGGCATATACTAAATAAAATGTCATTGATCTGCAGTCATGTTATGAGACTGAACAAGACGAGAAAAATATCCATTGTCATTCTGCAGCAGAACTGCAGGTTTGTCATACTCCACCGCTCGTCCTTGATCCATCACCAACACTTTATCATAGTCCATGATGGTGTTCAAACGATGAGCGATGGTTAATACTGTGGAATCTTTAAATCTGTTTCGTATAACTTCTTGAATCAGACGGTCTGTCTTGTAATCCACATTAGCAGTAGCTTCATCCAGTATTATGATCTTGCTTTTCTGTAACAGGGCACGCGCTAGGCAGACCAGCTGACGCTCGCCAACACTGAAGTTGCTTCCAGACCCTCTCATCTTGTACTCCAACTGATCAGGTAGTTGTTGTACCATAGTCTTCATTTGTACTTCTTCCAAAGCACTCCATAGATCATGGTCCTCGTACAAACAAAAAGGATCTAAGTTCCTCTTGAGGCTGCCGCTAAAAAGGATGGGGTCTTGAGTTATTACGGCCATGGACCTGCGAGACGCTTGTAGATTGAGGTCCCTGATGCTAATCCCATCTATGATCACCTAAGTAAATAAGACATACACTTGGTACGTACCAAGCAAAACCGTGGACACTGATTCTGTGCAAAATTGTCGCCATACTTAATTTAATTTGTATCAGAATGTTTGTGAGGTATTTAGACTGCCGACTCAAACATGTTTGCTTACATTAGCAAAAGATTCAAACACAAAAGTATTAAAAAATAGCTAAAAAGAAAAAGGTTTAAACAAATACAGCTCGTAGTAGTTTTAAGCACAAAGTAACAACGCAATAATAACGAATATGTATTTAACAACGGTTTATCGGATGGGTTAAATTTGTCAAAAGGAGAGCTTTTGTGGTGGAAGTAGTTAATAACGACCCTTTGTCTCAATGGGACGATCACCCATCATGTGTATTATCGTTGTTGCAGATTTGTACGAAATATACGATTTTGGTCTCTCCAGAAACTTTGAGGAGTCTGAGCACCATCTTTTGGCAGTAAGATTTCTGGGATTTTTTGGGTAATCAATAGGGGTTATGATTGGTTAACGGTTGCCTTTGGAAATTATCTTCCTATCATAACTTTCGCTGAATACCCAGAAGTTCCCAAAAAGCCTAGTATCGAACGTCGGTACACAGTCTGCATGAAATTTTTGGGGTGCTTTAATGCCCTACATGTATATTCAATAACAGCCTAAATTGCCACACCCAACCTTGGACAATACTAAGGCCGAAAGCCAGAGCTGAAAGCAGGCCGCCACAGGATTTCACAAAAGCTTCAGTAGTAATAAATATTATTTAAGATTCTTGCATTATTGGAAATAGATATATAAGCTAGAGCCAGATTCATTCCGATCGTCCATTTGACACCAACAATAAGCTACGTTAAAGGAAAGATGTAATATTAATCATGTCATAAGCGTCGGACAAGTCCCCGACAGGATTCGAAACTATCACCTTCCGCACACCGGTCGAAATTAGCTATGTTTATAAAACAATAAGAAATAACAGTTCTTACGCTGCCTTCAGGCTCTGGCATTCGAAACAAAGCAGCCACCAAAGACGATTTTCCAGCTCCCGTGCGACCTGCTACACCAACTTTTTCTTTAGCAGCGACACAGAAGCTGATGCTGTTCAGAGTTGCTGGAGCTCCTTTCAAATAAGCCAGTGACAAGTCTTGTAATGTCAAGCTGCCCGCTGTCGGCCACGCTTCAGGAGGTTGGGTTTCAGTGTTGTACCCAGGCTCTGGATCGATTTCAGTGTAGGTGAAAACTCTTTCAACTGACGTCATGTGGTTTTCTGTTTCCGAAGCGACGCGAACGCCATACTGCGCACCTTCCAAGGTCTCTGCTGCGAATGTCAGGGACATACCCGCCAAAGCTGCAACAAAAAAATTAACAATTTACCAAGTTATGGATAACATACACCATTCACTTGTGGCGTTAGAGCTGTGAAAGTTTCAACTGAAACTATTGCTACTTTAATGTGGTAGGGATGTTTCAAATCTAGTATGAGATTAGCTGGGTAGCTTAGCTCCCGGGGAGATTCCTACATGTATATATAAAAGACGGGGGTTTCGTCCTAACTTTTATTTCAAAATATTTAGTTTGGTACCGCTTGGGATGCTAAATCTTTAACGACCACCGTCAGAATTATCGCGGTACCTTTTTTCTTTGGGATAATAATCCATGTGAGACCCGCCCATCAAACGAGATTCTGGTTCCGTTTAGGATGTTTTTCGAATATTTCCGACGAGCACCCCCGCCATTTTTATATGGGAGTCTCTCACACGGGAGCTTAGCTGTAATGACCAATCCACTTTCCAGAATGAGAACCGCCCTCTTTTGGGAGGTTGGTACTGATTCTGGAAAGTGGATTGGTTGAATGCTATTCAAACGTCAAGTCAGTCTCTAATCTGAATCAAAGGCTCCTAAGAGCCAACCCGTGAATAAGAAATGCTAAAAACGCGTAACGCAATATTGCGGTAAGCTTATGTTTTCACACTGACACGGTTCAATATTTTTTTTAAATTAAACGTAAGGATTTTTGACAAACGCAAAAAGAAAAATACAGTACATCACTTTCATAATGTTCAGTCCGAAGAAGAAAGAAGAAAAATAAAAAAAAAGGAACAACACGAGCGAGATTCGAACCTGAGGCCTTTCGGCTGTTAGTCCGCGCTTCGGCCACTGTTATCACTGACCTAAAACGGGATAAATTTTATTACTTCGAGGTAGATAAGCATCAAAACGAGTGTCTCGGTTGAAAAGTCCTTTTAGATTGATTTTAACCTTGCATTAAAGACTCCAAATGCAAAACATTTTTAAGCTTATTGTTGTTTATATTTGTTTACAACAATTTAGTTATTGTTATCGCTGGATTCACGCTGTTCTTGTTACAAAACGCATTCGTAACAAAGCATTACGTCACTACGTTTACAGCTGATGGAAGGAGTGAGCGAGTGAGTGACTCATTTGCGCAAATCATGACAACCTGTGTCAAGCGAACACGCTCTTGACTGTTAAGCGGACACTTGAACCATCCGAAAGTAACGGACACAGGAGCGGCCCCTCCGGAAGTCACGGGAACCGTCATTATGGGAATTTTTTGATAACACGTACATGTACCTCGTCCTCCATTTCAGAATGACACTCACCTGGGCTTTGTGTTGCAAATGAAGCTCCAGCTGAAACCGAAGTTATAAGGAAGTTACTTAACAAATCTCCTCGGAAAGCGAGCCAGCGTGTTGAGGCCTTTAGCATTATCAAGGCTGATGTGTTCTTGTCTTGGTACCTATAAACAGCATTAAAAGAGTTCTCTATTGATTGGCTTAACGTCCCCGTTGGCGTAATTCTGTAAAGGAGTTATTTGATGAATTTTTAGTATTACTTTGACAAAGCTAAAAGATGTATTTTAAAAGAATATTTCACGTACAATAATGGCATAGTTTCGTTACAACTACTATTTTCACGTTACGTCACGGCGGCCATGTTGGTGCACACCTACAAAAGAATTTTAATAAACTTCTTTTGTTACGTGCACCAACATGGCCGCCATGGCCTTTGTCATTTGAGTCCCACAGGATTGAAGGTCACGTGAGTGAAAACCATCTATAGGTGTCTTTGGCTGCGAACACCGTATTCAAATAAAAGTGAATCAATCAATCAACAGCCAGCATGAAAGAAGAAATGACTTGAAAAATTAAGGCTGCATTTATCAAGGTTTTCACCCTTGTTTTTGAAAAATCGAAGAGAATGACTTTGGCTTGCTCCGTCTTTAATAATCCACCCTTAAAGGCAAGGAACTAAATCTCATATAAACGTAACACTTAAAGAACGTTCGCGCTAATTGTTTTTGCGCATCCTTACTGCGCATGCAATTAATGTCGCAACGCCATGCTGCATCATGCACGAGCGCGCGCGCAAATGAAGAAATCTAAGCACATAAAGGGTTGGCAGCCGTTGCGTTAACTTTGCTTAGATTTAACTCGCTTAGATGATGGTCGGTGACCCCCAATTTTTTTTTTGATAGATAATGTTCTTTGCCAATTCTTGACAGATTGTGAAAAAATGAACAAAAAATCTATGTAGGAAGTTTAATTTTTTTCCATTTTTCTACCCGCGCGACATCGAATCCTGCCAACTTGCGGCTGCCAGAGTTTGCAAATGAAGATTTTCGTTAAGGGACATCACCAGTTGAATGAATTTGCTTAGGAGACCTACTCGCATAAAAGTTGGGAAAGAAAGTGGCATTTTAGAGATTCATTTGCAATATTTTTAGACTAACAGACATTGGGATCACACCCAGTAAGGAAGACAAATTTTTCAAAATGAGGGTTGCCTTTCAGATATCTTATCTCGGAAACGAAGTCGGTGATCCCCCATTATTTTTTTTGCATTTCTTACACGAATAACTCAAAACCTAGCTGTAGCAAAAGTTTTATAAAAATCAATGTTAGAAGATTTTCGCGCGAACGTCCTTAAATTGAAAACAAGTTCAAAGGTGAAGTACTAACTTGTAAAACTTTTGAAGGAAATTATCTTCCATCTCTGACGAGCGAATTACTTCCAAGCCTGCCACAGTATCAGCAATTAGGGAATACACTGGACTGCACGTCACTGCTTCAAGCCGCCTGATCTCCCTGGACGATTTTAAGTAGTATTTTGCCAGATAAATAAATAACGCTGTCAAGGGAGTACAAATTATAAACAACCACACATTTGCTACTGCTGAAAGAATTACGGCGCTGAGAAAATATAGACACAACTGGACTGCAAAGAGGAATTGTCCTGGGAGTAGATCGTCCATGTTACCAATGTCTTTAGAAAAGCGATTTAAGATGCGGCCAACTGGGTTGATGTCAAAGAACAGGACTGGCGCCTTGATAACTGCTTTTGTCATCTCATCATGAAGGTTTTCTGAAGCTTTCAAAGTGGCGAGATAGAAACAGAAGGAGGATATAGTTGTAAGAAGGAAGGAGACTATGACAATGGATCCGTACACCAGAAGCGTGCGGTGGCTCTTCTGCTGTTCAAATGGCATCTCCGTCATTCGTGAAAGCCACCAATAGGGCAAGATCCACAACACTGAAAAAAGAAACTCAAAGCAATTATTCACCCGAATGAAAGTCTTCAGTTCAGAGGTTATTCCAAATGTTGTATAAATCAGAATGAAATTGACTCCAGAGTGGTATTTTAGAAACCATGACCGACTCGGGGAAAGATTGGCAGCAACACATCAGGAGGGAGGTTGGGGGTCCTTCATTATATATTAAGCTATTTAGGTATGTGCAACCGAGAGGGTGTGGTTTTTGTGCCGTTGAGGTCTGAAAATGGGTATCGATTTAAGGACAAAGTCTGAAAATGACTATACATTCAGGGGCCAGGTATGAAAATCGATCTAGGGACCAGGTCTGAAAATGGCTATCGATTTAGGGGCCAGGTCTGAAAATGACAGTCGATTTAGGGACCAGCTCTGAGAGTGGGTACCAATTTAGGGGCCAGGTCTATAAGAGGTTCAATTTCTCGGGATCAGGTCTGAAAACGGGTAAGAAATTACATATTTTGATCTGAAAATGGGTCAGAATTTCAATAGCTTGGCTGGCAGTAAAGCCACCACCAAAAATTTTCAAGAAGTAAATAATTAAAACCTGTTGTGGTGAAATCATAAAGTCATGAAATTTGTCAGTTAGGTTACCTTGGACAGCAGCGAAAAATAGAGCAAGGCTGACAATCAAAACTGAAGGAAGCGCGGCTCGAAAATACTTCCAGTAAAGCAACCACTTAACAGTTCCAACCATTCTGTCCTCCTCTTCTTCTTTCAGATCCACTCTTTCTCGATGCTTTTCAACAGCATCAGCCGTCTTGACAGATTCGTCTTCACCGAGAACTGTAACGACATCATTTGCGTTTGTCTTTTGCTTTCCTTGAAATAGATTAGAAACAGTGTTTCGCCGCTCTTGTCCCATTTGGCTGTAGCTACCTTGGTACACAACGGAGCCATTTTGGAGCATTATAATACTGTCTGCATTTTGGAGAAATTGTAACTGATGAGTGACCAGAATACGTACTCGCCCAGCTAAGAACTCTTTGATGCACCGATCAAACAAATGTTTGCCGACTTTGGCATCCACGGCACTGACTGGATCATCTAATAAGTAGATGTCTGCATCTGAGTAGATCGCGCGTGCCAGACTCACTCGTGCCCGCTGACCACCACTTAGAATGATTCCACGTTGTCCAATCTCAGTTTGGTCCCGTTTAGGAAAATTTGCTAGATCTTTTATCAGGTCGCAGACTTCAACAATATTGTTATACTTTTCTTCAACGAACGGCATACCAAAAACTACGTTCTCTCGCACGGTGCCAGAATAGACCCAAGGCGTTTGGGAGACGTAAGCCATTTTTCCAATGCAAGAGATTTGACCAGAGGATATTGGAAGTTCTTCCAAGATGCTCATCAGTAAAGATGTTTTGCCACTTCCAACTGCTCCTGTTATGCCGACAAGTTGCCCTTGAGTAGCACATAATGATACATTTTGTAATGCTGGACGATCTGACGAAGAGGTCCAAAAACTGGAAACGTTTGCAAGGACAACCTGTGGCTGTATAGGTGGAGTTTCTTCACATTTTCGAACGCTTATCAAAGTCGGTTTTCCTGGTCTAAAGCTCTCAGTTCTAACAAATTGTGATTTATATCTTCTGCCTTTGAAGTACACGTCCAACGGAGGTAACTTGTGTTGATTTTTCATTTTTGTCTCTAAGATGGGTTTCTTTTCGACCAACCTCTGCATTCTATCACACGCTGTTCTTACATCTGCAAGATGGCGTAGGCATTGTCCAATGAATATTGTTACGAACATTTTGATGTTAGCCATGGAAGAAATTAATGTAAACACTTTAAATGATGTGATGGAGTGTTCTGTGAGAAGCAGTGTCAAGACTGAGATAAATCCTGCAATTGCGTTACTGGTGAAGAACAGAGCATAAATGCTGGAGATGATAAATCCTCTGATACGGATCAAGGAGATTTCTTTTCTGCAAAATATTGTTCATTAACAAGTTCAGTTCTAAATGTTCATAGCTCTCAGTTTGTTTAATATATAGAAAATATATGGGTGCTTGGAAATACGAAATTTATTTTCTAGTGTTGGACACTTTAACTCAAGTGCGGTGTGAGACATCGAGTTGAAAATATATCTACAGTCAGTCATGTATTATTTTGTTATTGATATAAATTAATCTTATTGTATTGCGAAGTTCTTCAGCGATATTCTAAGTGTTTTTCGAAGATTTTGGAACATTTCCGAAGATTTCCGTGGATGTCCGAAGATGTTTTGATTTTAGACCATCTCGTTTTAGTTGGTTTGACATTTGCTTAGGGCATACATGACATGGTAGCTGTATAGAAGTCATTTGACTGAAGACCATACAATAATAACGGGATTCGATTCGGGAAATTTTCTCTTTGCATACTCTTAACTAGCAAATAGTTCCAATTTCGGAAAAAGGAAAAAAAAATAACGGATAGACATTGACACAAACCTTCTTATTTGCGCAACCAGATCCCTGAAATTCCATTCCCAGGCGTACATTTTCACCACTCGGATTCCTGTAACAATCTCTTTCATTATTGTTAGCCGTTTGTCGGTTTGTTCAGCCGCTTTGCTGCGAACCTTCCCAGCCTTATGAGCTGCAAACGAACCATACACAGAGATGAAAACGAAGATGCAAACTCCTATCAATGCTTGCCAGGCGACTAAATACCACACAAGAGCCAAGGCGATAAGAATATCCAGAGCAACTAATGAAAATGTAAAACCGTAATATCCTGAATTCTCAATGACTTGAGCGTCGTTGGAAACAAGATTGATAGTGTTTACCGAAATGGCATCTTCTAAGATACATCTATTAAGAGTGAGAATCTGAAAAAAGAAGTCAGGAAAAATTTTGTTTTTAATTCTTTATGGGCGGAATCATGTGACTCAAGCTACCAGATTGAATGAGTACACCTCGTAGTAGATTTCAAAACTGTCGTCTTGAAAGCGCACAATGGCTAAGTATCAAAAGGAGTCTATTACCTACTAGGAGGCAGCGAGGTGGAGTAATTCAGAGGGCACAGGACTTTAAATCAGGAAAGTCGCAAAATCATATTTCGCTTGATTAACAGATGTAGTTATATTTCACGGTGGAATTGAGTTCAACTTCTCAGACACGCTTGTAAATAACCAACTTGCCATCGTCCTTTCATTTGGTATTCTTAACCATATTTAGGTGGAATAGCTCGTATTGTTCATTAGTCGCCTTCTAGTGCTTCCCCACCACCCCCTATCACTGCATTAAAAGCAGTTAAAATGATTGAAATTAAAGAGAATATACAAGTATTCAATTGCAAGTATACAAACAAAATGTCTCCTTTCATCTCGTGAATACGCAAAGCGTTGAACGAGATATAGTATAGGGAGACAGATATGCAAATTTTCACTCGTTCCATCATCCGTGAACTTATTTAATTCCCCAGTGTATTTCATTGCTGTCATCGCTCGCTTACTCGGCTGTAAACCTTTGTTGGTAATTCCCCAGTGTATTACGTCATGTCTCGTTTCACACAATGCATATTTAAGGCTGGTCCCGGTCGCTCCGGTCGCTCCGGTCGTCCGAGTCATTTCAAAAGTTTTGGGCAAATGACTCAGACAATCGGGACGACTCAAGCGATTTGGGTTCTCATATGATCGTCCCGGTCGTCTCGAACGTCAATAGCGCGGTCGTAAACGGGGTCCGACAACATGTTTTGGGCAATAATACTGCAGTGTGGGGTGGATGTGGGTCGCTTCGATCGCCTCATTCGTCCCGGTCGCCTGAGAGTAGTTCTCATATGATCGTCCCCGATTTTTCACGATCGTCCCAGTCGTTCGGATAGAACACAGTTCTATCCAAGCGACCGCGATCGTCCCAGTCGTCCGGGTCGTCTCAGAAGTGCTCTCATATAATCGTCCCGATCGTCCGTTCACTTTTTGAAACGACTCGGACGATCGGGACGACCGGAACGATTATATGAGAACCAGCCTATATAGTCTGCCGTTTGTGATCGTCCGGGTGAGTGTAGTTCTGAAAAGAACCGTTGTTGTAGTCAGTGTCAACAACAACAGTTCTTTTCAGAACTACACTCACCCGGACGATCACAAACGACAGACTACTGATACTCCTGGGTCCATCCATTTACAATGCATATTTATGTTGCACTAAGACGTATTATTTACCGCAGCAACGCCGCTAAAAGTCAAATTAAGGATTATGAAAGCTTGAAACTTAAAACTTAACTTGAAACTTAACTTGAAACGTTTGTAGTTTATTAATTTAGTTAGTTAGTTAGGGGACCTAAAATAGGGATAACCTCACGGTCCTCCTTTTTAAATACCGTTTTTCTGTATTTGAATAAAGTATTATTATTATTATTATTATTATTATTATTATTATTATTACAAAACATAGAGAACAACTAAAATTATCCTTACGTTGGTTCGTATTCACGGAATGGCTCGTAGAGCCCTTTGATTAATTTTGGCGGCTTTTAAAAGTATCATACCTTTTTATAAACAAGGCCAATCAGTGCAACTTTTAGCCTGGTGCCTGTCATTTCTGCCTTGAATACCCCGTGACCGATGGCCAAAGATCTTGTAACAGAGAGCACAGATATACATATTACGAACGGCAAAGCTGAAGCGTAACTGTTCTCTTGCACTGTGGCTATGCTTCTTAAGAAGAACCATAGGATCAAAGGGAGAAGGTTCATTGCGATGGAGTAAAGGATTCTTAGGAGCCCCATAGTGATGTAATCCTTGTAGGGAATAACTCTCACCATGGCTTTCCAAAGACGAGGCTTTGTTCTGTTTTGTTCAGACGCTCTTTCTTCAGCCAGCCATTCCCTTTCCAAGGAGTCAACAAGCCTCTCTGCCTGAAAAGACGTTTCTAACGGGAGCAAGTGTTTTTCTTCTAATGGAAGTTTATTCCCAAGTTTTAGAACATTTTCTATCCAGGTGAAAGTTAATAGTGAGAAAAATCCAGCTGCCTCTCTGGGATTCTGAACTGAAGTATCTGCCATTGCTCCCAATTGTTCACGTTCCTGGTCACAGGACAAATAATAGCATAAATCAACCTTCTGTTCCCAGATACTTTTGCTCACTTAAAGTGGCGGCGCGGAACCCCCCCCCCCCCCCCCCCCCCCACCTCTGGACAATGAAAACCCCTGGACCGAATCAAAACCCCCTGGACAACGAAAACACCCTGGAAAATGAAAATCCCGTGGACAATGAAAAACCCTTGGACAATGAAAAACCCCTGGACAATAAAAACTCCCTGGACAATAAAAAAACCCTGGATAATGAAAACCCCCTGGACAATGAAAATCTCCTGAACAACGCAGCAGAAGCTAACTTCCCTTTCGTAAATGGTCGATAGCATTTTTAACGGTCGATGCTTTCATTAACAGTCATCAAGTTAGTAACGAAGCCTTTATAATGGTTGATACCATTTCTGCTATAGAGTGTTTTCACTCACGTGACCGGCGGACATATTGGAGTGCTAAAACAATAGGAAATGTTCGAATAAGAATAGAGCTAAAGTCCCATAGGATTCGTTTAGGACACCAATATGGCCGCCATTTCATTGTTTTAGGACACCAATATGGCCGCGTGACGTCGTACGTCAAGTGCAAAAGCTGGAGAAGAATATGAGCCACGACCAGCTCATAGATAGTATTTAGGAATGTAAATAATTAATACTTTCCCTTATATTTTGTAATATGCTTCATTGTTTCCTAAACTATGTCTTCACGTTGATTGACTTTGTCAAACTTAAATGTGACAACGAGCTTTTAGATAGGCTGTTAATTTTTGTTTGCCACTCGCATTTTCCTAATAAAAATTGTCCTTTAACAAGGCATTAAATCTAACTATGTATAACAAACTTAACGCTACATGGAAATTGCTTTGTACAGCATTTACGCACTCTTTGGTTTGTATCAGAAATCTCACTCGTTCTTTGGGCTGACTCTCCTCGTCCGTAAATACCGTACGCACTTAATATAAAAAGTACTCTACGTTTTTTATACCAAGTCCCTCTCGGTTATTATAAACGAGCAAAAAATTAACGACTATTGTGAACAATGAAATTGCAAACATGCCATGTTTACGAGAAACGTGTTTCGTTGAAACCTGTTTACTATAAACATGTTTCGGAACTGATGTGAACGCAGCATTAATGTGAAACAATTACCTGAAACAAAGTATGCAAATTTACCACCTTAAGCTAACATTTAACGCAGTTGACTGACTCTCACACTTTGCATGATACTTCTTTCTTCTGAAAGCTATGTCTGCTGCGCAAAAAACGGCAAATACGGAGAGTAGCATCTAACCTTTTAATCGCATTAATTGGTTTTCAAAAAGATGACGCAAAGGAAGCATCCCAGCAAAGACTGACCGTAGTGTGAGTAATAATCATTGAAGTTGTTCGAAAAATCAGCATATTAATTATCGTTAACTGTAGCGTGATGTAGTGTAAAATCTTGCTTAATGTCTGAATCCCATGTATCCGGCACCAGAATTATCATGACATTTCTGCTGTCGACCAATTTGGTTTAAATCAAACGGCAAAAGTTGAACAGAACGAGTGGATACGTAACTCCAGACTGATTTTTACATTTGTTGTGATAATTCGCTATGATTTGTGTTAAAGCATCATTTGTATGTCTCACCTGCAGTGTTTGAGGGAAAGTAACTGCACTTCAAGCCAAGATCATTTGAAAACTACAGACTGTACCTCGTAAAAGGCAACACATGCGTGTTCACAGTTAGTTAACTCAGTTAAATAATTCAAAATTTACATTTGCTAAATTCAAATGATCCATAGTAAATGATCTGGAACGGAACTCGTTGTCAAAGCTTCGTAGTGTCAACGTTACAAACTCAATTTGCATTGATAATTAATGCCCTGGGGATGAATGTTAATGAATGTATAAAAGACTTGCACTTTGCTGTAGTCACGGTCAGTGACCCTTCCCACGAAGAAGCCGGGTTTGAGATAAACTGTATTTCTTTTTCGCCTTGGTTTGGGCTTGTCCCAGGCCAGAGCGATTCCGCATACTTCATTTACATGTCATAAATATCAATACTCAGGGTAGAATATTACACTATGCACGGCTAGGTAGCTAACTAAAGTCGGATCAACGGATGGGCAGATTCAGTTGAACCAGCCACAGCTAATTTTGCTTAGGGGATGGAAGCGGATTACTGAATAAAGAGAAACTGGTTTAAATAGAAAATGAGCAAGGACTATTCAATTGATATGAGAATTCGGTAACGACTTACTAAACGTTCAGGTTAGTTTGAACTCGCCGTTTGTTCATTTTCCCTGTATTTTATTGATGCTACAAGTTTATAAGGTCATTTGATAGTCAGGCAGAAAGCTTCCCAGCAAAAATAAATAAAACTAACTTTGTTTGAGTTTTTTCTGGTTAGTATAAAGTACGTTTTACAGTGAAACCTGTTCAGTATTAAGAGGACAGCCTCAGGACCGGATGTGCTTAAATCATACCGTCCAGAAGGGCGTCGGACACCTTATTGAGACCTACATAAAGTAATGTCGACACTTAGAATGTTATTTTCAATAAATTATTAAGTGTAAAAAAGAAAATCTGAAATCCCCACTTAGGATCGAACCTGTGACCTCAGCTAGGCTTAGGTTTGCATAGTTTACCGCACCACTGTACCTAGCTTAATTCAGTTTTAACTGTATCTATAAATTAGGCTTGTCATTTTTCTCCTTCGATGGCAGAACATAATTACCTTATGGCATGAAATGTTTGTGGGAGTTCAATTCTGCGAATGGTGAAGGGAACTTATTTCGTGCTCTTTGCAGCAAGTCGAGTACATTTTTGAACTTTGAGAACTATAAATTGACAAATATATCAAAACTTGAATGGTATCAAAAAAAAAATACACGGTATACAGTTTACAGCAATTCAATTATTTTTAACAAGGACTCAGAAGAACAAAAATAATTTTTGTCGGACTACACATTGCTTGACTTTTTGCCTTGTTAGATCCGAAGTGGATGTGCTTGGGGTGAATTGTTTTCAACGTGTCTTTATATTCAACGGTGATACTTGAGGGGAAAAGTTTTGCGAAAAGAAAATATTGCGGGATCTTAAGGTTATATATATATTTGAGATTTTTGAAAGGAAATTAATTGAACCTGCAAAAACAGCATACCATACGTAAGTGAACTCTTCTTTGATAAAACAATTCAACAACGAGTATCAGACTTCAGGGGCTTTTGAAATGTTCCGGTCGGTGTTTGGTGACGTCGCACCTTCATGCAACACAGGAAGTGACAACAGGCGTGACGAATCCCGCGCATGGACGGTAGGAAATCAATCGGTTGTCGGCAAGGTTATTTTTGGCACGCCGGTACATAGGGAAAACAAAAACAACTTTTGCTCACAGTTAGCGAGGTAGGCAGCCGTGCATGGTTGTCGCCATTTAGTTTTGATTATAAAATTATTATGCAAATTTTGAATTGGACTGAGTAGACAATGATGTGTACACGCATGTGTTGCCTTTTACGAGGTATAGTCTGCAGTTTTAACATGATCTTGACTTGAAGTGCAGCTAGTTTCCTCAGACACTACAGGTGAGACATAATACAAATGGGGCTTTGAGGCAACTCATAGCAAATGAAAGCAAGAGTGAAACTCAGTGACACGTATCCACCATGCAACGCTCTGTTGTTTCTTAGAGTTTAAACTGATTTCATCTACAGCAGAAATGTCATAATTCTGGCGGAGACATGAGTTAAGATATCAAGCTAGATTTTAAACTACATAAGCAGTTAACGGATAATTAATATGCTGTTATTTCTGAAAAACTTTAATGATTATTATGCACACTACGGACAGTCTTTGCTAGCATAGTTCCAGTTTCGCCTCATTTTTGCTCGTCATTTTGAAAATAAATTAATACGATGAAGGTGTTAGATGTTCCTACTCATATTTGCCCTTTATTATGCAGCAAAGACACACATTTAAGAAGAGAAAGAAGTATCATTTAATTTAACAAGTCAACAAAGCCCGAGAGTCAGTCAACCATATAGATTAAGGTTGTAAATTTGAAATCTTGTTTTATGTCGTGGTTTCACACTGAGGCCCCGTCCACACATATACGTTTACGTTCGTAAACTTATATATATATTTTTGTATCTAAAACGCTCCCGTCCACACGAATCCAGCCATCGTTTACGATTCGTTTTCACCTGTCCACACGTAAACGCTAAAACGATACGTAAACGCTTCAAATCTGCATTGAACATGCGTAGATAAGTCCGCCATATTGGATATCTGCTCTATTTTCTTTATTTGTGGACTGGGTCCGAATCTGTGACATCAGCGTTTACGAAAATATCCGTTTACGCTGTCGACAAGTAAACGGGTAAACGGCGTTTTCGAAAATATCCACTTTGGAGGGCGTTTTCAAAAATGTCCGTTTAGGGTGACCGTTTTCATCGTTTAAGTGTGGACGGGAGGCCTAAACGCATAAAAAATATGCGTTTACGAACGTAAACGTATACGTGTGGACGGGGCCTTAGGCTTTTAATTAGAGCAGTTTTTAATAGACCTCTAGCTTGTATCTTCTTTTGTCCCAATGTAGATCATGTGATGTTACCCTAGAAAACTGTTTCTTTTAAATTTTGTTTTCTTCATGTGCATATGTATGCATAATTTATGAAAATACAAAGGATAAATTCCCTTGAGAACATCACATGACCTACATTAGGAAAACAAAACATACAAGCTAAAGAGGTCTATAGGCCATTTGCACGATGACGTCATTTGACTACTACTACCAGAATTCATTTCCAGGGGCGGATCCAGGATTTTGAAATGGGGGGTGAAATTTTAATAAAATATTAATAAAATATTATTCATTGAGAAATACTTTAGAAAATAGAAAGAAAGGGTCTCAGAAAAGGGGTGGGGGGGGGGGGGAATTCACCCATTTCATCCCCCCTGGATCCGCCCCTGATTTCGTTTTTCCTTTCTTATTTAAAATTTGTTATCCCAGTGCGGCTTAAATAACAATAGCCCTAATTTGCACTACAAAACAAAAAACTGAAGGATTCTGGTAGTAGTAGTCAAATGACGTCATCGTGCAAATGGCCTATTGAGTGTGGTAAAACCAAAACCAAAGTAATTACTCTGACCAATTACAACAGTCGTAAACAATCCAATGAACCAATCAGAGCTCGAAGCAATTACATGTCGGCGGCGCCAAGCGCGGGAAAACGCGTACGAGCAAGTCACGATTGGTTTTGGTTTTACATCTGATTGGTCGAGAAAGTGGCGCGAGATTTTTTAGCCAATCACAAAGCGTAGCAATGAAAAACCACAGCAATTGTGTAATTACTTTTCACACTCAATTGAAAACTGCCCTATAAGTACATCCTAAAGCACTTGAAACGCTCATACTTCCACCCTACTTTGTAACCATGGAAACTTGTCTAAGAATGGATTCATTGGATTTTTGAATTCAAAATGCAGATTTGGATTTGATCAAAGGAATGCAACTTTATTTTCAATAGCGTTCAGCCCAGATGACGTCATATTTGGCAGCATTGCATTGTGGGATTGAAATGCGGACAAATATTTCAAATTGGCTGCCTCGGAAACACCAGTTTTTGCGATTCCTGTACATGTTGTGGGTAATTGTCGAGTTGTACCCAAAAACAGTGCTTCGTAGCACCTGTTATTTCGCTAGAAGAGATCAAGGTTGCCGAACTAATCATAAAATCGTGAAATATTTTTTGCGCGACACAGATAGCCGAGAAAACAAATATTCCCACAAATGGCTGGAAAGAATCTATGAGCAAGACATTTCATCACGAGACACGTGACAAAATACATCACAAGTCTTGGAATATTTCACCAGCCTTGTCCAGGGTCTCTTCTAGCCGCCATTTTTGAATGCTGAGGTTGATTTATTATTTTTATTTTCAGTTTTATTTTTTTTCCTGCTCAAGGTGCCCAACAAGCTGAAGACTTGAGAGCAATGGCAGATGCTTCAGTTAAGAACCCCAGAGAGGCAGCTGGATTTTTCTCACTATTAACTTTCTCCTGGATGGACAATGTTCTAAAACTTGGGAATGAACTTCCATTGGAAGACAAACACTTGCATCCGTTAGAAACGTCTTTTCAGGCAGAGAGGCTTGTTGGCGTCTTGGAAAGAGAATGGCTGGCTGAAGAAAGAGCGTCTGAACAAAACAGAACAAAACCTCGTCTTTGGAAAGCCATGATGAGGGTCATTCCCTGCAAGGATTACATCATGCTGGGGCTCCTGAGAATCCTTTATTCCTTTACAGTTAACCTTCTCCCTTTGATCCTATGGTTCTTCTTAAGAAGCATAGCCACAGTGTCAGAGAACAGTTACGCTTCAGCTTTACCGTTTGTTATTGGTATATCTGTGGTCTCCTTTTCCAGATCTTGTTCATCTTCACACGGGACATTCAAGGCGGAAAGAATGAGCATCAAACTAAAAGTTGCGTTGATTGGCTTTGTTTATAAAAGGGTATGCAATTATTACAATTTGTCTTTTTACATCAAAAATGAACTCTTTGTTTGTGTACTTATTTTTAAATTTAATTTCAATTTTATTCACTGCTTTTGACGCAGTGGAGGAGGTACTGAAAAGCGATCGATGAACCATGCGACCTATTCCATCCAAATAAGGTTAAAAATAGCCCGGGGTACCCAACGAATCTGTTCCTTGCTTTATCTGTTCGAGTCGAGTCTGAGACATCTAATGGTCAAGCAAAACTTGAATTTGTGGCCTTGCTGATATGAAGTTTTGTCCCCTCTGAATCACGCTACCTCACTGGCTCCAATTAAGTTATAGGCTCCATTAGATATATAAATATTTAACTTAATAGTTCCCGTGATGTTCAAGGATGTTCCAGGATATTCTGGGTAGGTTCGGAGATGTTCCGGAGCGTTCCGTGTCGATTCCTGGTTTTACAGACATCCTTCAATTTGGTTACTTACATCACATGATTTCAACCACAAGGAATTAAAAACTTAAGATGGCCTGAAGTTTCCTAATTTATTTTTCAGATTCTCACTCTTAATAGATGTATCTTAGAAGATGCTATTTCAGGAAACACTATCAATCTTGTTTCCAACGATGCTCAAGTCATCGAGAATTCGGGACTTTACGGTTTCGCTTTCTCGTTTGTTGCTTTGGACATTCTTATCGCCTTGGCTCTTGTGTGGTATTTAGTCGCCTGGCAAGCGTTAATAGGAGTTTCTTTCTTCGTTTTCGTCTCTGTATATGGTTCACTTGCAGCTCATAAGACTGGGGAGATTCGCAAGAAAGCTGCCGAACAAACCGACAAACGGCTAACAATAATGAAAGAGATTGTTACAGGAATCCGAGTGGTGAAAATGTACGCCTGGGAATGGAATTTCAGGGATCTGGTTGCACAAATAAGAAGGTTTGTGTCAATGTTTGTCTGTTTTTATTTTTATATTTTCCGAAAACTGCAACTGTTTGTTACTTAAGAGTATGCACGACCACATCAGTTTCCCTGTAATGTTAGCGTGTTTAAGGTGGCTCCGTTGTTATTTCGGGCGCACTCGTCTATGACAAACTTTGTCCCATAACTTTTCCGGCTGTAATTAATGCGATGCGTCTAAAACTTTGCGAAAACTAACAGCTATTATTTAGCAATAGTATGATAGAATTCGATTTTAACGGGAAAAAATATATTTAGTGATAATCGGGCTTAAATGAATCCCACTTTTTGAACAAAATCGCACCATGTGAAAAATTTTGCTGTTATATTTTTTGTTAAATTTCTGGAATCAGCTTACATTGTCTTAAAACATACCCTTACCAAGTCTCAGCAAAATCGTTGGAGCAGAAATGAGGAAGAATTAACGCCACCAAAATTTAGCCCCAAAATTCTCTTAAAATTTTAAATACTTCATGCTCTTTGACTAAACAATCTACGAACCCAAATTTCTGGGAGAAGCCTTCCCAATGCTTACTAAATCTGAATTATAAGCCGATTGCAAATCGTGCGAACCGTGAAAAAGCATTCACTAGTTCTGTAAATATCATAAAATGCTCCAAAACCTGCTCAAATCTCCAATGCTGCGTTTTCCATCATTTTTCGAAACTTATCCTGCAGTTTGGTGTCAAACTCCTTCCACATAAATTTCAAGGTACTGCAATACTTTAACATCGCTTGTTTTTTTTGCTCAGAAGGGCTTGCAATTGGAGAAATAGTTGTTGGGATTATAAGCTACTCCGCATCTGAGCTCAGGAGAAGCTGAGAAGCAGTTTTTAGAGTTTTGTTTATGAATACGAAATGAACACGTGTGGAATTTATTCTAAGAATTCGCACCTTAGTTAGGGGGGCTACGTGATATGCGCGCGTAGTCAGCGTAGTCTCCGCATTTAAAAACATTGCACCCAATGGAAACTTCTAATGGAGCGTACATGCTCCCTCCCCTCCTGGGGTAACTAGCGCGCATATTTCGTATGTATTTCGAAGTATTTATCATTTTTTGGACTAAATTTTGGTGGTGTTTATTCTTCCGCATTTCTGCTCCAACGATTTTGCTGTAACATGGTAAGGGTAGTTTTAAGTCAATGTAAGCTAATTCCAGAAATTTAACATAAATATAACAGCAAAATTCTTCAC
This sequence comes from Cladopsammia gracilis, assembly GCA_022457155.1. Classification (NCBI taxonomy): domain Eukaryota; kingdom Metazoa; phylum Cnidaria; class Anthozoa; order Scleractinia; family Dendrophylliidae; genus Cladopsammia; species Cladopsammia gracilis. The sequence continues at coordinate 59,414 of JAJGOT010000358.1, forward strand.
AGGGTGTGATTTTGTTCAAAAAGTGGGGTTCATTTAAATTAAGCCCGATTATCACTAAATATATTTTTTCTCATTACAATCGAATTCTATCATATTATTGCTAAATAATAGCTGTAAGTTTTCGCAAAGTTTTAGAAGCATCGCTTTACAGCCGGAAAAGTTATGGGACAAAGTTTGTTATAGACGAGTGCGCCCGAAATAACAACGGAGCCACCTTAAATAATTAATAAAAACTAGCGTTTCCATATTGGAAGTGAAGTGCTGCCACATTTGGAAGTTTTAAGTGAGTTTTAGTTTGGTCGTCGTGTAGTGATTATGGTGCAGGGCTTCTGACACAAAGTCATTAGCACTTCCATTTGAAAACGATATGCTAAAATATTTGCACTCTTAATAATGTAAAAGAACAGTTCACAGCATTTAAGTCAAAACTGTTTTAACTCTCGGACGTTCACGCAAACTTATACCCCCGCCTTGGTACAAGGGGGAGGGGCTTATTGCAACCCCCGTTGGGTTTTTGCGTTGTTACAATATTTCGAAAATATTTTACATCTAATAGATAGCCTGTGTTGTGGTCTACAAGATAAGGTAAATATTATGGGTTGTAGCGCTGCTAGGGGTCCGCGACGTCATCCAGAATGGCCGACAATTTGGCTGCCATCTTGGATTTTACTAAAAATTCAACTTTATCTGGAAAATGAGGAAATTGCAAATATTTTTTGCAAGAGTTGCAAAATATGATACAATTAAAATTTTTCAGCGTTTGGTAGCATTTTATATGTTTTTTTTTTCACCGAAAAAAAGGCGAAAAACACATTTTTATTCAAACATGGCTTGACCACCGTCCGTCTAAGGTTTATGGTGGCGGAGGGGGGGGGGGGGGGCACTTATCTCCAACCCCTTTGTATGTCCAAGGGTTGAGCATGCAGAAAGTTCAATATTTGTTAAAACATGCTTGTCATAAGACATGTCATGGAAACGTCGCATGTCAGGAACAAAATTATATATCACATCAAATGATCCCAAATGGATTTCAGAAAACATCATGGTTACATTTTGGTCGGTCTTGGTAGAACGGTTTGAAGTTATAAACGTTTAAAGTCCGCGCGGACAATCCCCCTCCCCTCCCGGGTTTGAATAAGTTAAAACTGAGAGCTATCGAGACTAAAAACTGACCTTGTTGATGAACAATGTTTTGCAGAAAAGAAATCTCCCTGATCCGTGTCAGAGGATTTATTATCTCCAGTATTTATGCTCTGTTCTTCACCAGTAACGCAATGGCAGGATTTATCTCAGTCTTGACACTGCTTCTCACAGAACACTCCATCACATCATTTAAAGTGTTTACATTGCTTTCTTCCATGGCTAACATCAAAATGTTCGTAACAATGTTTATTGGAGAATGTCTACGCCATCTTGCAGATGCAAGAACTGCATGCGATAGAATGCAGAGGTTGATCGAAAAGAAACCCATCTTAGAGATGAAAATGAAAAATCAGCGCAAGTTGTTTCCGTTGGACGTTTACTTTAAAGGCAGAAGATATAAATCACAATTTATTAGAACTGAGAGCTTTAGACCAGGAAAACCGACTTTAATAAGCGTTCGAAAATATGAAAAACCTCAACGTATTCAGCCACAAGTTTTTCTTGCAAACGTTTCCAGTTTTTGGACCCATTCGTCCGATCGTCCAGCATTACAAAAGTTATCATTATGTGCTACTCGAGGACAAATATTGGGCATAACAGCGGCAGTTGGAAGTGGCAAAACATCATTACTGATGAGCATCTTAGGAGAACTTCCAATATCCTCTGGCCAAATCTCTTGCGTTGGAAAAATGGCTTACGTCTCCCAAACGCCTTGGGTTTATTCTGGCACCGTGCGAGAGAACATAGTTTTTGGTATGCCGTTCGTTGAAGAAAAGTATAACACGATTGCTGTAGTCTGCGACTTGATAAAAGATCTAGCAAATTTTCCAAAACGCGACCAAACTGAGATTGGACAACGTGGAATCATTCTGAGTGGTGGTCAGCGGGCACGAGTGAGTCTGGCACGCGCGATCTACTCAGATGCAGACATCTACTTATTAGATGATCCACTCAGTGCCGTGGATGCCAAAGTCGGCAAACATTTGTTTGATCGGTGCATCAAAGAGTTCTTAGCTGGGCGAGTACGTATTTTGGTCACTCATCAGTTACAATTTCTCCAAAATGCAGACAGCATTATAATGCTTCAAAATGGCTCCGTTGTGTACCAAGGTAGCTACAACCAAATGGGAAAAGAGCGGCGAAGAAATGTTTTTAATCTATTTCAAGGAAAGCAAAAGACAAACACAAATGATCCCGTAACAGATCTCGGTACCGATGAAGACGAATCTGTCAAGACGGCTGATGCTGTCGAAAAGCGTCGAGAAAGGGTGGATCTTAAAGAAGAAGAGGAGGACAGAATGGTCGGAACTGTTAAGTGGTGGCTTTACTGGAAGTATTTTCGAGCCGCGCTTCCTTCAGCTTTTATTGTTAGCCTTGCTGCCTTTTTCGCTGCTGTGCAAGGTAACCTAACTGATGTATTTTATGTAGCGATGATTTCTACATATTAACATGCACCTGGTAACTCTCAGGGTATTTAAACATTAAAAATTTGAGTTGTCCATATTCTCATCCTCCCGGCCAATAGTACTGTTCAATTAAAAACATGCAGCTCTCAATATTATATATCTTTGGATCTGTGACACCTCCATGCAAATGTCTCGTTTTCAATACCATATTTAAGTATTAAGCAGTTTGTTTTCCTGTCTTTGAGAGCAACACCAGAGGTAAGATGTAGTAGAGCTTCCTAGATAAAATAACCTTGATAAAATGTGAAAACCCGACGATCTTTACACTAGACCGAAGAAATGAATTCACTTAAGTTTGCACATTGAGCAAATATGTAGGAAATTTAGGCCTCTTAATTTGAACCAATTTTGCACTGGGTGTGAAATGAATGTAAACATACATCTTTGCTCACGTGCAAATTGTGCTGTTGTTACCCCAAGCAAATTTCATATTTGCTCATCTTTGCCATTCCCAGCAAACGTAAAGAAAATGTGGAATTTACCAGCTTTGCTATCTTTGCAAATAAAGTGCAAACATTCAAGTTTGATTTGCTGCAAGTATGGTCAAAGTTGTGCAAATGTGGTCTTTTACTGCATATTTACTACTGTTTTGTCACCCACTTAAATCCATTTTTCGTGCAGTGTTAACAACCGAGTTATGGAGAAAAGAATATTTGAAAATTGGAGAACTTTGTATGCATCCGTCATTGGTGTAAGAAATGCTAACTTCTTCCCGTGTCAGTTAGAGTTCCTAAAATAACACCCTGGAGTTAATATGATTCTTGTTTCTATAAGATTTAGTATAGCCTCTGAACACAAGCCTTGTATTCGGAATTGAATAATTGCTTTGATTTCTTTTTTCCAGTGTTGTGGATTTTGCCCTATTGGTGGCTTTCACGAATGGCGGAGATGCCATTTGAACAGCAGAAGAACTACCTCACGCTTCTGGTGTGCGGATCAATAGTCATGGTCTCCTTCCTTCTTACAACTATATCCTCCTTCTGTTTCTATCTCGCCACTTTGAAAGCTGCTGAAAACCTTCATGATGAGATGACAAAAGCAGTTATCAAGGCACCAGTCCTGTTCTTTGACATCAACCCAGTTGGCCGCATCTTAAATCGCTTTTCTAAAGACATTGGTAACATGGACGATCTACTCCCAGGACAATTCCTCTTTGCAGTCCAGTTGTGTCTTTATTTTGTCAGCGCCACAATTCTTTCAGCAGTTGCGAATGTGTGGTTGTTTATAATTTGTGCTCCCTTGACAGTGTTGTTTATTTATCTCGCAAAGTACTATCTGAAGTCATCAAGAGAGATCAGGCGGCTTGAGGCAGTGACGTGCAGTCCAGTGTACTCTCTAATTGCTGATACTGTGGCAGGCTTGGAAGTAATTCGATCGTCAGAGATGGAAGATAATTTTCTTCAAAAGTTTTACAAGTTAGTACTTTATCTCTAAACCTGTTTTCTTCTGTTTTAATGATTTGGTCAGTCGATGAATTGCGCTATAACTAATGAAATGTGTCTAAAAAATTGTAGTTGTGTATTATGCTGGACAAATGTTTGTACGAGATGTAGTCCTTTTGCCTTGAAGTTCATTATTAAGGTGTATTTAAGACAAAACGGAGTTTTTAGTCATCGACGAATTGATAAGCTTGTTTCTCCAAAGTTAAGAAACCTTACTGATTCGTTATACCATATGAACCCTTCGACGCTAAGAGTACCCATTTTCAAAGCCAAAAATCTCAAATTTCATTGTAGAGAATATGAACAAAACAACAGCACCTTGGATAGCTTATATATTCTATGTGTGGGTGTATGTGTGTGTGTGTGTCAGCTCAGAAGACCAGAAATAGAAGGCCGGTCAGAATAGGATTAATATAATTGCAATAGTTTGTTTAAAATATGGCTTACAAGTCTTGATGCATAGAGTAGCCATGCCTATTAAAACATATAAAATAATCACTAGTCATCAATAACGCAGAGCCCAATATACACAAAATTCCATTTGAAGATCATGATGAAGATAGAGAGTGGATTCTTAAAGGCGGAACAAACCACAGTCATTTTTTTGTGGATTTATGTTTCAAGTTGCAATCCATTTCGTCCTGGCCATTAAACAATATTTATTGTAATACAAAAAAATTGACCAAATGACTCTTTTTCAGAATCAAGCCAAACGGAATTCTCTTCAGCATAAATGACTCTAAACAACAAGGAAGCTTAAACAATCAATAGATGACTCTTTTAATGATGTTTTTAGGTACCAAGACAAGAACACAGCTGCCCTGATAATGCTGAAGGCCTCAACCCGCTGGCTCGCTATCCGAGGAGATCTGCTAAGTAATTTACTTGTGACTTCTGTGTCAGCTGGAGCTTTGTTTACAACACAAAGCCCTGGTGGGTATCATTCTCAAATGTAGACTGAGGCAAACCGTTTGCGAAAATGGCATGTAAAATTATGTCTGTACTCAATTTTGGTCTTTGGAGCGCGCATGCTTGATAAGAGAGACATGGTTTTAATTACTGGAAGCGAATTTGAAATAAAAAATAGCCACGACAATAAAACCTTTATTGGAGAAGCTTGCTCAGCCAATATTAGGACAATATTGTTCTTATTTCTTTTTGCAACGGGCTTCGGTTCGGATCATTAACTTTCAAGAAAGCTTATAAGAACTTGTACTTCACAGACCTGACATTTGTTCAATGACATATATATCAGGGTAAACTTATGAAATAAAAGTTATAGTAAGTGTTTAACCCGTAAAATGCGGACGGAACAGGCCCGCTAAATCAAGTCTCGAATGTTTAAAATTAGTGAAGAATCGAATTAGTCTTACGGACGTTAAGGCTTTTTCGGCTTTTTGGACCCAATACATGCATTTTGCACAGTATGTCTGAAAAGTTCGAGGACGGCTATTTTCACTGAATAGTTTTTTTCATTTTTCAAAATGTAAAACGCTTTTTACCTGTCAAGTGTCCCTTCAGGCCAGTATGTTTTTTTTTCTGGTTTCCATGCTACGAGGCGACTAGAAGTCTTGCTGCTTGCCCTGGGTTGGGTGCTTGCCCCAAGACTAGTATTTTGTTTGTGGCTATCCATTCATTTATCTGAGTGGCGAAAGAGACAATTTGGGTTTAAGTGTCTTGTGGAACAACACATAGGCATATATTAGTTTCTAAATTTGACTGTGCAGTGGGGGACACAATTACATCGGTTTAAAATCAGTTTGAATTGCGACTTCCACAACTCAAATGCAACCCGAGAATAGTGCACGTGTATGCTATCAATAACTTGGTTAGTGTTATTTTTTGTTGCAGCTGTAGCGGGTATGTCTCTGACATTCGCAGCGGAGACATTAGAAGCTTCACAGTATGGCGTCAGTATGGCGTCCGCATGGCTTCGGAAACAGAAAACCATATGACGTCAGTGGAAAGAGTTTTCACTTACACTGAAATCGATCCAGAGCCTGGGTACAACACTGAAACCCAACCTCCTGAAGCGTGGCCGACAGCGGGCAGCTTGACATTACAAGACTTGTCACTGGCGTATTTGAAAGGAGCTCCAGCAACTCTGAACAGCATCAGCTTCTGTGTCGCTGCTAAAGAGAAAGTTGGTGTAGCAGGTCGCACGGGAGCTGGAAAATCGTCTTTGGTGGCTGCTTTGTTTCAAATGCCAGAGCCTGAAGGCAGCGTAAGAACTGTTATATCTTGCTGTTTAACTGTAGCATTATATAACATTAACTCATTGCTGGCATCAAATGGTTGATCGGATTAATGAATCTGGTTCCAGCTGATATACAGCTATTTCAATTAACGTTGTCAGATGAAAGTTCAAAGCTGCAAGCCAAGATAGTCGGGAGCGGCGCAAAAGATACGTTTTTCCCGCTCGTCGTATCGCTCATTCGCGCCGTTTCTTTTCGTTTAGCCGCTCCCAACTATCTGCATGCCTGGAACAGGCGCTCGGTTTACTCGTTCGGTCTTGACTTGTAGGCATTGAACTTTGAGCTTTGAGCTTTGAACTTTCACCCGACAACGTTAATTGAAATAGCTGTATGTCTACTTTAAACTAACGAGGAAATCTAAAATATTTTTTAATTATTATGTATTGAAGCGTAACATAGGAGGTTGCTGAGGAATCATGAGGCGGCATTTGTGTTGTCCAAGGTTGGGAGTGGCAATTTATTCTCTATCATTCGGCCGTGCTTCTCTCAACTTGTACATTATTAAAACCAGACCGTTACACGTATTTGGGGTAAAAACCTGCAAAAATGATAACACCCGTGATGGATAATCGTCGCATTCAGACAACGGTGCATCAGTTCATAATCATATACTAGTCCTGTCTTGAAGTCCATTTTTGACTCTGATGGGCTTGATACCTAGCAAAATCGTGGACATTCTAGTGCTAAATTGGTGTAATATCATACCCAAGTATTTGGTAGTACCTAATTCGTATTTAAGTGTGTGTCTCCATTTACTTAGGTGATGATAGATGGAGTGAACATCAGAGATCTCAATCTACAAGCGTCTCGCAGGTCCATGGCCGTAATAACTCAAGACCCCATCCTCTTTAGCGGCAGCCTCAGGAGGAACTTAGATCCTTTTTGTTTGTACGAGGACCATGACCTGTGGGGTGCTTTGGAAGAAGTACAGATGAAGACTATGGTACAACAACTACCTGAGCAGTTGGAATACAAGTTGAGAGAGTCTGGAAGCAATTTCAGTGTTGGAGAACGCCAACTGGTATGCTTAGCGCGTGCCCTGTTACAGAAAAGCAAGATCATAATACTGGATGAAGCCACTGCTAATGTGGATTACAAGACAGACCGTCTGATTCAAGAAGTTATACGTAACAGATTTAAAGATTCCACAGTATTAACCATCGCTCATCGTTTGAACACCATCATGGACTATGATAAAGTGTTGGTTATGGATCAAGGACGAGTGGTGGAGTTTGACAAACCTGAAGTTCTGCTGCAGAATGACAATGGATATTTTTCTCGTCTTGTTCAGTCTCATAACATGACTGCAGATCAATGACATTAGTATATTTTAAACAAGAGGATGTTTTTTTTTCGCTCGCTCTGATTGCCAGCTAAGGGATATTATGTTCCAAGAGCCTGCTCCCCGAGTTAGGTGGGGGAGGTGGGGGGGGGGGGGGGGGGAGGGATTCCATGAAAAATGATTGGGTGATCTTTCTATATTTTAGGAGTTTTAAAATTGGTGTTTTGGTACCACTACGCGTGTTTTAATCACAGATGACTACTGTCAGAGTTATTCTGATACCTTTAACCGTGATCAGCATCAAATTTCTCCTTGTAATATCAATGCCTTATCAATCAAAAAGGTCATGAGAATTAAGGACATGATCACACAAGATGAGTTCTCTTGATATCCAAACAATACTTCTATAGGAAATGTATAGGGACAAGAAATGAGAATTTAAATTTTGATATTAGGGCTTAAAGGGTTAAGGGTAACAAAAAGGCTGACAAGACCAACCTTTCACAAATAATTTTTGCCTCTTTGGGCTGTAAATACATGTAAGCCACACCCACAAAGCAGGTTTCTGGGACCTTGGATTTAGAAAAGAGAAATATTTTGTAATGATAATTTGTTGGCTTTCACTGTTTTAAACTTTTTATCTTTTTGGTTCGTGGCTTACAATTTCTATTATATATTAGGTGGTTTTCACGTTACATCACGGCGGCCATGTTGGTGCACACATACAAAATAATTTTAATGAACTTCTTTTTTTATGTGCACCAACATGGCCGACATGGCCTTTGTCATTTGAGTCCCACAGGACTGAAGGTCACGTGAGTGAAAACCATCTTTTGCTAAGTGTACGATCGATACTGAGATTGATTGAATTGGTAGTGTAAATCTAACTTTTGAGTCTGTCGTCGAAATTCTGTGGTGTGACCATTGAAATAAATCTTCTTATAGCAGTACTTTTGCATGGTACCATGATTTCGTTTTCAATATTTTACAAAATGAAATTTTAGATTTTTCTTTAATTTTGATTTTTGGCACTCTCGAAGTCAAAGAGTTAAAAAGAACGTTGTCTGGTAAAAACGCTGAACCATGAACATTACAGCTGTCAAGTGGTTCTCTTGATACGAGTGCAATCATTACAATAGATCATATTCTCATTATTAAACTGCAATGGAGGCTCATACGGGGGAATATCATTAAAAATATTTGTATGTGGAAAGATTGTCCCGCATGAGCCCCGACTGCAAACTAGTTCCAGTTCAATGCTGAGAATACGGAAATGGTCTATTAAGGATAACCAAAATTACACTATAAAATCCTTTTGGAAAACTTTGCATTTAGAAATCAACTCAAGGCTAAAAAGAGACTGGATGGAGAATAAGGATGCAGAGAAGTACTGGGAACGCTCTCCCAGTTCTTCCTCTTCAGAGGCTCAGTCTCTCACGGACTAAACCCAATTTCTCCCATTCTCTCTTTTTGAGTTGATTGCTAAAAATATTCACAGCGGTCAAATGTCTGCGTACGCGTCAAATCAAAGCCATGTGAAAATGATTTTCCGGTTCAAACATTAAAATGTATACTGCGCGGACCTGTCTCAACATAAAAAAGCTTGAAACGTTTTATGTAAATCGTAAAATGATTTAGTAAAATTACAGACTCAGGAAAATGTTATAAACTTTGACTTCTCAAATTAAAACCTTGGGCCGGATATTTAAACAAAGATTAGACGGTTTGTAAGAAAACCGCGGTCTCAACCAATTTCAAGATGGCAACTCTAATATTTAAACGTTAGTTACTGTAAACATGAGTGCCCAGAAGACTTATAGCACGGACTAGAAAAACGTTTATCTACTTTAAATGACCCACTTATAAAAAAATGTGGAGGTCCATTAATTGTCTTAAAACCGCGGTCTAAGTTAGACCCCTTATCTTTAACGGACTTTTCTTATTTATTTATTAAGTATTTCTGTCGTTCTCGAAATTGTTTTCGCGACACCGGGTGGTTACAATGGTTTTACGCGGGAAATTCTGGCGGCCGGCCGACTGAGAATGAAGGCATTGCGCATGCTTACAATTTGGCCGCGGTTAAACTGATAAGTACGACCGATATTGAAGTAGTCATTTGCTAGACACGAAATAACGACTGATAGTTTTTCCGCGCTCCTCCTACTTGCTATAAAGAAAATAAGCAACATTAGCCGCCAGCCAAATATTATTTTTCTGATCCCCCACTGCAGTTATTTCGGTACTTTAGGGACTTAAATTGAGCAATACGAAGGGAAGCAATACGAAGGAAACGCCAAGGAAAAGGAGAATTAAAGGCTGAATTCACGTTCTTTGAAACTACCTTGCGATTGTTCCATTTCGTTCACCTCGTCTAATGTGGCCACTTAAGTAAGAGCTAAATTCTTAAAGGCAGCGTTTCAGAAAATTTGGTAATTTCGCGTTGTAGTTGGGGAAATTACGGCAAAGAAATCTACTATTAAAAAGTGTATAAAGCACGTGCTAGGCCGTTGTTTTGTTAATGAACTAGTTGTTTTGTGTCGGTCTTTTTTTGCGTGTGTGTCGGTCTTGTTGGTGTCGCCGTCGTGGTTACCTCAAGTCCCTATTAAACTAAACAATACGACAGGAAGTACTTGTAGAAAAGAATTTTAAAGATAAATTTGAGCCACGCATATAAGAAAAGATTTTGGTATAATTAAAGATTTCCTTTCACCCTTTCACTCCAAGATTGAGTCGTGTGACGTAATTCAAACTTTTGAGTCTGTGGACGAAATCCTAAAGTGTGATTATTTTAATGTTTAAGCTATAGAGCAGTACTTCCCTGTGTTGCAGCTGTTTATTATGCTGTACAAGGTGGTTCTAATTTTTAAGTCTGGACGAAATCCTACAGTGTGACCATTAAATGAAAGCAGCTAAAAATACCTTCCTGTGGTTCTGTTTGTGATGCTGTACAAGGCGGTTCTAACTTTTGAGTCTATGGACGAAATCCTAAAGTGTGATCATTTAAATGAAAGCTACTGAGCAGTACCTTCCTGTGGTACTTTTTGTTATGCTGTACAAGGTGGTTCTAATTTTGAGTTTATGGACGAAATCCTAAAGTGTGACCATTTAAATGAAAGCTACTGAGCAGTACGTTTCTGTGGTGCTGTTTATTATGCTGTACAATGTGGTTCTAATTTTTGAGCCCGTGGATGAAATCCTAAAGTGTGATCATTCAAATGAGAGCTACTTAGCGTACTTTCCTGTGGTGTTGTTTGTTATGTTGTAGAAGGCAGTTCTAACTTTTGAGTCTGCGAATGAAATCCTAAAGTTTGACCATTCAAATGAAAGCTGCTATTGAGCAGTACTTTGCTGTGGTACTGTTTATTATGCTGTACAAATTGGTTCTAACTTTTGAGCCTGTGGATGAAATCGTAAAGTGTGACCATTCAAATGAAAGCTACTGAGCAGTACTTTCCTGTGGTGCTGTTTATTATGCTGTACAAGGTGTTTCTAACTTTTGAGTCTGTGGATGAAATCGTAAAGTGTGACCATTCAAATGAAAGCTACGGAGCAGTACTTTCCTGTGGTGCTGTTTATTATGCTGTACAAGGTGTTTCTAACTTTTGAGTCTGTGGATGAAATCGTAAAGTGTGACTATTCAAATGAAAGCTATTTTAAAATTAGTACTTCCCTGCACGTGGCGCTGCTTGTTTTTCTAGATCAGTAGTTTGCAAAATTAATTTCGGGAGTTCTCTTGAATTTTGATTTCAGCAACTCTTGGTGGAAAAGGGTTAAAATTCCATCTCCCAGTACTTTTTTGTAGAAGTCTGTTTTCCATTCTGTTGTACATGATAGAACTATAAATTAACGTTACGTTGCTAATCTCTATTTTGTTCGGTTCAAAAGTATTCGGCCAATATTAATGACGCAACTATATGGCTTTGTTTTCGATTGTGGCATGTGTATAGTTTCTAGAAATACATAATCACCTTAACTCCCTGGTGTTGTTGTTATTAAATATAAATATTTGGTTGGATTGGAAAGTCGGAAAAAACACTTCGTTGCAGAGATCCAAAATGTTAAAAGCATTTTCTTGACAAGAAAACAGAGATAAATCTTACGCACTCTGATATAATAAGAACTAGCATTTCCGTCATACCAAGGAAACATGTATGGCAGTTAAACACTCTTCCTGTTTAGGTGATCTATAAAAAAATGCTTTTAAAGAACAACGAGCGCGAGCTCACTGGCTATTAGTGAATATTTACTGATTAAATAGCCAATAAGATTGTACGATTCTTAAAAGACCACAACAAGTGTGTTTAAACGAAAGTTGGAAAAACTTTGATGTAACTTATTAGTTTCCAAGTCTTGTGCAAGTGACTTGCTCTTGGTCAGTTTTCAATAATTGCAGTGAATTTTCCGTTATTTTTCTATTTTCAGACGACACAATATTAAACAACAGTTGTGAAGAGATATCAACCCTTTGAGCCCCATTACCTAATTTCTCCTTCCAATATCAATGCAAACATGAAGGATCATGAGAATAAAGAAAATGATCACCACGGCTGCATGATAAATTATCTTGATGTTTAAACACCTTCTCAGCCCCAACTACTACGCACAAATGTTTCTTCAATCAAGATGCAAGAAACATATTAAATGAACAAAGCATATTTGGCTTATAAACTAATAGCTTTGCTTCAAAAGATTTAGATTTACTATTATAAGAAATATGTTTAAACCATTAGCTAGAATTTGCATGTTGATATTGGAAGTTAAAAGCCACTGTTGCCTTGGTGACAAGATGACGTCATGGCGTTATCGTGCTCTATTACAGGAATGTTACAAATACACCTTAATTAACCTACAAGTAGATCATTTTGGTAAACGCATTGAAGCATTCGGAGCTCACATAAATTAAGTAGCCTTATTATGATCAACAAAGCTTTCAGTGTTCTTCCGCGGTTGAGCTTTTCACTTTCTATTCGCCGATACTTTTTAAAACCGCTCCTGAAAGCGTCTTGTGATATTTGATTTTTAATTTCGCATAACAGGTACCGAGTCGTCTTTCAGTGATATGAACAAAAGAAAGGAAAACGTTCTGATGCGCATGCAATTCTTTTATTCAACTCTTAAGTTCTACTAATGAGTCATATATCGTTGCGTGATATTAAACCTTTGCCTTAAATCCCCACCTTCAGTAAATAATACTCAATATAGGTGTCAATTAATTGCCACAGTTTATAATTAGGATGCCTTTCGGAACCTCAAAAGCTAACAGCACCACAGGAAAGTACCGCTGAACAGCTTTCGTTTGAATGGTCACAATTAGGCTTTCATTTTAAAGAATTAGGCTGATATTGAAAAAAGGTATCCATGTATTTTAGTCAAGACTTAAAAATACTTCAAAAGGGAAACACTTAAGTCCAATATTGTAACTAGCATAAAGTTATTGACGTCAAGGAGGGCAAAAAATATCCCGTGAACGTTGCCATTTGCTGATAAATTTAGCACCGTAAGGCTAACATCATTTCGAAACTGGAACGCAAAGCAGAATTGTTGTTGTGAGCAAAGCCACAATTTCTGATAAATACAACCCTTGGTTATTTCGTCTTTAACTTTAACATAACAGGACAGATGAAAGACAGATTGGTTGCACGAGCGTTAAGAAGAAACTAAGAAACATTTTGTTTACTTGGGTTGTGAACAGTCACTGAAAATGCCATCCCTGCCTAAAAACATCATCGTTGTGGTTTGTGTACTTATTTGGACTAAAGTTTGTTCATCGCAGGATTTCATAATCGAAAGGAGAGATTCGACGGACTATTTTACCATTCCTCCGTCGATGTGTGACCAGAGAAATCACAATTTGTGCACTAAATATAATGCACAATTAGACAAAAAGTGCGATTGTTTTTGTGGCGGCCACAACGCGACCTTTTCGTTTCACAGTCAGTCTTGGTCTTGCCGCAACGCAAGAAGTATTTTTGGTAAGTGTTAGAAAGTTGAATAGATAGATAAATATGTACCTACTAATGGCTGAGAAATAGCCAAAACTGTCGTCTTACAAAATTGAAAAGTGAGGGAAAAAATCAAACTTTTATCAGCAAATTTATTTATTTATTACTATTTAGAAACTATATTCAAACTCATTGAATATGTACAATAATAAAATAAAAAAAAAAATAAAAAAAAATATAAACAATACTACATAAAGAACAAAAAGGAGAGTTTTAAAAAGGGGCTAGCGAACGGATACGAGTTCCCGACGAGGCAACGGCCCACTGTATGTACTACTATATAATATTATATGTAACATAAGTAAAGTCGCGCACCCGAGCCAGAAGGCTCACAACGACCGGAGCTTAAACCCGGTTTCTATAGCATGAAGCGACTAGGAATATTGCTACTCCCCCCTGGATGGGATGCTAGTCCGTCGCAGGGTTACCCCCAGCATTTTGTCGCCGGTACCCATTTATACACCTGGGTGGAGAGAGACAGTGTGGAGTAAAGTTTCTTGTCTAAGGAAACAACACGACGGCAGAGACCAGGCTTCGAACCACCGACCTTCATGTTGAAAGTTCGACGCGCTAACCACTAGACCACCGTGCCGCCCACTCTATCTAATATACTAATAATAAAATACTAACAATATACCAAAGTTTATGACATCATAACTAACAAAACTTTTCAGCAGCAGAATTGGGAATTGGATACACAGTCTTCCACGATCTGGGTCTTATACAAATACAATGTTCAACTTGTCAATAAATAATAAACAACAAACAACAACAACAACAACCACAACAACAATTTTTTCAACAAGAAACAACAACAACAATGTATACTTAGTATAATAATGAAAGAGTTGACTGATTTGTTTGCCCTGCAAATAGCTGGAAAGCTAATCGGTGCGGGACAAAACAAGTATAATTCATACACTTTCAGTTTAAAAGAAGCGAAAATTGCTCCTGACGGATTCAAGAGGTAAAATATTCCATAGTAGAGCAATGCGATTCTGTCTGATACATATTTTCATTCGTTTCTTAGGGTGCAGACAGGGGATGTTCTTTGAAGATGAGAATTCAGCAGACAGTTTAAGATTCCTAAACAGGAAATCATCGGAAAAATTGTTTTTAGGGTTGACATGGAAGAACAATTGCACAGCAAACGCATCTTCTTCATGGTACATAGGTTGTCAAGGAAACAAGGAAAATTTTACGCCGACACAGAAGGCGTTTAAAATCGAATGGGATTCAAGTGAATCGGAGTACACTCTTAAGGTAAAAATAGATCTTTAAGCGTTTAAAGGTGAATTACAGTCCGTACTGCGCAATCTCGGGGTTTGTTTTCATTTTTTGTTCTGAATTTGTTGATATGTTACACTTCGGTAACAGCATACATGAAGTAAATGGAGAGTTAACCGTCAGTCCGCCATTACGGCCGTTGTGTTTACGAATACTCGATGAGCTGAAACGTCGGTTTTGGAAAACTTTGGGGTTCTTTTACTTGTTATTATTGTTTGGCAAGGACATCTGACGTTAATAATGAAGGAAAAGGTAAGTTTGTCCCTTAATTTTAATTTTCGCTAGTAAACGTTCCTTGTTTGTGAGTCTCACAAACATTGCCGAGCTGAGATTGCGCAGTACGGACTGTAATTCATCTTTAAATTTTACTCCCAAGTATGCCCAAAATCAAAATTCAAGAAAAATTCCAAATTTCATTTGAATGTATAATACTTAAAAAATAATATTAGTAATAATAGCACCATGCGACGGAATTGTCGAAGAGGTTTCATTTGAATGGTCTAACCATAGTATTTCGACCCAAGACTTAATAGTTAGAACAGCATTAAATGTCCCCATAATTGACTCTGGCAGAGGAAGTGTTAATAATGCTATCAAAGGCGGCTTATTAACCAATCAAACAATAGGTGTTGATTTCCAAGCCAATGAAATGCGATATGCCAGAGCCAATTAAGTCACACTGAGGAATTTCCCACCTTTTTAGTTTACTCTTAATGTCATCGCTTCAAATGATTTATTGAGCCGTTAAAAATAAATTTATTTATTAAAAATAAATTTATTATAAAAAATAAATGTATTTATTGAGCATTTAAAAATACAATAGCTCCATTTAAATGCGGGTAGAAAAAAAATGTAATTTATATCATTATTATTGTTTCTAAATAAAGCGAAATTCTAGATTTTTGTCAAATATCAAAAGAGGCTTACAAAAATATATTTTTTTCAAATTAGGATATACAATTGGCAAAACAAAAGCGTGCCATTTGGAGTAATTCGCATTGTTCAGCACTTTTTTTTAAATCAGGTCAAAATTCGAAAATTCAAAACAATATCACGGCCATAACAATTTTTCGAGTTTATGTTTCGAATTCTTAAATGCGTTAAGCTCTTGCGAGTGTCAGTTTGGGTTGAGAAGTAATATCAGAAATTTGAGGAAGAGTGGTTTATGAGAAGTTCCCAACATCGCGAACTGGATGAGTTGAAACACTCTTTCGGTAATTGTCTTAATTATCGATAGCTCCGCTAACTATCTTATCGTTACCTTCACTTGTCCTTTCCGGAAAAAGCTCGTCCACATTTCAAAACTGACCGCCATGTTGGACGAAACAGAAAAAATACAAATCTGTCATAATGTCTGCTGTGCGTCTGTTTAACAAATAGATTCCATTTGGCTGTGTGTCTGTTCAGTTATAGATTACAGATGACGTCAAAATGTGCTAAGAACAAAAAAGTGGCGCACGAGCCGCAGGCGAGTGTGTCACTGATGCTCTTACCACATCTTGACGTCTTCTGTAATCTATAAATGAACAGACACGCAGCAAAATGGAATCTATTTGTTTTATACAATGAACAGAAAAGTAAAAAGAGTAAGATTACGAACTTGCCTCCTAGCGCTCAACTGTTCGAAGATTTGTTCCAGTTTAGGTATTTTTCAAGTCGCCAAGAACACTTTTCGTCTTGGTTTGGTCTTTATCTTGCTCGTAAACAGCTCCTGCTGAATATTTTTCGAGCCTTTCACTTGCTCAATCTAGAAAAATCTCGCAAACATTTTCAAAACTGTGCGCCATGTTGTACAAAACAAAGCAAACAAAATTTTCTATGACGTCAGCCGTGCGTCTGTACTCTGATAGATCATAGGCAACGACCAAACACAGAGCGCGTAGTATTCAGTTCATTGTATAAATTCTAATAGATCATAGGTAATGGCCAATCAAAATACGCGTAGAATTTAGTATATTGTATAATACTTTTTCGTAGCTGAACATACCAAGTGATGATCCGCCGGTAGGAAGAGTCGTGAACCTTGGAATCACCTGCACCATGCCGGACAGCACTACGGAACACAGCTGTCTGCTGTTCAAGATAGAAGGAACGACTAACTGTAAGTTGTTACCACACAAAATAATAATTAATAGAGCGGTTTTTATTTCGTGAACACACGAAGCGTTGAACGAGATATACTATAGGTAAACTTTTTTTAATTCACCAGTGTATTACGCCATTCAATTGTCGTGACAGTCTCGTTTCACACAATGCATCTTGGACTTTAAACTCAGTATGGAAAATTAAAACCGATCTGTGGACTTAACCTTACATTGTTTCGTATTCACGAGAGGCTCTTAGAGAAAGGACGATAAGAGCCATCTAACTAAACAACGACCCCCATTTTTATTATCGAATTGTAACTAGAAACTTTTGTGAGTCACCTTTAACCCTATTTTTATGCAAACATGCATTTTCTATTGTTTCTGAGTACCAACATTGCCTCTGTGCATACGCGCTATATCTTTGCTGATGGGAGACGGCGTTGTCGTGTGGTTAGAGGCACTGGCTTTGTAATCCAGAAGCCCCAAGTTCAAGTCCGCTTCTCTGACCACCAGCTGGATTGGGAACACGATAGTCCCTTTAGTAAATCCTAAGCCACGCAATGTGAATAGGCAACCGGTTTGCCTCACAAGTTTAGTTTACTTTGGAGGCTCAGTTCAACGATTTGTAGTGTCTCCAATTAGCATCGAAAATGGAGTGATTTATTATTATTGCAACTTTTATTTTCACTCAGGTCCAGTAACGGTACCAGTGACAATACCTCACCCTTCGAAGGGCATGACTACAATAATCGACGAGGTAATAAAATCAACAACCGCTGTGACAGGGTCATTTCGGAGGTTATCCACTAGTCGACCTCCTTCTGAGGTACAAGCAGGTCACATGTTATAGTTATGAGTATTCTTACATGCACATGTCCGCACAAACATGGCCATTATACTGGCAAGAAACTCCTCAACATCTCGATCTTGGGCATTTTTTTGAGTCCCTGAGCCGGGGGAGGGAACAATGTGCCACACCTTCGTAACTTCGGAGCATTCAACACTATAACACTAAAACTCGTAGTTGTATAGTAGTTCTCAAACTCATTAATAATTCATGACGAGAACACAAAGGAAATCACTACCGTGAAGGAGGTTTTGAAATCGTTTCTTAATTTGCATAGATTTTGGCGATTTTATTCCTTCGTTTTCTCCGCATTTAACGATCAGTTTGAGAAGCTATATCAAACACTCGAAACAGTGTTTCATCAGATTACCAAACACCTTGAAGTGGTTTTTCCAATCCACTTCTCGGTGTTTGGAAATCTGATGAAACACTGTTCCTCGTGTTTGATATATTACGTCCAAAACTCTTTCCTTTGCGTCAAATGACGTGGAAATCATGTCAATAGTTTTGCACAGCCACCAGCTTCAGTTACTTTTCTCGATTTCTTTAAAACCTAAGAAAACCTTCCAAATTGACCAAAAAAAAAACAATCAAAACCAATAAAGAAAAGCCAAAAAGGTAAAATTGTGCATTAAAAGGTAAGAAAGAACAAAATTTCGAAAATGATACATTTTAAGTTTGGTGGTATATGCTTTAATATTAAGGAAAGTGTGTATTTCCGAATAGGGTTTAGTTGCAGTCACCATTGTGGTTGTTTAAACTGACGAGTATCCATGTTTGTCTTATCTCTATCTAGGCCAAAGCTGGTCCTAGTTCTGCCGCAGATCAACATGGTGATGACGTCAGTCTTCCATCATCTGTGGTTCTCACAGTAGCAGGAATCGGTGCTTCTCTCATTCTTATTCTTATAATTGGGTTCTTCATTTATCGTTGGAAATATTCAAGGTGGTTATTTGCAAGATAGATTTGCGATATGTGGTTTAAAGAAGTGACGTTGCACAAATTGCTTACTTTCTAAAACGTTTTTATATTGTGCTTTTTCCAAACAGAAACCAGTCTCATACCAGACATGCAGGTCAAACAGATCATACAAGTCATGCAGGTCAAACAGGTCAATCAGGATTGCAATCTGGTGAAAAAAATGCAGGCTACGCGACACTAAGTTGTAATGGCTCCGGTAAGTTTGAGAACTGATCGTTTTTGCGAATATCGATTGCTGATTGATTTGTTTTTAACTTCCTGACATCTTTAAAATAGCATTTTGTGTATTTAGCAATTTTACAAATAAATAAATTAATTAAAAGTCTTCATTCTCCTTAAGACAAAAAGACATATCTTAAGTTAAATAAATACGTTCTAAATTATAATTAATACATATAAAAAGCGACCAAGAACAAAGACATACCAATTTTCAGTTTTCAATATACCGAAAGCATAGAGCACCAAAAGCAACTACTGCTCATCGGTACGACAGGAAGGTACTACTCAGTAGCTTTCATTTGAATGGTCACACGTCAGGATTTCACCCACAGACTCAAACATTAGAACCACCTTGTACAGCACATGAATAATACCATTGGCAAGTACTGCTCAATAGCTTTTGAATGGACACACTTTTAGATTTAATCCGCACAGACTCAAAAGGTAGATACATATTATATTAGTATCGATTCATATAAGGAAAATATTGATAACGTTTTGAGACCATGCGAGTGCCCGAAAAGTTTGGTGAAATAAAAAAAAGAAAAGGATGTTAGAGAGGTTCGAAAGATTAAATTTACATCGGGTAAATTCCACGCTATTTTTTACAAGGGGAATCAAGAGAAAAAATATAATTATTAGAGAACAGATCCCCTGTACATGGGCCTCTTCCAATGACAATTATTTTTAACCTATTATTAGTTCGTTGTCATTATTATTAGTTCGTGGTCATTTTAAGTTCGTCACCCGATTGGTCAGTTTGAATGACGTCATCTAATTTTAGAGTTGGCGGGATAATTGATTTCCATAGCCTCTCACACAACACGCGATTTCCCTAGTGAAGTTTGCGGTATAAGCAAAATACCAACAGCAAATGATGAGAGCTATAGAGCAGTTTTCAATTGAGTATCGAAAGAAATGACACAATTGCTTTGGTTTTGCATTGCTACGCTTTGTGATTGGCTACAAAATCTCGCGCCACTTTCTTGACCAATCAGAAGTAAAACCAAAACCAATCGTGACTTGCTCGCACGCGTTTTCCCGCGCTTGGCGCCGGCGACATGTAGTTGCTTCGAACTCTGATTGGTTCATTGGATTGTTTACGACTGCTGTGATTGGTCAGACTAATTACTTTGGTGTTGGTTTTTGTTGATAAAATAGAATGATGTAATCTTTAGTACCCACAATGAATGCCTAGTATTGCTCCCATGATACAATTCAACACGACTCTCGACCATGTGCTCGATCTTGTAATGGCTTCCATGTTATATTAAATGTTGTTGTGTTTACTCTTCCCCGTCGTGTTCTTTACTCTAAACGCAAGCCAATCAACAGTTTTACGACACTCAATGATATATGATATATGCTCTATGATATATAATGCTCTATGATATATAATTTCTGATATCTGTGGAATGGAGACCGTCCGGTCCGGTCCGGTCATGGAAGCGAGATCGGAATGCAAATAACCTTCACAGCATGGACGCAAGCTAATATTAGATTGAAAATAATTATCATGGGATAAGGGGTTTTGTTCTCTTAGATTATTTTCTCTTGCGAGAATATATTTTCATAGATGATGAATATTGTCTCAGCTAGTTGAAATTACATCCAGTTATTTTTTGTTTCAGTAACGTATGCTTCAAACTATGAAGTCCCCAATGATGTCCAGAATGATGCTTCATTGAATGTGGTCGACATGAGGGCTTCAAATACAGAAAACACAGACCACACCTATGAATATATCCCTACTGAAGGTTACCAGAAAGAAACGCCATTGCGTGGGGTTGAACAACCTGAGTACAACCTTATTGAGGTCCTTAATACAGAAAACACAGATGGCAGCTATGAATATATCCCTACCGAAGGTTACCAGAAAGATGTTCCATTAGATGGGGAGGAAAAACCAGAATATAACTTCATTGAGGTCCTTAATACCGACACCACAGACCGCTCTTATGAATATGTCCCTTCTGAAGAAAACCAGAAAGATGCTCCATTGGGTTCGTTTAATAATCATGAGTATAACCTCATTGAGGACTTTGATACAGGATCCACATCCGAAATGCATAAAGACCCTGCCATAACCGAGAATGCTCCTTTCAGCGCTGAACAACGTGTATACAACTTGATCGAGGACCTCAATACAGGAACCTTTCAAGACCCGAGGGATGATAATCCTCGAGAACCAGTGTATAACGTTTTGGAGCAGTCTTCACCAAACGGTGCTGGAAATAATGCTGATTGTTATGGTAACAGTGATGAGCAAAGCCCCGTGTATAATGTGCTATGTAGAGGTCCTTGACCAGGAACAAACAGACAGTTTTGTCCCGTTTTACACCTTCATGGATGAAGGTGTGGAATCGGATAGCAACGAAACGCATTTCAAAGCAGAATAAAAATAAGGAGAAAACACAGAGGAAGGGGAAATGGCAGCATCAGCCGCAGCAGCAGCCGCAGCAGCAGCAGTAGTAGTACTAAAAGTATTAATAGTAGTAGTAAAAGAAGAGAAAAATAAGAAGAAAGAAAAGAAATTAACGCAATTATCAAAGGATATAATAAAATACGAAGAAGCAATTCTGATTTCTTGTCACAAAAAGTAATTTTGAAATTAACGCAATTATCAAAAAGAAGAAGAAAATAACAAAATACGAAGAAACAATACCGATTTCTTGTCACAAAAAGTAATTTTGAAATTAACGCAATTATCAAAAAGAAGAAGAAAAAAGAATAAGATAGGATAAACAATACTGATTTCTTATCATAAAAAAAGCAATTTTGGAGGAAATTTTATAACGTCAATACTACTTATTTGGGTTACCGGGAGTGATAATAACAGAATAAATAGATGAATTTGCAAACCGTTTAGATGGCTGAGTTTCTTTAAAGCATCACAGCCCACTTAGAACTCTCTCCCATACTCCAGGATTTGTTAATTTTAATACAATTGTAATACATGCACAATTTTTATCAGTTGTAAGAAATTAAAGATATTTATATATTTTGAACCAATGGTCCGTAGATTAATCAAGCCGATACAAAATACAATGACATCAATAATTAGTGGCCAAGCCTCATGTTTGAGTAGTACGGAATATTTTAATAACTAGTGTATCCAAAAGATAGTAATTGCTGCGGTAAATTTGTTGTAACAATGCTGTTTTATCGTCTCGCTGGAATGTTCTCTTTCGTTTTTTTGAGGCGAAGCAAAGCAAATGTAACCGGGATGAATCGACGAAAATTCCAGCTAATAAGACTAATTTTGGTTTGTAATTCACGCATCAAGTTCCTGCAATGTCTGTAGAATATTGTTGAGTAAAGGACGCGTTCACCACGAGGAAGGTGTGAAAATGTAGGTTAATTACTGTGTGTTCGCGTCTCCCAAGCTCAGCTAAGGTTTTGCGTCCCCAAGCGCTCAGCTTACCTCAGTCTCATCGACCCCTGTCGGAGTGATTTCAAAATAAATTTGTCTTTTATTCCGTACAATCTTCGAAAATCTTTGCCATTCAACGGTCCTATCGCCATGCCTCGCAGTCCCCGCTCAACTCGTAGTAGTCTTCGACACTTCAGTTCCGATTTCGACTGAGACATGTTGGACCAAAATACTGTATTACAAATTTCGCAGCGAACACTGAGCTTGAAGCAGCAAGCGAGGCTATTGTTCGTGGCGCAGTGCATTCTGGCCCAAAATGTGTTCGTGGCGCAGTGAATTCTGGTAAAAAGCGATCAAATCGAGATTTTTCCTAGCTTATATTTTTTTCTCATATATTTCTCTTAAATCCTGATTATGTTGCTGCTCACTCGCTACGCTCGTTTCGCAGCAATAAAAAGTAAAATTGGTTTCGATTAACTCGAATATCTTAAATAAGAGGGTGGTCTTTCAGCGTCAGATTTTGTTTCTTGTTATTTCATCATCCAGAAGTTAACAGTATTTATAGCGAAAGTCAAATGTTCTGTTAATAAAATTGTGACTGTCGACGTTTAACTGTTGTCTGCTGATTTCGAAAATTCACGCACAAGGGACAGACGATTACCATTCGAAGGTCTAGAGGGTGGTGTTGAAATTTCAGTTATCAGTCAAATTCTATAGGCCATTTCTCCGATACTGCATCGTTAGATTTTTAGCTATGTCTTTGAAATTAGTTACTTTTGACTGATTCCAGATATCCGTTTCTGTAACCAGCAGATCTTTTGACAGGGTGGAGTGATTAGCTCCACGCCAAACCCCAATCTGAAGGACCAGGGTTGTACATACTTCTTTCTTTTTATACCTCTCACCCTTGGTTGAACCTGAAAAGAGAAAAAGCCCCCTCCAGCATAGCTCTTAGGATCATAAAGACACACCCCGTCCTATTTCCCACACGGGGAATGATGATCATCCCAGATCTCAATTATTAGTTCAAAACGTGGCATTTATCAGCTGACAGTTAACAATTTGGTCACTTCAAAGCTATCATTGAAACTGCATCCAGACCCTGTCATTCTCAACACCTCATATGGGCAGCTGAACTTAAAACAGTGTGGCGTTTGTTAAAAATCATTCATTCGACCTCATTTAAAATGGTGAGTGGGGTTTGGACAAGGCTGCTAAAATATCCCTGACATCCCCATTCCAAAGGGAACCTCCATTGTCAGAACAAATTGACGTTAAGGTCGCGGGGGATACCTGGCCATGAATAAATTCATAAGGCAAAATTTTAGCCGGGGTGTCACTTTGAAAAACGTTATATCGTGAACATTTGAAAGCCGATTTCGATAACATTTAACAGAGATATTGGAGAATAATGGAAGTGCATAAGGATTGTATTTTATTGAAGGGATCACGCTTTGCGTCAATACTGTAAGCTACTAAAGGTAGTTTTTGTTTTAAAACGTGGTTTTGTGTCCAAGTTTGCTCCTCGAGAAGAACACAAAGCAAGTTGTTTTCGCCACTCACTGATCCGTCAAAACGTCTATTGTGTCATATCTGACTCCGATTTTTTGATTTCAACTTTAATTAAAAGTTATTAGCTTTTAAAGGAGTAAAATTGTCCATGTTAGAATTTGAAACCTCATATCTTCCCTTTAAAAGCCTATTTAAAAATTTTGAGTCAGATATGACAATCTACAATACACCTAGTTTACCTCCCTGCAGTGTCAGCTCATGAAATTCTTTATCCGCGCTGAATTCTTGGACACAAAATTGCTTGTTTTTACGCTTCCGAAGGCTTCCCGAGCCAACACGAATGCAAAAATATATATATGGTAATTTTGCTAATTTTAATCCACGGGCTATTGTCAACACTTCATGCAGAAAGAACAAAGCGTTGACACGCTTTGCACGTGCAATTATTGATGCAGAAACATTACAGAGCCTGTTCGTGAATATTTCGCTCATTTTCGGTATCAGCCGTCGAACTTCGTGCATACTCTTTTCATAAATGCATACTGATGAGCGGAACCTGTCCCCCGCGACCTTAAATTGTTGGAAATAAAGTCGAAATTTAAAATTTTTAAAAAGCAGGTGCAAATATAATTTTAGTGTACAAATAAAATGGATATAAATATCGCCTATTTTCGCTTTCAAATTTCCCGCGCGCCGCCATTTTGAATATTTGTGACGTGTTACGGTTGTGGCTATTGTTAAGAATCGACGTTCTTTTGTATACAACAATAAGACAACCGTAACACTTCATAAATATTCAAAATGGCAGCGCGCGGGAAATTTGAAAGCGAAAATAGGCGATATTCATATCCATTTTTTTTATACACTAAAATTATATTTGCACCTACTTTTTAAAAATTTTTAATTTAGACTTTATTTCCAACAATTTAAGTCAATTTGTTATAACAATGGAGGTTCCCTTTAAAGATAATTTATTGTTAGCACATGTCGTTTACAATATAGCTGTGGGAAGAATCGGTTTATATGGTAACGAGTTATGACGTCATAAGTAAGGTCAAGCTATTGTTTGCGTGTGTTGCAATCTGAATCACTGCAAGCTGAATCACTTTTAAAAGACAATTTTCGTCAAATCTAATCTAAGTGGATCTCATGTGTCACCGACCGTCCAAGCGAGTCAAATCCAGGCAAAGTCAACACGACGTTTCTGTGGCTAGATTCGATAGCGCGCGCTTAATAATACATAACGTGGTATAACACTGTGGCATGAGTGATGTGGGGAATACGGATGCGCATAAATTACACCACGTGGTTTATCACACGTTTGAAAATCTGGCATATTTTCTCTGAATTTTAAAATCGGATTCTTAGAGTATAAGGAAACGGAATGAAGTTTTAGACTGGGGGGGCTTTTCGAACCCCCCCCTCCAGTAAAATTGCAATAACTCTTACACCGAAATAGCTATGAGGCTGAAATTTTCTGACTTTTCCTAGAATTTATCTAGAGACATTTTGGTATCCATAACATGTCAGTGTGATTAACCATGTTGCCATGGCAACCGGTTTTTGACACATAGGTTTTCAAAATATTAAAATATGGTGAATTTTTTATTTTAAGATCTTGTTTTTTGACTTATAGTGCATTTTCTTATTAGAATAGTTTTTTCTTGGGACTAGTTCTTGAAAGACATCAAACATTTTCAACATCAAATATTTGGGGGGGAGGGGTAGGTAAATTTTTGCTCACTTTTACTTATAGAGAAAAAATTTGTACTATTTATTAAATAACGCTTCTAAGTTCATTGTTTGGATAATAGACATTAGTTTGATACGTGTTTTATACATTCTGATCCTTTTCTCTTTTAGATATTTTTTAAGTTTTAATTTAAACGAAAAAAAAAGGAAATCCAAGATGGCGGATCCAAGATGGCGGATCCAAGATGGCGGACAATAATTTCAAAATTATAGTTTTATCGCCTTTTTTTGCCTTTTCTCGCTTTACAAGTGTGTCCTTGTTTTTATTTATTATGTTTTAATATTAAAGAGATGATTTTACAGTTTTATTTGATATTTTAAGTATCTGGATGGAAAAATATCAAAGAAACGTCGGAAAAACAAAAATTACGTCACTGTGACGTCATAATTGGGTGTGGCAGGTCAAAACTGGGTGTGAGGTTTCCTTGTATGGAGATGAACATTGTGTGAAAATGTCATGGTCCTAGCCTTACTGGTTCCAGAGATATGAAGGGGGGGGTCCGAGGAGCCCCCCCCCCCCCCCCCCCAGTCACAGATTGCCTAAAAAAGCCCAGTCTAAATAGGGTTAAACGAGCAATGGATGGGAATTGAAGACCAATGTAGCAAATTACTTAGAATCAGTATGATCGCAGTACATATGTTGTAGTTAAGCTGTTGTCACTGACTGAAACGTTGAAGGTTCTAAAACTTTCTATTCATATTAGTAAGTCGAGTGAATGGGCTGAATTTATAAATTGTTTTCTATTGTCAACACAAGGCGGCATAGATGCAGTACCACTTTTTCTTTAAAACATGCTTTTTCTCCATTTTTATCTGTTTGTCAGCCCTTGAAAAATTTACTCGTGCGAGTAACGCCTCATTTACTCATATATTTATTATAGGTAATCAAGTGATTACCTACACAAAATAAATATTTTGCTTACTTTATTTGTGTTCACATTTTTGACTGATAAGATCTTCTCTAGGTCCTACGTACACCAGCAGCATTTTCGTTCGCGGTCTTTTACTTCTTATTCGCTAATTATAAGTCATCTCGAAACAAAAAGTTTCATTCTCACATGAGTTTAAGTCTCCAGCTCAAAAAACGGCCAAGTACCATTTAATAACTTCCGCTTTGATCGTCCCACTCAGGTGCTCCAAAGACTACTGAAACGCGCTTTCACCAATTGCGCGTGAAGCTCTTTTGACTAACCAGGGAGACCACATTATTCTCTCAGGCCTCAGCCGATCAAGTTCATAATCTTAAGTGAAGTCATTCATCAATGACGTGGGTCATGAAATTTTCCCGCACGTTCTATATATTTTATCTTTGTTCTGATTGGTTCTCGATTGTATCAGATTGTTATCAAATAATTAATTCAATACATGTAGATTCGGAAGTCAAACAAGAGTTTCAGAGTTTCAACATCCTTTTTCTTTTAACTGAGCAACCACGATGGTTCGTTTTGCTTTCGTTTACAACATTATATCATTGACATATTTGTTATAGATTTTCATTACTACAATGGATTTTTTACGGAACTGTAATATACAGTACTCTGGCAAACCAACTATTTCAAGTGATGTTAAACGCGCTTTAACGGCCATTTAAGACTACGTATAGGTAGTTGAATAATGAGGAAAAATATAAAATAAATGCAGTTGTGGTTTAATCCATTAAAATCAGATATAAAGTAGACACTTCATCTTATAGCCACAACAAGTAAACAATGTAAAAAAGTCATTTGAAAAGACAAAAAAAAAATTAAAACAGAACTATATCTAAATTTACAATATCCAGACTTTTGTACGTAATACCCTCGCCTTGCATCACGTGGAAGACTATTTGAACTCAATAAATTAAATGATAGGAAATAATCATGATGTTTAACGTAATAACTTCTATGGACAATGATAATTATTCAAGCGTAAAATCGACAAAAACAAAAGTTTAGCACGTTTCTCTGTAGAATTCATTCAGCAGTGTTTTAGCAAATTCCTTGTCAGCCCTTGCTTCTTATACTTAGAACCCCGGAATATTACGTCGATGCCAACTTGCGCTTGATATTTCACCGAGAGTAGCAGAAGTTTTGAACATTTTGTTGATGTCTTCACCTCGATGTCCTGAGGTTATGACCTGAAATAAAATGCAGAAATTAAAAATTGAACTTACCGTGGCAATTTTGATTTGCCTGACTGCAGTCACGGCATCAGAGGTTTTCGAGATTTTCAGAAGAAAGGCAGCTGGTTACAATGGATGGAAAGAAGGGACAGATTCATTCACGATTCCTCCCTCGTTGTGCCATGTAGGTGAAAGCAGTTCTATGAATTGCGCGCGATTTAACGCCAAAACCAGAAGATACAACTTCGATCCGTGCCATTGTTTCTGCTCCAGTGAGAACGCTACTTTCATGTTTGCTAAAGGCCAATGGAAATGTACAAAGACATCCGATGTTCACGACTTGCTTGGTGAGTAAAAACTCATTTTAATATTATACCTTTCGACTCTAAGTACTGATCAGGTTCAACATAATAAACTACACCACAGAAAAAAAAAACGGCATCTATTTGAATTGTCACATTTTAGACATTTTTGGATCAAGATAAATAGAAAATAATTTCTCGAGATACAACTGTCGGAATGGATTAATAAGTAATGACATTTAATGCCATTTTTTTTATTTTAGACGATAGTAACTTGCTGAAAAAAATAGCCCAAAATAATTCAGTAGACATATGTCTCTTCAAAACTATTGAGTCAAAATAACTTTTAAGAATTTTGCTAAATGATGTATAACAAAATAACTCTAATTTGTCGCCATAGTGTTTTCAACTAAATAAATGGCCCATGACATCAACATATTGGCTATATTTAAGCAAAAAAAAAAAAAATAGAAAACCGATAAAACTTAATATAAGAAACATTCTTTCAATAAGAAGTTGCGATCAACAGTGTTATACGTCTTGAAACGGATTGACGAATATTGTATTTATAATAACCTAATTTCTGTGAATCCAACCAGAGCTGGTTAAAATTTTGTTCATTTTGTAAGATGATAAGATCCGCATCCACCGAGGTGTCGAAATACTTTTTCAAGTTGTTAGCCATCAGTAAATGTTTTGAGCTATATCCAATAAAAAAAAAAAAATGCCGGCATTAAGTCACCATGCTCTCAAAGTTAATATGATGGTTTCATAATTCCAATATCACTTGTGAAATGTTGAATGCGTGTTCATTCTAACGAGGCTCCATTAGGGAGTATCTATATATCTCGTATCCCATTTTTTTTTGGTCCAAATATTCCGTATTCAGTTCAAGGCAGTCGTGTATACCAAAATTGTTGTTCCATATACCAGATTTTCCTTCCCCAACATCCCACATCCCTGTTATTTTCCCAAGATATATCTCTACATTTTCCCATTGTTTTCCTTACGTTTCGTTAAAACAAAACACAGAGAAATAATCCATCGGATGTAGGGAACAATTTAACGAATAGATGAGGAACATTATAATAAAACAGCAGTATTCTTATTAAGAACGTTTCAGCTCTGTTGCATTCGTATTTATAGGTCATAATATTATTCCCACGAATAATAAAAAGGTTCGCATTTCTGAAATACTGAACATAATGTGGATTACTCCATGATGTACAAAAAAAGATATATCACTGTTTGTTTGGCGGAAAATGCTAAGTTACTTCAACGGTAAAATTAGTCAAAATAATCTCTCTATGTTTTGAAACGTGCGCCAACACCTGTGCAGACACGCTGATGACGCAAGCAATCTGCGCAGTATACAAGGAAATCAAGTTAAGGATATGTTTCGTTGTCATTTCTTATATATTAAAATAGAGATGAAACAGCCATCCTCTTAATTCGAAAACGAAAAAAACAAAAAACCGAAACAAAACAAAAACAATTTAACCTGTTTTAGAATTGAAGAGGTGGATTGCGATGATGTGTTGAACTCAGCCTATATAGTTAAGTGTCCCTTTCAAAATCTAGAGTTCCGTGAAATATACAATATAATTACCACTTTCAACTTGCAAAGGGAATGTTCGTCGTTCTCATTTAAAATTTAAATAAAACAGCTAGCCATTCAATGTAGTAGAAAACAAACTAAAGTAAGAGTGAAATATGTGATCCTCGAGTGTGCTATCAACTAAGGAAGTTGAAAAACATTCAGGCTTGAACGGGATTCGAACCAATGACCTTGCGATACCGTTGCAATGCTCTATCCACTGAGCTATCAAGCCGCATGGATGGATGGTCAATTGTGGCATATGATTTTTATATATTCACATACATAAACAAAAGCAAATACTATTTTATTTTTATTTTATATTTTATATTTAGTGAATATGAAATAATAATGAAAAAAAAAAACCTCATTAAACTTGTGTTAGAATTGTTGTTGCAGACCCTTTAGTTTATGAAACTCAGCCTACATCGTATCCTTTTCAAAATCTGGAGTTTCTTGAGACGTACTCTTTTCGCGTTCGAAGAACGCAATCCTAATTTCGTGTTGGTTTCCCTGTGCCTTACATGCAGTAAAATTTGAGATTTTTTGGTGTCCGGTCTTCCAAATGGCCGCCCCTGTTGCTTTTTCAGGGGCTCATTTCCGGCGGAAATTCCTTCGAACGCGTCTCCATAATCTCTGATTACTGCCGGTATAATTTATTTAACACTTCCAACTTGCCAGTCTAATATGTATTGTTTTGTTATAGGGTATGCTTTTCTGAGGTACACACTGTTTTACGGCCAGAGCAAGGATAATCCGCTGCCTTTGCTGGACACCGGTGACGAAACAAGAATAGATGTATTATCGCCACCATTTGTGAAAAACTGTAGAGTAGATAAGGGCTATTCCTTGTATATTGGATGTGACGGCGTGGCAGTTCCATTTAATAGCAGTCAATTTACAATAAAGGAATATGGAAGAAGTGATTCAGATGGCGGTATTCAGTACTACCTTAAGGTGGGTGTATATATTCATCCTATTTAGCTAACAGCTGGTGAATTAGTATAAGAAGCTTGCAAATGTACATGTATCCGTCTACCATCTCTTCTGAATGTTAGCCTTCGCGGCAACGCGCCAGCTCTTTAGTGTTCCTGACGAAGAGAAGCGGCTGTATTGCAAACTTCAGTTAAATGCCCTTGATACATTTTTCTCAGGGTTACGACTCTTGCCTGGTTAATACGGGGCAGGAATCGAACCTACGATAAATCACCCTTTCTAACCCAGAGTCGGTATGGAGACATGTAGTGTAGATCTTACTTTTGAGTCTGTGGACGAACTCTTATGGTGTGACCATTCAAATGAAACCTCTTCGGCAGTACGTATATACTTTTGCATGGTACCATTTGTTCTAACTTTTGGGTCTGCTGATGAAATCCTATGGTGTGACCATTCAGTGAAACCTCTTCAGCAGTACTTTTGCATGGTACCATTTTTTTTTTCAATTTTTTACAAAACGAACTTTGGAATTTTTCTTGAATTTTGATCTTTGGCGCGCTTGGGAGTTAGAAACTAAGATAATTGTTCTCGTTGTTTTTCAGGTAAATAGTGGCGAATCAAGTACAAATGTAGTAATCGGACACATCATCAAACTGAGTATTAGATGTGACTACAGGTTTTTATTCACTGGTACAAGTCGTTATTATACTCGTTCGCTGTTGTTCAAATACGTGGGGAATGTTACCTGTAAGTACTTTCAGAGTTTGTTTAGGCAGGTTACATCATCAGTTACATTTCCCCGTGTGGGCAATAAGGCAGGAAATCATCTTCACCCTTGGCTAGTCACCTTGTCGTGGTGGTGATGCTTGTCTTTAGACTATGAGAACTATGTCGGCGGGGGCTTTTTCTTCCGGCAGATTCAACTATGTCGGATTTGTCAAGGCCTAGGGTGAGAGGCTTGACAAAGAACTGCCGCTCCCCAAACCATTTTAGCTGCATTTTGCAACCCTATTCTAGACTAAACACCGAAAAACCCTACCCTATCCTAGACTTATTCCAGACTCACTATTTTCCAGAAACTCGTTCACTATCACAGTTATTAGTTATCAGGGGTCAGTAAAAATGCCGTACTGCTCGCCGTACCGATTTTTAAATGCCATTTGCTAGTAAACCTCGTCTAGACGAAATTCTTCACGTAACTGATCAGTTTCGCGTAAAATGATACCTTATTCTAGACCAAAAATCTCTGAATACTATACCCTATCCCAGACTAAACTGCCTGAAAACCATACCCTTCAAAGCGGCACATATCTATGTAGCTTATATATGGGAGTACCCCCGCCCCCCTGCCCCCGGGTGTTTGGCGTGGGGCTAATCACTCCACCCTGTAAGAATTCTGCTGATTACGGAAACAGGAAATTGTCTTAGCCACTTTACAGTTAGAGGTAAATAAAACACAAAAGACATAAAGACCACCCCTCTGCAAAAACGATATCGATAAGGCAATGAAATGTTGCCTAAGAACAAAAAATTACTACACTCAAATATAAATATATTTTTCTATATATTTCGATAGCTTAATATACAATTAGTTATCTTTATTTACATTGTTTGTTGTTACCATTTCAGGTCCTAAATTACAGCCTTCTAAACAAGGCTTATCCATCACAAGACAGAGACACGCAACATTACTACCATCTACAACATTGCAAATGATAACGGCCTCAAAATACACTAAAACTGGTTCGCTGGTCGCTTCGCCGGTCAGTACTGTCACCACATTTCCGACCGAAATCGCTCCGATATCGGCTGTTTTGACTACTCAATCGGCATTCTCCGACAGCTCACGGAATGTATCCATGACTCCAACGACCACCTCTGTTATTCAGCGAACTGTTGTGGTTCCATTACCAACAAAACGTTCACGAGAAATCCAGCCAACTGTCAACTTTTCATCTGTCGTAAGCAATCCAATTCTTGTCTTAGATTTGTAAACAAATACAAACAGATGCAAACTAAAATCACGGGGACATGTCACCGATTTGAAGTATCACCTTAAAAAGCCAAACAAAATATGTTTTTGGATCCAAAAATGCCAAAATTCACACGACATTGCTCCTTTATGCATGTCTGCGTTATTAAAATGGGCCAGCTAATTTGGACGGGACGTGTGGTAATGACAGCAGTAAACTCATGTGACCATTTTAGGAATGCTTTCAATGCACCAATAATACCTATGAATTGATACCACATCTGTATACAGTTTGTTAAATTGTTGGCACTCAACAACATTAACATTATAACATTAATTCGATTAATTAAGTAGTAGATAAAATACGAGCGGGAGATCTGTATGGGCGTTTAGGCGAGCCATTGTAAACGCCCATACAGATCGTACGCGAATTTAGTTAGCTGAAAATCAGGTTAGCTCAAAATCAAATGTGTTCTACGAAGTATCAGCCTTGCTTAATTTACTGTTTAGTGATCGATTTCATATCACATGGTTACTACATGTAGCTTAATACAGCTGTAGAATCACGTTAGGTCACTACTTAATGCTTTCTTGTGTCTTTTGTTCGCTAGGTTTCCTCCCAGCCTACCGCCGGTAGTGAAAGAACCAATGGGGACGACAGTTTATTACCTCCCAGCCTCATAGCAGTAGTGATAGGAACAACTACATTTGTATTCGTTGTCATCATCGTTGGCTCTCTGGTTTATCGCCGACGCAATTTAAAGTAAATAACTTATGTCTCTGAATGCGACCGAACTCGATGCTTGTCCATACCTCAACGTTCATTTGTTTCCATTCGTTTCGTATTCCAAGCATACCGTCAAACAACGCTAAGCGGCGAACCATTAGATTTGGCATAAATGTGTTTCGATACAGTTTTCTGGAGACCACACCTACATTTTTCAATCGGCTTATAAGCAGTCTTTTCCAAGTCAGATCAACGTAAAATTTTCACTAAGTATATATTCTGGTAAAATTATATATATTATATATCGGTGTCAAAGAGTAGCTTTATATTATGTTTGTAAACCTTCAAAGTTTTGTTTAATTTCTCTTTTGCGATCTTAATAACTACTTTTTTTTTCCTAACATCGCTTCATGTGCACTTTTTCGGTAATTTTCGATTTTAATCGCTTTTACAAAAGTCTGAGAAACGGCTCGATGAATTTTTTAAAACATTCACTGCGCATGGTTACCGATGTGCAAAATATTATCTGAAAGTTTCATTGACATTGATTCACTGGAACGCCTTTAAATTAAAGATGAAGAATATATATCTTGCCAAAGTTCAATTCAAAACCAGTAAGTGGTTAAAATTTCACCTTCATCTGACTTGGAGAAGACCGCTTAAAAGCCGATTGAAAAATGTAGGTATGGTCTCCAGAAAACTGTATCGAAACACCTTAAATGCACAGGGATTACTTTCTTATACGAAAATAAATCCGATCATATTTCTTCTAGAAAATCAGGTACATTCTTGCTGATTACAATTTCATACTATTGTGTCCACAGTAAAACGCCACGTGCGAGCACCATATGTATTGATGAGACAAAATGGGTGAGTGCTTTACCAAAAAGTTAACTGTTTGTTTTTTACGGCTACATAGCTTTACATTCACCAACTTCTATTGACATTTTCGTTTTAGGATTCAGTTATCCTGAGCCCGCAAATAAACTCAGCGTACGCGCCAGATGATCAAGACTTGTACAGATCACTCAGCATCGAAGAACCACGTGAGTTTATCAATCTTGCCTTATATATGTGTTAATGAAATTTTTCAAAGAAAATGATATAGTAAATTAGGTGAAAATTGCTATAGATAATTCTTGAGATGAAGAAAAGGGCAAAGTTTTGCGAATCGATTATTATAGGACGCTTTGAACTCACGCAGGATTCAAAACCAGTAAATACAATAACACGATAATCTCGAATCAAACCTCGGTCTCGGCGTCATATGTGGGCTGCTCCTTGCTCCGAGAGGTTTTTCTTCGGTTTTCCCTTCTCCTCAAAAACCAACATTCTAAATTCCAATTCTATCTGGAGCGCACGAGTACGTTTGAACGAGCTCCTGAGCTAATAGGTGCTATTTGGGTAAATACAATAACATTTTTTTTCGCGGGAATTTTCATTGCCATGTTCTTCACCAATTGATTTTTACTGCATTCTAAGATGTAGGTTAAACCTCCCTTTTATAATGGACAAGCATGGATAACAAATCTAACTAATTAAGTTTAAAAGGTATTCATTCTGGAGCAAAATTAATTGAATGATTGAAACATTGCAGGGACCAATTCCACTTTGTCGGCACAGAAGTGTTTACATTTGAGGTTGTTTGTCTGATAAGGATGTTTGTCTTAGGTGGGTGTTGGTTCAGTGGAGCGAGATGATGTAGAAAGAATTGTCTGGACAGACATAGCCTGTCCGTGAAGGCAGATGAACATTATATGAGAGTAAATTGGCTTCTTTACAAAGTTTGTTTATTTCATTTCTTTTTACTATAACTATTTCTCAGCAATCTGTGGCACATATTGCAAGGTTCGTAACCATCCATCTACAGCCGTCATACTAAGCAACCTGGACACACGGTCAGGTGAAGCTGATACCGCTGAGGAACACTACGCATCTCTGAACAACTCAGATGAGCAAAATATTTATGGACACGGAGAAACTCAGGAGCCATTGTATAATGTTATAGAGGAACCAGTCTCTGAAGAAGAAATCCTTTATGAATGTTATGGTCCCACTGTAGAAGAGCCTGTCAATGATGATGTCGAACCAACATACAACGTCTTGGAGGACCCTTCTGTTGAAGGTCCAGAAGGGTCTGTCAATGATGATGTCGAACCAACATACAAAGTCTTGGAGGACCCTTCTGTTGAAGGTCCAGAAGGGTCTGTCAATGATGATGCCGAACCAACATACAACGTATTGGAGGACCCTTATATTGAACATCCAGAAGGGTTTGTCAATGATGATGCCGAACCGACAAACAACGTCTTGGAGGACCATTATATTGAATTTCCAGAAGGGTTTGTCAATGGTGATGCCGAACTAGTATACAACGTCTTAGAGGATCCTTATATCGAAGTTTCAGAGGGGTCTGATCATTATGGTGCCAATTCTGGGCAAGGCCCCTTTCCCAGAAATACTTTAGATAGATCATCTCAGGATTGTACTGTGGGACCAAATAACGATTCTCAATTCATCAATGAACCAATTTATGATGTTGCGAAAGATGACAGTTGTCAAACTTACCAAAGTCCTACAGCTGAAGACGATTTTGTTACAACAGATTTTGTGAAAAACGTTCTGAAAAAACTTGAGTTGGAATGAAACTTAAGAAACTTCAGTAGGAATGAGAAACTTGAGTTGGAATGAAAGGCCACAGTAGACCCAAGGCGCGGACTTGAGATCTTTGAGAAAACTGGATTCTATCCAACCGTTCGGTATAACCCATGCAAGCATGAAAAATAGGAAGGAAATTGATTTTGTGCATAGACGACTCGCAAAGATATCGATCTTGCATGCAGGCGTTCAACGAGTTATGATTCATAAACGAATACTCTCAGTAGAGAACAGTCACATGGTTGGGTTTGTTCTATTACTATATAGAATGTCTCACGATGCTGGTTATTGTTTCATCAGCGAAAATATATTTTATACAACAGTGAGAGTCAGAAGACACTTAGCCTATGTACAGTCGCGTCTACACTCCCCCTCAGGAAAACACTTCAGTATTTATAAATAATTAGAGAGAGAAAATGTTTAAACTGATTAAGCATAAAATCACAAAGATATCGATCTTGCATGCTATGCTTCCATTGAGGTATGATTCAAAGACGAACACAGTATGCGTGTGTGCGTAGAGAAGAGTCTTATGTATTATATCTAGAATTTTCACGATGCTGGTGAATGTTACATCAGCGGAAATATGGTTCTTACAACAGCAAGATCAGTTCTGGAGCCTGACTTCGGGGGGGGGGGGGGAGGGGGGGAATTCCACATATAAAAATGACGGAGGTGCTCGTCGGAAATTAAAAACAGAAAACACACTAAAAGGTACCAGAATCTTGTATGATGGGTGTAGATCAAATGAATAACTACCCCTAAGATCTAGAGGTACCAATTCTAAACCAACACATATCTGTGATATCCCCCCCCCCCCCTTCAGGGAGCCACTGCTTACTTTTGTTATGTTGTAAATAAATATAGAATGTCCACGACGCTGGTGAATGTTTAATCAACAGAGTTGGTTTATACAGCGGCGAGAGTCAGAAGAGTATTAGGGCCCGATTATATCAGCCTGGCTGGCTCGGTTCGCCGAAATGCCCATTTTGCCGAGATGACTTTCAGCCCGGTATTACATGAAGCGAGCCAGCCCGAGCGACAACTAAATTTAGCATCAACGGTTTTAGCCATGTTGGCTGAAAGTTGTTGTTTGAAAATTATTGGTAGTTTCTTGGTGTTGCAGATGGTGTGATCACCAAATGACGTAAAACAAAAGATTCAAAAGACACTGAACAATACCCACACCACAACACTAACCAACAATGGCTTCCGCAACACCAAGAAACACCCAAAATGGGGAAAAGTGTAAAATGTTTCAATTAAGGATTTTCTCTGCATGTTAGCTCATTTACTTCGTTCTTACGCACTCTTGTGTACCTCTTTATCATTTAAAGAGAAAAAAGGGACATTTACAGGCGAGCAGGTTTGCTCAGAGGCAATTTTTTGTCATGTCCCGGTTAGCTGGGCTGGTCCGGTAAACGCGATTACATGGAAAATTTTAAGCCCGGTTAGCCGGGATCCCGGCATCGCGATACTGGGATCCCGGCTAACCGGGCTGGCCAGGTATTCATGTAATCAAAAGTTGATTTTTGTTGCGTTTAACAGGCGTGCCGAGATCTCGGCAAACCGGGCCAGCCCGGCTCATATAATCGGGCCCTTAAACCTTTAACTCCCAAGAGTGCCGGCCAAACATAAAAATTCAAGAAAAATCCTAAATTCAATTTTGTAAAGTATTAAAAAACAAATGCTACCATGCAAAAGTACTGACGAAGAGGTTTCATTTTAATGGTCACACCATGGGATTTTGTCCACAAAATCAAAAGTTAGAACTACACTACATGTGTCCATAAAAAAAAAATGGGAGTGAAAGGGTAAAGTAGTCATAAGAAAGAAAATACTTGTCGCAAAAAGAGAAATAAACAAAG
This sequence comes from Cladopsammia gracilis, assembly GCA_022457155.1. Taxonomy (NCBI): domain Eukaryota; kingdom Metazoa; phylum Cnidaria; class Anthozoa; order Scleractinia; family Dendrophylliidae; genus Cladopsammia; species Cladopsammia gracilis. Next base: position 97,223 of record JAJGOT010000358.1, read on the forward strand.
CTGCGCCAACAGCGAGCACGGCAAAGTTGGTCATGTGTAGTGGAGTGGAGCTTTTGTATACCCCTCAAATACGTTTTCGAGAACGGTATTTGAAAAGGGAAGATATCAGTAGCAGAATCAAAGAAGCGATTTCAGGAATCATATTGAAGTATTGAAGGAATAGGAGTATGATAGTTTTTGGTAGCGTAAATTAATAGCTCATTTTTTGTTACAGACGTTTTACTGCTGACTCGTCCCCAGTGGTCTCTAATGGCAAGACGCGAAGACGCGGAGACGCGCGTGGGGGATAGACGCGGAACGATAGAATCACGACCGAAGGAGGTGATGGGAAGGAGGAAAAGGAAAGGGAGAGTTCCCCACTGTTTCCTCCTTCCCATAACCCCTCGCGCTCCTCTCGGTCTCATCTCTCGTTAATATTAATAGGAGAAAGAAAGACGACTAGGACGAGTCAGTGAGTAACACTAAAGAAAGCATGCTTTTTTTTAATCAAAATCAAATCCAAATATACAATCATTATATGGGACATGAGTGCGCAGCTCTTACAAGGTCTTTTCTGATTGGCTGAGAAAACAATAGAACAAACAACACAACAATGACCCTAGCCCTGAAAACAGTAGAGCTGCGAGATACCCAGGTCCAATGAAATTGGAGGTTCTAAAGAGCTGCGTGGCTACTGGGGCATTATAAATGGATTGGAAGGTGAACTTAGAATTTTAATCGCCTACATGTAGCTAGTGAACAAGCATACCAAGTTTAAAACCAGTTGTAAGTCATGTATTACACATGTACTTACTTTTGATACTTTAAACAGGCAAGTTATTTAAATTATTTGAAGTATCCAGTTCCTTTCTTCTTCTGAAAAGGACGAGGTCACCGCGACCTACTAAAATGGAAGTTATTTCCGTTTTTGTGTTAGTTGGTCGGTAATTAAGTTGCGAGAGATTGAACTTTCAATATCTTTGATAATTTTCAAGTCGAACCGAAATTGAGTTTTTGAAGCGTAACGAAGTTGACAACATCAACTGTTTCGAAAGCATTAGTATTCAATGATATTTCCTGTTTGGAAAGAAAGCAATAAACATGACAATACTACGGTCATCGCTACGTCGGAAATATATTTATATATACATTTATTTCATCTTGCTAAAACAAGTCTTAATGCTACCAGTGCAGCGAGTTACAGAATAAATGTTCCAATGAATTGGTTTAAAATAGACTGGCAATATCATTGACATCATTTGTGGTTATCCAAGTATTCAGTTGGTTTGACGGAACAAAGCGTTGACGTTTTGGTAATTAAATTAAACAGACCGTAAGAAATACCCGCGGAACAGCAGAAACTCTATTTAAATTCGGCCTATTATATATTATATTATATATATAACCAAATTGTTACTAGAATGTTACTAGAATGTTACTAGAATGATTCACAACTTAACGGGTAACGGTCGTAACTGCTAACTTCGGACGTTCATCCCAGGCAAAATAACTGTTTTTACGTCAACTCGCCTAAGTTCTATTCAGGCCATAAATAGAAACATTTTCATGAAACACTGATCCTTTGGACAGAAGCAAATAAAATAAAAGCGAAATATTATAGTGCCCGTTATTTCACTTTATTATATTATTTTGCTTCTGGCTTTGTTTTTATAAGCCCAGTGGTTTCTTTTCTTTTACTATAACTATATACAATATAGGGAAATAAACTAAACTTGAACTTGAAACAAAACTTGTTTAGTTTGTTTCACTTAAGCCGTAAGAGTGATCAGCATTATATTTTTCCTTGTAATAACAATGCCTAATCAATCAAAAAAGTCATGAGAATTAAGGACATGATCACACAAGATGAATTCTCTTGATATCTAAACAATTTCTCCCCACTACTGCTATAGGAAATGCATAGGGACAAGAAATGAGGATTTAAATTTTGATATTATAGGGCTTAAAGGGTTAAGTATTAGTACCGATCTAAGTATAGAAGCCCACCACATTCTCAACGGTTTGTGGCAGAGATCGCGCAATGCAATCTATGTGTTGTTGAACCTTTTCATGCTGCTAAAGAATATTCAAGTTGTTCAAGTTTCCTGTTATTTTCTTTGAAAGCCCACCTTTTTATCATTTTTCGTGTCAAGTTATGATTTATCTTATAGTAGAATCTTGTAGAATCTGATCAACAGTATATAAATGGTGCTTTTTGCTTTTATTTTCTATTTCTTCCAGCCATGAAAACGATTTATCGTGGTGTACGTGGTGGGCGAATGGCGATGTTACAGATATTTAAGTGCATAAACTGACAATATCTGTTATTAAGTACTTACGTACTCAACACACCTTTGTTGTCACCAAAGTCGATATACAAAAAACAGGAAATGATAACTTCTAAACGTGAGGTTAACAAACCTTTTTAAGGAATCATAACTATGATAATGACGTTGCAATTTTTTTTCTGTAAACCACACGATACCATTTCCCGTTCTAGTCATTCTACCAATGTCGTTTGGTTTCGAAACCAAATCTAGAGTTATCATGAAAACGAGCATGTATTAGCTGTATTTCAAACAACTATTCATGAGATAAAGGCTTCAAACGAAATGGAGACTTTTAGAATTGAGTTTACCGCGATAATTTTCTTCTATATGACTGCCATCACGACTTCAGAGGTTTTAGAGATTTTCAGAACAAGGCCAGATGATGACGGTGGATGGAAAAAAGGCACTGATTCATTCACGATTCCTTATTCATTGTGTGGGCAACATGGTAGCAATTCTATGAATTGTGAGAGTTTTAACGCCAAAGGTCCAAGTGGAAGTACTGATGAATGCCATTGCTCATGCTCCAATGAGAACGCTACTTTGATGTTCAGAAACAATAAATGGAAATGTATAAAGAACTCCGAAGCTCGTGAATTGCTTGGTGAGTAACATATGGTCGTAGGCGCTTGTTATTGTTGAAACCTTCGGAAAGTGCAAGTGAGACTAACCTCAGTTGTGATAGTATCATACCATGTAGGCATAAGATTTACTAGCATAACATAAACTTTAAACTAGCCAAGATCACCAAAGGCTAAATAAACTTAATGTTTATGTTTCCTTTGATGATTTAATGCCGTTTATTTGTATCGGCTGCCAATTTGCGATGTGTTCGGATGTATGCCTGAGCTGAAAATTCAACAGGCCAGCTAAAGGACCCGAAAGTATTATAGGAACACAATATTTTTCTCAGAAAAAGTTGGCCCAAGAGTTTTTTTAAGGGAGCTTTTGCCTTCTGAAATTTTTAGCTTTACTTTCTAAGAACCAAAATAGCATTTTCCATCCTCTCGAATAAACGTAGCTCGTTGGAATTAACTTTTGTGATCATCTATTTTCCTAATCACCAACAATGTGCCTCCGTATAATCCTCGGTATCATTGAAAAGAGTATTGGATTGGATATTGGATAATAAGATTAAGAAACAAAGAGGCCTTATTTAAAATCCATTTCGCTAATCATTTCATAGAACCCCCTGCATGGTATAACAAATGTCATTTAGTTATTTATTTTTCTCCTTCGTGCGTGTACTTCCTGAATAAAATGATTTATAAATATTCTTCTTGCTTTTAGTAGGAACAAATTCTATAAAAGGATCCGGGAATCATTTTTTTTTTAATTGGTGATATTGTGTTTGGAGGAAAAGGAAAGAACTTAGCGGAAAGCTGTATGGGGTCCCGCAAATTTCGGCTAAGTTTATATACATGTACTTGTAATCATAGGTATGTGGTGGAAACAATTCCTAGTGTTATTTTTGTTTTCTTAGTTTCTTTCAATTGATCGTAATATAATTCCCAACAGCTTAAAGTTATCACAATGAATGCAAAAAATTCGCATTTTACCTGGGAGTGAAAGTTAAATTTACTGCTTCGGATTTTTTAAGTGCAATAATTAATTATATATAATATTTGTTTTTAATAGACCTTGACTTTTCAAATCACATCTTCTTTAAAAGCGAGAAAGAGAAAAGTCAATTGCGTGTGCTAGACACAAACGAGTTCCGTCGACAGTTACAGTCAAATAGGAGGTTGAAAAACTGCGCTGTGGATTCTAGTTCTTCTTGGTTTATTGGATGTGATGGTATGGACGTTCCATTTAAAAGAAACCCATTTACCATAAACAAAATAAATAATAAACACTACCTGCAGGTGAGAAAATATTAGCATTTAATATTGTCAAAAAGCTAATGTATCATCATAAACGATCGATCTTATTTGCAAACTTAAGTTCTGAGTTAACTTTCATCTCAGTTGTGTTGTTATGCTCATTAGTTATTCATAATGTTATAAGCCACACACAGGTGAATGAGTAACAAAACTCAACGAAACACTCCGGTCGGTGCCTTTTTTAATACATCATGTTCTTGCGGAGTTTAACATCACTTTTGGTACTCACATCTGATTTTAAAAAAAGATGCATGTGACTAACGTGATAACCATGTGACCGCTCATTTATGCAGCTAATGTCATTACTGAAGATTCCCAATTAAGTAAGGCATTGTATTTTGTTAAGATTCAAGTAATTGAAAAGAAACCCTTGATTTTGTTTGCAGGTGGGAAGAACTACTACAGATCTCTTAAGAGGAAAAATCATCAAGATAACCATCCAATGCAACAAGCCAGCCGTCATCAGGAAAAAACTGTTATTTAAATTAAAAGGAACACTGAATTGTAAGTTACTAGTTATCCATCGGTTTGCTCGACCTGACTGCTTATTGGCTTTAATTAAATAGTTGTTTATATTTCGCGATCTCCGGCAAAATTCGGGTGTGTTAGGATTTCAACTCGGAAACTGTCATGTGATGTTAGTACAACGTGGCACGTGAGTTACTCTTTTAGCCAACCAGGACTAACCAGCTTTCAGTGTTGGTTTTCATGAATAATATTTTTGTTGATGTTATCGTCGCAGGTTCTATACCAATACCGACATCAGTACAGCCTTCGGTCACAATAAAGTCACTATACACAACAACAACAACAACAACAACAACAACAATAAAAAGCACAACAACAGCAGCAGTAACAAGATCAACTTCGCTTCTGAGAAGTAAAACGGAAACTACCCATACAAGTGCTTTGGTTTCTCTGCCAGTAACCTCTGTCACCAGTGCGACAAGATTTGGTACTGCGCCGACTGTCTCTTTTAGTTCACCGACCGTCACCGAAAGTCAAACGACTGCCTTTAAAGTTACACAGACCTTGCATGAGTCACCCATCTCTATTAGTCGATCTATCGTCTCTGTGACTTCACCGACAAAGGCCGTCTCCGAAAGTCGAACGACAGCCTCTGAATTCCCACCGACCACATCAACCATTACTCGATCAATCTTCTCTGTTGCTTCAGTGAGCATGTTTGTTTCCGGATCAAGCGTCTCCTTTGTTCAACCAAGCGTCTTCGAAATTCCACAAACTGTCTTCAGTCCACCAACAACGATACGACCACCAGATACTTCACATACCACAGATGTCTCTTCTAATGTAAGGATTACACTAAATACATGTACTAACTGCCGTTTTCCCTGATACCTATCTCGTAAATACTTATTTCTAAAAACTTGCATTGCGTGTTGAACACCGTAAAGACGTATCGCGGTAGGGAATATAGATTAGCTGTTTGTTTGTACGGGGAGGGTGTGGAGTTGGACGTAGAAGGTAAGGTCGGTGGGGTAAAACGCCTAGGAGAGGGAAGGGTCCGAAGGTTGATTAATTTGGTATTCACAAGTTGGTTTCATAGGAGCTTCTGATTAGACCTATGTTATTATGTATAATAACATTGTAATAAGTTACCCGCAACTTCAATTCCTGTTTCCTACAGTTTCCTACCCAGCCTAGCTCCGGCCGCGAACGAAGCAGTGGTGCTGACAACACATCTTCTCTGGGTATAATCTCAGGGATTGTTGCCTCCGTTCTACTCATCGTCATAATCATTGTAGGCTTCCTATTGCATCGTCACAGCTGCTTAGGGTAATTGAAGATTGTCCTGAATTAAACAAAATCATTTAAGTAATTCTCCACATAAAAACTACAGTAAACTTCATTGTTCTGCGGCATTGGCTCTTTCTCACATAGAATTTCTTTGAGTTCAAGAATAGAGGAGAGGCTGATGGTTCATAGTTATATTTCAGTATAAAAATAAAGAAAATCCATTTGCATCAAATAAATTTTAGGAAATGTTCGTAATTAACAAATCAGAATAGCAGAAGACAACAGCTAATAATTTTGCTTCTTTGATGAACTTCCTCAAATACAATTTCTCTTAAAAATTGCATCTTGTGCGATTGGGTCTCAAATTACTTGAAACCTTTAAAAAATCAGACAAAATGCACCTTGAACCTTAACTTTTTAGCGGTCTTTGAGTCTACGTCAATGAGATCACTAGTTGTAACAATGAAAAAAGTTGACATTCCATCGTGCATTGCCGTTAGCACTTTCCTTCTTATGTGGATCATTCCTTAATGATATATACCGTAAAATACCGGTTACAACCCCCTCCGCCTCCCGCGTATTATCCCCCCGGTTACAGTCTCAACGGTTTGACTGTACCCCCTCCTATATATAAGCACGCCGTAGTTCGTTAACAGTAATTCTTTAGAAAAAATTGCACCAATTAACTAAAACAACGCTTCTTTATCATGTTGTTTTTTTGCTTTTTAGCCAAAATACTCCAACGATACTCCAGAACTTATAAACGGCATTTTATAGTATATTTTTAACTTGACCACCTAACTCCCAAAAGATACATGTGCTAAGTGTAATTAACCAAGAACTAATGAACTATAGCTTTCAATCTTAAAGTTTGGAAGGGTAAATAAAACCTACAGAACGTACCTCTTTGGTCAATCATATCCTTTTACTCATATACGCCTTAAACAAACAAACTTGTGGGCACACACGTTCTTAATATATTTCTTTACTAATCAGACCTACAAACGTACCCCCACCCCATGTTTAATTATTATATGTCACTAACCGTTTCTTTTCTTTGTATATCTGCAGGAAACCCTGTTCGAGAGACAAAAACGAAGGAAACAAGGTAAAGACTGAAGAATTATGTATAACGATTTATTTTAATATTGAAATAATCACATGACCATCTTATTTCTAATTTCTATTAATCATTGTGTTTGTCTTAGCATTCAATAACGATGAGCCCGCAATCAAACTCAGCATACGAACCGGATGGTGAAAACTTGTACAAGGAACTCAATTTCAGTAAACAACGTAAGTCATTCTTTGTAATAATTTTACAAATAGCTGGCCAGGCATTCAACAAGTAAAAGCAAGTTTCGAAAACATGTTCGCTAATGAACAGTTGAGAATTTGGGTTTGATCATCAAGATTTGTAACTTTATTGGTTTATTTTCGTCACATAAAAATCACAGTGATCTTTTTAGAAATAATACTGATATTGGTAGTAAATATTCAGGGTTGTCAGTACAACAAATGACGACTGCGATATATTTTGCCATTCTTGTTGAAAACTTCTCCAACAAAATACAAAAAATACAAAAGACAAAAGTGTTGGGAATTAAGGTTCCTTATTTTTCTAACCCCTCCCCTCTCATCCCCCCTCTTTCAAAGTTGCTGTTAACGTAAATACTTAACTTACACTGCCTTTTGTATAGACGTCTTCAACACTGGATTTGGGGGAGAAGGGGGCTATAAAAAGCGTTACGCGCGTCTTTAATTGAGCTGAAACCCAAATGTGAAGTCATTTATTAGCGTTTTACAAATCTTACCAATTAATTTAGTCCTAGGTTGTAGTTATTAGGTAGAGTAAAACGAAAACCGTTTTTAGTTCTTTGCATAATCCTAAATGCATTCACCATTTTTTTCAGGATCAGTGTATGCTTCACACTATAACGTTCCTGATGTTCCAGCAACAGATGGAACAATTATTAATAAGAAGAAACTGTCGGATCACGCTGACAATGAAGAACATCATTTCTACGCTACTTTGAACATTCCAGAGGGACGTAATATCTATGGGCTTGGAGACAACCAGGATAATGACAACGATAAATTGTACCAAAATTATGGTTCTATTTGTATAGAACAGCCGCTCTACAACCTTATAGAGGAACTAAGCACAGTACAAGGATTGGAAGGTCCTACAATTGATGAAGTGGAGCAGGTCTACAGCGTTTTAGAGGAACCTTATCTTGATGTTCCAGAGAACTCTAGTCATTATAGCACCATATGTTCAGAAGAGCCAGTTTACAACACATTGGAAAGACCTTCTCAGAATGGAACTGGAGGATCTGATGAAGATCCTAAACATATCGATGAACCAATCTATAACGTTTTGGATGAGGTGTCTACCCCAAGTATATCAACAGAAAATGAAGTTTGAAATGCAACCTGGTTTTGTAGTCCTTTGAAAGACCTAAATTACAATGAACTTGGACTCCTTGAATAATTCATATTTCATCAAGCATAAACATTATTTATCCCACACAAAGTATGGGAAATATAAATAAAATATAGTAGTATTACGAAGGACCACTTTGGCAAGAGGCCCTGACACACCTGGAATGGCGCAGCTTGAGGGAGTCAATTACTGGCACAAATGTAATTTCAACTGATACACTGTATATGCTTGTAGCTACTAGGTATTAGCAGCCAAAGAGGGCTGTTTTGGACTTGTTAGGTCTTTTCAACATAGCATAAACCTTGGTTTCCTACTTTGTGGCTACACACATACCACATGTGGCTACAAACATACCAAACACATTTGTACTTGTTTTTGATATCATCACTCTTAGCCATATCACACAAGCGCCTCACATTTTCATTCAGCGTACATAGATATCTTGCTCCGAGCTACACGTCGTAGCGGAGCCAGATTCCATTTACCATATACACTTATTGACCCAACCCATGTAAAATACTAATGATCAACCCATGGGAAATACAAAGTTAGCTCTTGGTAATTCACTCTGTGCGAGTGTTATACATAAAATTAAAATTATATGTATATGATCAGAATATTATCTAGTCATATATAGCATATACATTGTTTGACCCATCCCATCCTATTATGTGAATTATGAAAAACATTACACGTCTTTTACAAAGACCCACCCTAGTTCTGGCCCTGAAACGTGTGACAGGCCCAGCTTGAGGGACTTCACTTTGAACGAGTGTAAAATAGAAAGCTAGGAATGGACTTAGGAGTATTATATATATTGGAGGTTCTAGATTTCATCTAGCATATAGTTTATTTGACGCACCCCATGTGTGGGATGATAAAGAAATTTAAAATACAAAAGCTTCACGAAGGACCGCGCCCTAGTGATCCTGAAACACTTTACAAATTCAGCTGGAATGACTTAACTTAGATTTAGTGTAAAATAGAAAGTCTGAAATGGATTATGACATATTGCTGGTTTGTATATGGCGGCCATGTTGGATGTCGTCAGACGATGAAATATTAATCCTTTGGGAATATAACTCTATTTTTATGGAAATGATTTCTATTGTTTTTGTCATCAAAAATGCGCGCCATGGAAACTACCAATATGCCATAATATTCTTCAATCTGCATGTTTAGTCTTCAGCCTTTAGCCTCATTATTTCAATCTCCTTTGTTTTTGTTGCACAAACGAACTTAAAGTTCATATAACCAGCTTGTGCTTGAGCACTGTGTGTTCTGGAATCAGACACAACCGAAAGAGTACTTCTGACTTTGACAAATGTGAAGTAGGCTATAAATCACAAACACGAGAAAAACCATTTTGCCCGGTACTTTGTACGTAAAATGAAGAAATATGTAAATTTGAGTGTCAAACCATTGATGTACGGCACGTGCACTTCGTACGAAGAACAAAGGTCGTTTTAAAGCATGCATCCTGACTACGAGACTATGAAAATGTGATGTTATTTTTAGGGAAAGCCTATTTCATCTGGCATATGTATTATTTGACCCACCACAGGTTAATATAGAGAAGTAATATATCAAACACGAGGAACAGTGTTTCATCAGATTTCCAAACACCGCGAAGTGGGTTGGAAAAACGAGGCGCAGCCGAGTTTTTTTTAACCCACTTCAAGGTGTTTGGAAATATGATGAAACACTGTTTCGAGTGTTTGATATAGCTTCTCAAACTGATCGTTAAATGCGGAGAAAACGAAGGAATAAAATCGCCAAAATCTATACAAATTAAGAAACGATTTCAAAACCTCCTTCACGGTAGTGATTTCCTTTGTGTTCTCGTCATGAATTATTAATCAGTTTGAGAAAGATAAATTAAAATACACTGGATATAGCCATTTCCATTCGAAACGAGCAGGACTATGCAACAGTGGCTTCAAATGACAAAGGAGGCTCACAATATTAAGCGGAAATTATCATCGTCAGAATAGATTAATATATTGGCATGCGCCAAATATAATCCGTGCAACGTTACCACGTTATTTCCATTTTACGAAAGTAATTGCTAATGATTGCAATGATTGCTAATGCAGTTAATCTCTTGTTTAATCGGAGTATACAGTGACGTTGAAAAAAAAAACAAGAAATGAGAAATAAGAAATGAATAACATCAACACTATAATATGCAATCAAATATCGCATTTATATATATTTTGAAATAAAGCTGAATACAATATCAAAGCAGTATAGAGGCCAAATGTTTGGAAAATCACACGGAATAATCTTACTTGGTTTTATTCCTTTTTTATGTACTTCCGGTTTTAATTTTTAGCGAGAAACTTTGCAAAAAAGACCAGAAATTTTCTGATATGAATGACGCATTTCGGAATATATGGACAAAGTTTAGACGGTTTATTGCTTTCGCCGACAATTTTGGAAGATAGCAATATCAATAGGTGCCATTAAAAATATGGCAGCTCATCCATGATGGGTGACCAGAGGAAACAGAGAAAACAGTTTCTTTCCGGAATAATCGGAGAATCCTTATTTAACCACTCACAAACAGCCTGATGGTGACACACAGAATGCTTACAAATACAGTCAACTCCATCACCTGATGAAGACCAGCAGAAAGCGGTGGAAACGTCGCGATTCGCTATTAAAGAAATCATATCGTGAGAGAAACAAAAAAAAGAGAGACAAAAAAAGAAAGCAAGCCTGATTTCAATATCACTAAATATAGGACAAAAAGGGAAATTTTAAAACAATATGGTGGCGCACTCAATATTGGAAGAAATGTATATTTAGTAACAGCATAACAGAACTGTAGCTTTTTCCTTGTTTTTGGTTTCGTTTTCCTTTGTATGAGAGTGACACCTCCGTTAGTATGCAAAATAATTGTAAATAACGTGAACGAATAATAATGCAAGATAACAAAAAATGAACGATAAAAATATTAATAATGCGAGTCCTTACTATTTTCAAAAGATCACGTGATAGGTTAGCAAATAATAATAATAATAATAATAATAATAATAATCATCATCATCATCATCTTTATACATGAGCTTTATACAGCTCACAGTTTTTCTTTAAACACTATTGAAAAGGGGACAAACATGGGATGACAGCTTCAATGGGAAAGTACTAGTTGCAATTACAATATACAAACACAATTACAGCATACATTCAAGTAAGAGGAAAATGTATGCGCACTTATAATTAATTCAGTTGTAAAAGAAAAAAAAATATTTCGAACATACGATAGATATTATTATATTCATAAGCCCATCAATGTTTAGAGAGGGATACCTAAATTACCTGGAAGATTAACGTTTTATAAGCGTTTCAGAATAGTATTTCACCGACTGCACCAGTTCAGGTCTTGTATGATATTCCTTATTTGGTTAATATTCTTAACAACCAGGTAGGCTTCACAACGGAAGTTGTTTTGATGACCTAGAAATTGTGATGTTGATCAAGTGTAACACCTTCCTTTCTATCTTTCGTGGATACATGAAACTATTTCACTCCATTATGTACCTGAAACGCGAGGGCACTGTTTTTAGTCAAACAGTGAAAAATACTTTCAACACTACATTTTTTGCTTCAAATACAAGCAAAATTAAAATGGCTTTTATTTTAAGTCAACCATAATTAAATTAAAGAGTCAATTGAATTTATATGCGTTGTAAACTATAAGATATTCTAAAGCGCTCGACAGCGAAAATCTTTTTTCAAGCCAACCGTTAATGAAAAAAATATAATTGTATATAGAAAGGAACAAAAATGCAATAGAAAGTGTGTGAGAAAATTCAGATTCAATAGCTATCTTTGAATTTGGTAATTTGACTTCGGTAATTTAAAATATCGAAACAAATTAAGAGAACAACATCAACAGTTTCAAAACCCTTGAGATTGCATGCTATTTGGTGATGGATAGAGAAACAGCAACCCAAGCTCAAAACGTGAAAGTTCTCGTCAGATGGATGCGGATTCATCTTCATTTATTCTGCTGATAAATTTTAACTTGGTGCTGTTGGCGTAAAGTATATACTTGTTATTATATTAATTGTCGCCGATGTCATGAAGTTAGAAATATTTATTTCGTCAGCTTTTGTTTTCCAAGTCTTCATTACCTACACGTTTGGAAAGGACTTCGTTATTTACAGAAACAGGTCATGGCTAAATCGAAATTGGGATAGCAGGGACTATTTTAAAATTCCAACTTCAATGTGCCACCAAAGCAGCGTAGTGAATAGATGTGACCCATTTGGTGCGACCATCGATGGCGGTCAAACATGTTCCTGTTCTTGTGATCCTGAAAGAGCCACGTTTGTTTTTCATGCAGGCCAATGGACCTGCCTTGATAACACCCTTGTTAGAGAGCTTGAAGGGGGTAAGACAACAATGGTTTAATTTCTAGTTTACTTAAAATGACAATGTTATTTGAACCCTATTCAAACCGAGTAAACTTTTCGTTTTTAGATAATTTTATCATGTATTTGATATTTTCATCTATTTTGACTACATTTTTGTGCATTTCTAACATGAAAATCCAAGATGGCAGATCCAAGATGGCGGCTATTCGGAATCATAACACAATTCCCGCGTCATATGACGTCATCATTTCATATGACCTATCTTAACTGAAACAGGCTTGCATGTTCTTTAAATCCTCCAGGTTAGAGTTAAAGGGAATGAGGTTATTGTCAAGATTGTTATTATTTCGGGAAAAATATTTTGTGTAACGGTTGACTGTCTTTAAATCTCCAGACTGTGCCAACACTCACCACTTCCTCTCTGAGTTAGACAGTCTTCCCACACTTGATTTTGAGTTGGCGGCGTTAAACATCGGCGAAACAACTCCTACTAATATTCCGTACGGTTCCGATATTCGCCGTTGCGAGGTTTACCCCAACACTTCATGGTACCTTGGATGCCATGGGATGCAACTTGGATCAAGTCAATATTCAGACAAGATGAAGGAACTGTTTACGTTCACAGTTGGTAACGCATCTAGTACCGGACAATACTTTGATCTGAACGTAAGCAATTTTCATAAAACTTCGCTTGTATCAAAATTTTCGCTTTGACGTTATACGTACTCTTGACAAATGTTGGTGTGGTTGTGATAAGGAAAGCAAAAGTGTACAGCCACAGCAGTACAAACATCAGATTTATTTGAAAATATATAATAAATGAAATAATACGTGCTCTACCCGCATGAAAACGTGTCCTAGTTGACAATTGACAATTTACAATGCCGTCGTATTGGAGGGAGAAATCGTATGCTGACCACTGCAATTTGATGATGATACAACAGGATAATTTTATTTATTCTCATCAACACTTGGCTTGATAACGTATTGATATTTTCAGGAGAATTTAGATGTTGATCAACAGAATGTGGTTCATACTCATCAAGACAATATCCCCTAGTTAAAATGTTCTCATCACCCAGCTGGTTATGATGCATTGATATTGTTTATCGATTGATTGAAGTTTGTACAACATTTATTCAGATGATAAAAGCTGGGGGTAACCCTGCGATGGACTAGCATCCCATCCAGGGGGGAGTAGCAATACTCCTAGTCACTTCATAGTATATAAACCAGGTCACCCTGCGATGGACTAGCATCCCATCCAGGGGAAGTAGCAATACTCCTAGTCACTTCATAGTATATAAACCAGGTCACCCTGTGATGGACTAGCATCCCATCCAGGGGGGAGTAGTAATACTCCTAGTCACTTCATAGTATATAAACCAGGTAACCCTGCGATGGACTAGCATCCCATCCAGGGGGGAGCAGCAATATTCCTAGTTGCTTCACGCTAACAGAAACCGGGTTAAGCTCCGGCCGTGTGGGCCAAGTATGGCTCGAGTGCGACTTTACATTTACCTTACCTTATTCAGATGAGCTCAGTTATGCGAAGCTGGGTTTAATGGAATCTGCAAATTACATATAATAAATATGAAGAACAAAAAGACAAACTCATGTACAGTCACACCTCACGCTTATTTCACGAGAGATATTATTGAAAATCATTGTGTGACAGCGTCATGTGAGATTTCTGTAAGGGGGGATTGATTGTACTTTGTTTCATCAGTCTCAATCATTAAACTGAAAGCACGTATGTTTGTTTCTGTGACATACACTGGTGGTATATTTGTGCTTGTTTTTACATCATCCTACAGATTAAAAGAGGTGTACAAAACACACAGTTGTTACAAGGAGGTGTAATCTGCCTGGGTATTCAATGCATCGAATCCAGCGGACACCAATATGACGGCTGCATGATGTTTAAATTAATAGGACGATTAACATGTGAGTATAATTATGCCATTTACGATTATCTGTACCATATTAAATTGTCTCAAATTTATTTACTGGTTAAAATATTTCACAACACAATTTTGCTCCAGGCAATGGAGCACATTTCTGTACCAATTTATTCATTTGAAACCCACTCACTTGCTTGGTACAAAAAAAATGAACATTGAACTAGTGCCATAATTTTTGCAGAGCAAATAACACAGCGGGTAATCCCGAGCAGGCAAGATAGCCCTCTCGTGCAGCCAATCAGAGCGCAGAATTTGCTTCTTCTTACCCGCACGCATAGCCAGCAATTAATCACATTAAGTTATTGGTCAATTTTTTGATACATTGTACATTGCTGTAGTTAGGTAACTAGATAATCAAAGAGATGAATTCATGGACAGAAATTGTTAAGTAAAGTGACTTTAAGCTTTTTATTAATAAGGTCCCGCGCAAGTAGAAGTGTCTTCCACCGTGATGCCACTGAAGCCAACTCAAACAGGGACACCAACGTCTAAAACAAAGATTCATCCAAACACGATAGTTACGGGGCCTACTCAACAAACCCGCACTCGGTCCATAGCTTATTCCACGCAAGCAACAACCGTTTTCCCCTCTATTGTAAGTATTAGAAGGCGTTTATATGTAATAACTTCATATCGCAATTAATGCTAAACTTTGTAACATAAAGAGTAACTGGGTAACTTATCCTATGCAAAGAATTGTATTACTGAAATTTGGAACTCCCTGGATGTTCATTTCGATGTCGCAGACATTGTTATATTTCTGACAGTCTTTAAGGTAAATAAATAAGCGGTACGTCTTAAATGCCTTGGGAAAAACGTCGCCTTGTGTGTGTCGTTTGGAGATGTTGCAATCTCACTCAGGGGTCATTCAATCAATTCAGTCCTGAGAAAAATGGACGTTTTTAAGACAAGATATAGTAAAAATAGTGTGATTCGTTGACTAAATTTTGTTTTTATTCATTGAAAGCTGCATTATTATAACTCTATGACTAACTCTCTGCTTCTATTGCATCATTATAGCAATTTTAGTATTTATATATATTTATTTATTTATTTATTTATCTATTTATTTATTTATCCTAATCATGCTTCATATGCAATCCGGGTAACTGCAGCTGGGATTAAAACGTTTTCAGAGCGTAGAGCTTTTGTCTGTGACATCGTTTGTCAACCTATTGCAAGCAACTGTAATAGTAAACTGCACTGCTTTTTGCCACCCTTAAAATCCACGAATTATAAATTGAGAAATGCAAGTTCGAGCGCAATTCCAACTTGTAGAACAGACCGATTCCAGAAGTCCTTCTTTATTGCCCAAGCATCGCAAAAAACAACTTGATTGCAAGCGTATATAAGTTTTCATTTTATTAGCCTCATGATTTTAATAGGATTTAAAAAATTATGATTGTAATTAGCTGCCAATATGTGTAAACAATAGATATGTGTTATTCAGCTCTTTTTGCTGCAAGGCTGATTTAATAAACAATTATTATATATTATTACTATTATTAGACAGTTTGAAGGCTATTGTAGACCCTGATAATGTTATTTTTTCTTCTCTCTAGGTCCGTGTACGTCTGAGCCCAGACAGTGGACGTGATACAAACAATAACTCATCTTCATTGGGTCTAATCACTGGGATCACTGTCTCGATTCTACTTATTGTTATTATCGTTGGGTTCATTTTTTATGGGCGCCGTTATTCGAAGTAAGAATTGATTACACGAAGTGTTGAAGTCGTCTTCCATATTTATTGCAAGAGAGCTTTGTTATAACTTAACAAATGTGTTTTAATTATAATACCAAATGAACAATTGGGAAATGAAATGAAAAGAAAACAAAAACAATACAAGGAAGCCTTATAATTGTGTCAATTGTTCAAACGCTTAGAGCGTAAATAAAGGGGAACGCAGCCGAGGGAATGGAACACAACACACAACAGTTCTCATTTATAAAACCCCTCAACTTAATTCATTCTTAAGAGGGCTATGTCACCACTTTTGGTGTTACTTTAGAGCAGTTTTCAACTGAGTGTCGTAAAACCAAAGTAATTACTCTGACCAATCACAGCAGTCGTAAACAATCCAATGAACCAATCAGAGCTCGAAGCAATTGCATATCGGAGGCGCCAAGCGCGGGAAAACGCGTGCGAGCAAGTCACGATTGGTTTTGGTTTTACTTCTGATTGGTCGAGAAAGTGGCGCAAGATTTTTTAGTCACTCACAAAGCCTAGCAATGCAAAACCAAAAAAAAAAAAAACTTTCGATACTCAATTGAAAACTGCCCTAAGATTAGCGGAAACTCAAAAATAATGGTCCAGTTGTGTTTAAAATTGTAATGTTTGTTCTCTAAGTGTAAAAGTAGATGTATTTGGCTGCAGATGATCAGGATGGAAATAGCTAGATTGCAACTTGAAAAATTGCCTTTTGCTGTTTGGTAAAACGATTTTAATGTTTACGAAATTTTATGTTCACAGTAAGATATCTGATGCAAGTAATTGCTGTACCGAAGACGGAGAAGAACAGGTAACAGTCGCAGAAAATATAAATAACCGCTATATAAGAATAATCGGCAACATCTTGCCATAATTTGCTATACGTAATCAATCAAATCAATAAACTTTATTTAAATGTCAAAAGACCGCCTAGCCAGGGAGAAATCTCCCTTACTAATATGGGGACATGCGGTTACACAAGTAATCTTTTCGAGGATCTCTTATAACTTTTGGCTAGCGATAGTAAAATATGCAGGTCAAGCGGAGTACGGGCTCTGGAAAGGAGATTGCATTAAACAATATCTGAAAGCTTCTAGCGCAAAGTCCGTTTCCAGCCTCCTACGCAACACCCTGACTCAGAAAACGGCCTGTCATTGGCTAATAAGTGGAAAATGATAACGCTTTTTAACATTTACTCTATTTTGCTATCTTCACAGGATACAGTAATGATGAGAACGCGAACAAACTCATTGATCCAGCAGGATAATGAGAAAATGTACAAAGCTCTCAATATCAGAGCAAACGAACCAAGTAAGTCTACGTGTAAATCGTGTTTTTTTTTTATCGCAGTGGGAAAATTTTAAATAATAAATCTTATGAAATTCTTTAATTATCCTATTCCAGAACTTTATGCATTAAATTACTGTGTGCCTCAGAGTGCAGCCACGAGAGATAATCACGACATTGATCACTTGTACGATACCATAGATGATCCCGAAGGGTACAACACGGAAGACAGTCAAGAATCATTCTATAGTGTTCGAGAGGAATGTACTCTCAACGGCGAAACTGAATTAAAACACCCTGCTTCGTACAACATCTTAGACGAAGAACGTTCCGCTAAGGAAGAACCTGAGGAGGCTGTGAATTATGGTTCAGAACCAATGTACAAAGTTCAGGAGGAACCATATCTTGTAGAAGGACAGAGCTCTGGTGATTGTGGTTCAATCTCTTCAGAAACACAAGTCACAGCGGAAGAATCTGACAGTAATGCTTCAGAACCAGTGTTCAACGTTTTGTTGCCTTATCTTGAAAATACACAGAGCTCTGCTGATTATGGTGACTTCTCTTCAGGAGGACAGGCCACCGCGAATGGACCTGATTCACCTGACAGCAGTGGTACAGAACCAACAGTGTCCAACGTTTTGGAGAAACTTTATATTGGAGATGCAAAGAGCAATGGTGATTATGGTGTGAGCTCTTCAGAAAGAAAAGTCACGGTGAAAGGACCCGAGGTTCGTCACGGTAATGATATCGAGGCAGTGCACAACGAATTGGAAGGAACTTACCTTGAAAATGCACAGAGCCCTGTTGATTATGGTGCCATCTCTTTAGAAACACCATTTACCCTGGAAGGACCTGAGTGGTCTTACAGTAATGCTTCAGAACCAGTGTACCATATTTTGGAGGAACCTTATCTTGAAAGTGCAGAAAGCTCTGATAATAATGGTGCCATCTTTTCAGAAACACAAATTACGGTTGAAGGACCCGAGAGACCCGACAGTAAATGTATAGAACCAGTGTACTATGTTTTGGAGGAATCTTATTTTGAAAATGCAGAGAGCGGAGGTAATTATGGTACCATCTCTCCAGAAACACAAGTCACCGTGGAAGAACTTGAGGGGTCTTACAGTAATGATACAGAACCAATGTACAACATTTCGGAGCAACCCTATCTTAACAATGGAAAGAGCCCTGGTGATTATGGTGCGATCTCTCCAGAAAGACAATGTGCCGTGGACCCTGGACCTGAGGGACCTGGCAGTAATTGTACAGAACCAGTTCAAAACGTTTTAGAGGAACTTTATCTTGAAAATGCAGAGAGCCGTTTAGAAAGACAAATCACTGTAGAAGGACCTCATGGGTCTGACAGCAATGCTTCAGAATCAGCTTACAAGGTTCTGGAGGAACCTTCTCTGGAAACTGCAGAGAGCCCAACTAATTATGGTGCCTTCTCTCAAGAACCACAAGTCGCTGGAGACGGGCCAGTGCAAAATGTTTTGGAGAAACCTTACATTGAGAATGGAGAGAGCTCTGGTATTTGTGGTGCTATATCTTCAGGAGGACAGTCAACCGCGGAAGGACCTGTGACGTTTGTTAATCATGGAGCAGAACTAGCGTACAATGTTTTGGAAAATCCTTACCTTGAAGATGCAAAAAGTCCTGGAAATTATAATGCCATTTCCTCAAGAGAACAGGCCACCGTAGAACAACCCAGTAATAATGGTACCGAATCAGTTTACAACGTTTTGGATGAGTCTAAAGAAGAAGAGAGTTCTGGAAATGTTGATGTCATCTTCTTAGAAAGGCCAATTTGCAACAAGAATGTTTTTCGGAAGATCCTATAGAACCCGAGTAATCTAGTTTCTTATGTTTTGCAGGAGGACATTCACTAATCCAAACTCCTTACCAGTTGATAAACATGAAGACACTAGTCTATATTGTTCTGCAAAGGCCTGGGGGTGTAAAAACGAAATCTACAAGTAGCTACAAGTCTTTGTGTTCACGTATCACAGATATTTAAAAATATAACATTTTAGATCTTTAAACATGATTTTACGCTGGGTTTAGAAGTATAAAAGTTGAAAGTAGTAGCATTTATGTAAGGATATATTAAGGTTATATGTACGGTAGGTTATCCATGCCCGATCATCAAATTTGACGATGTTTTTAAAGTGAAGCTGTAACCATAATTTACAAAAAATCGAATAATTATATACTTTGAATACAATTGCCATTTTCTTAATAAGGTGTCCGCATTGTGTAAAACAGTTCATTGTTTTCGAAAATGCCCGCTCGTTGTTTTTGTTTAATGTACAGATCAAAACTAATTAAATGCTTGCCAGTCTTTCCCTTTCGCACTGAATTGTCTTAGAGATCAGGTGTACAGAAATACCAGAATTGACAGTTTTTAGGAAATATCCCTTCAGTGGCATGTTATACACCGCTGGAAAGCTCATAAATACTGAAGCACCGAGACAACAATTAAGCCCGATAATAATTATTGATATCATCATGGATAAAGAATAAATTGACTTTGCAGTTTGCAATTATGCAAACCTTTTTTGTTAGAAAATTTGAACAATTCATCAGTTTTCTCAAAATCAATCAAATACCACAGGAAACAAATTACACTGTCTACTAGAAAGGTTGTTATTTATGTTACAGAAATATAATGCTTTTGCAATTTACGTCAATAGTAAATTGCACGAAATTAAGGGATTTTTCTGATACATTCATTCCATCTCAAGTCTGTAATTCGACTGAAATTTTGTAACACCTTCCAAGTCATGAGACCAAATATCACCAACATATCACAACCAACATTTGAAACAAATATAACTTACAGAACATCATATTGTTCGTTATTTGTCTAAATGATGATAATAATTATAACTATATATTTCTTTTTGCTTGTTAATTTTCGATTTGTTGTTTTTACTGTGCGCGAGTCTCTACACCTGCCAAAGAAAAGTCACCAAATCGCAATCGAAGACTGAAGTATACCTCACGAACTCAGTTAATAAAATCAAATTACCAAATCATGGTCGCTTCTATATCGATGAAAAAATGTAAAACTATATTCCTATGTGTTATGGATCATTTTCTCAACTATTTTAAAGCTTTACAACTTCATTTATATCCAAAAATGTGTCGCTATTAATTCAAAGTGCTATTTTAAAACGTAGAACACTGAGGTAAATTCTGTTTTGTACTATCATTTCATAACGGCCGATGCAAAGAAACATCACCACTGAATGATATTTGCTTGATTGCCGCTTTACAAGAGCAATGTATGCCTATCTTGGGGAATGGAAGCATTGTATAGACTGTTGGGTCAAAAAAGGTTTGGAACATGGGAAATGGGTTTCATCCAATAAGAGCGCCCTTTATTGAAAGAAGGTGTTTTGCTGAGTTACATTTGGCAACTGAAAACCCGTTTGATCGCCTTCCAAATTACTACATTCTTCAAATTTACCCAGTTCAAGTACTTTTATTTAAACGACTATAAATGCTTCAGATTAAAGATTTCTTCTTTTTTTTAAACCAAGCTAAAAAACAAGTTAAGCCACGAGTTGTTATTGATTTCCATTTTCACGATACGTCATCCTACCATAACTGCCAGTCTGCCAGAATCCTTCGTGCAAATTATGGCTATTGTTATTTAAACCTCGATATGATCAGAAAATGTAAATAAGAACGGGGCAACGCAATGAATTCAGTTGCAGGAAATGAATGTAGATAGATGAAAATGGTCTATTTCTTACTTCTTGACTAACGGCTAGAGGAAGAAACACGCCAACGTTCCGAATAATTGACAATAATGTACAAAAAGCGCGCTGAAAATTTTAAGTAGTAAGCAACAACAATAACATTTTGGATGTGTTACAAATAACACAATATCAAATATTTCTCGAGATCGCACCAATTTTTACGTGATTTGCGACGAAACCATAACCCAGCTTAGTTTGTAAAAATATGTGCCTTAAAAGCTATGCAGAATGTTACGTGTTCTTAAATCTTGCGTTATTGTTGCAAAATGTCTACCATTTAATCGTAGAATCAAAGGTTTTGTATTTGCCTCTCAATATTGGCATTTTGTATATTATATTATATTTTGTATCTGCAATCTTCTTTTCCACCAAACGTCACGTCTCCATAAGTTTTTGTTCCTTTTTTAGTTTTTATTTTAGTTTAACTTGTTGAAAATTAAAGAATTTTGTCTAGATAATTTACTGATACAGTTTTATGCACATAAGGATAAACGTGATCACTCTTGCTGCAGTTTGTATTTTAGATTGGTAAGTTTGCTTTTATCCCTATTACTACATCACAAAGTGTCTCTCGTTTTCAAAATATACCAGAAAACCAACTCCCCTTCATGTTTAATCGCTATCTTTTCAATCAGGATGGGAAAAAATGCGCTTAAACACATTGCACTTGATGCTTTAAGTAGAAGCGCGCCTAAAATGGCAATTGTTTTCTTAACATGACGTAAACCAGTGGCTTGTTGCTAAGAGATGCTCATTTAAAATCAAGAATTTAAAATATCGAAACAAATATATAAATATTAGAAAGAAAACAACATCACAGTTCTTATTATCATTGCCAAATCATTGGGATCACGGTTATTATTCCATGGGAAGAGAAATCGAAACCCACAGTTGAGACTGAAATGTCTTCTTGAAAAAAGCTAGCGCAGTTCCAAATTAATCAAATAATGATACCGAATGATATGTTGATAACAATATTGACTTCGATTATTTTAATCCACTTTTCCACTGGCTTCAATTTGGAAGACGTTTTCGTCATTAACAGAAACACTGGGCCACGTGGCAACGTTATGAATGGCAAGGACTCTTTTAAGATTTCTCCTTCGTTATGTAATCGAGCTTTGCCTAGCACAGGGGATGAATGCGAACCATTTCAGGCGGATCCTCCGACCAGCCAGTGTTCCTGTCCGTGTCCAGAAAGCAGAGCCACGTTCGTTTTCCAGAACAGTCTATGGACGTGTCTTGAAAATGGCAGAATAAGAGTTCTACAAGGTAACGGTATGATGGTTCATTTTAATTGATAGAATGTAATTGATTTGATTTGCGTAATTTAGAGTGAAATGATATAGACATCATTAACCTCTGGTGCTGATTTATATGTACAAGGTCAAAACAACATTGATCCTTCATAAAATCTGAAATAAATAAACAAAAGACAGATACCAAGAGGCATTATTGGTTTGTAATTCAATGCAGTAAAAAATAAAACCAAAGTAAACTCACTGACCAGTTATCAGAGATATAGACAATGCAGTGAACCAATCAGAACTCGATGCAAATAGTTACGTGAACCCTGAGCCAAGCGCGGGAAGGTGTGCAAGCTAATTATAAGTCACTAATGGTTTTGGACTTATTTCTAATTGTTTTACAAAATTAGCGCGTGTTTATTTGAGCAATTACAAGATGTTGTTGCCGAAAACCATACATATATGTATACGTCTGAGACCCGATACGGGTAAAATACAGAATCTAAGGATAAGTTTTCTGGAAAACGAAAAGGTTAAAAGTTAGATATTTCTTTATGTCAACTGGAACAAAAACAACCGTTATTAAAAAAGGTACGGTCGGAAATGTTCAGCAAAGTGAACGAGACTACACTGTGTGATAAATAATGAGAATTAGTTGGTAACCTAGACACAAGTCAGGCAGGATATACGACTCGCACGTACCCAGATTTCCAAGCATGCCCCCGAGACAGGCCAATATCCTCTGTGCGCGATAAAGTTGAGCACTAGTCGGCACGCGTCGTGTAAAAGAGGCTATCAACAGATATGATGGAATCGAAATTCCTGTTTTGTAGTTGTCAAAGGCCAAGAACCACAACAACAAGAAAACGGTACTATAGCGGACGGCAGAGTGATCAGCTTCTCATCGTAGTAAAGAGAATCGAGTTCCTCTAATTGCAGCCGCCCATCGTGATAATAATGCTGACGCGCCTAATGAAGACTCGCAGTGAGGATTCAAAACGTCGCGATTTACATGGCTGCATCATACGCTTTTCAGTTATAATTATTATTGGGAGCATTTATTTATTTACATTTATTTATTTATTTATTTATTTATTTATTTTGAAGTCTTACTATTAATACGTTTTGACAGAACAGTTATTGAAGTGATTTCATGTACGACAAAAGCACCAACTTAAAATAACAAAAATATTTTCATTAAACTAAAATCACTAGGATACTGTTTTTTGATTTATAATTTTGTGAAGGGATGAAGTTATAGGTTATAGGTCAAGGCCCTGAGAGTGGGGTGGGGGAATCGATACATAGTTAGAGTTTTCATTATATGCCACAATAAAATATATTGGTCTCGGTGGTCGTTGTGCTATTGATTCTTGCTTACAAGTACATTTTCGGATTGTTGGGCGTAAGGGCAAGGATAGAGGTTTGGCTTAAATCTAATATTAATTTGTCTTCTTTGTACACGTTATTTCATTAGATTGCAACCAAACAACTCATTTCTTGAATGAGATAAATCCCAGCCGGTTGTGGACGTTAAACATACCAGATACAAAGTTAATCCGTATTTCTTACGGTGGGCAACATGGCTGGCAAAGCTGTGAGGTACATTTACATTCTTCGTGGTATCTCGGATGTAACGGGACGCGAGCTAGTTCAAGTCTGTATCTTAGGAAAATGAAGGAACTGTTTGCATTTGAAGGATTAGCCTCTGCTAGTGGTGGTCATCTTGCTCTAAAGGTAAGAAATCGTCATTGAACTTGACTTTAATCTCACACAATAGGGCGATCTTTGTTTACACTTTTTGCCTCATTAGCATATGTGCATCATTTTCTAATCGAGCTACAACAAAATCAACTCTGAATATTGATAGGGCATAGTACAATTAGCCATCTATGGTTATTTAAACCCTTTTGAACCTTTTTCGAATACTCTTTGCGCAATGCTGTTTTCAAAACTCTAGATTTTACAAAGAATGTATGGCTCATAAGCGCTTTTGCCAGCCAGCAATTTTGCAGTTTTGGATAGCTTATATTTTCTTAAATATTACATGCAAAGAGCTAAAAAATGGGGTAGATTACTAAATTTAACAAGCTCTTTCAACTGTTGAAGTCAATTCGTATTTAGCATAATTAATGTCTTCTCTACGTAAATTGGTTTGCTAATGAGACAAAATGTAAAATCTTTGATAACAATACACTGATAGATCGCAGCATACACAAACCCATAGCTTAACCATATTGGGATTTAACCCTACCCACGTTGACTTTGGAAGTTTATAACAGTTAGAAGTATTTAACCAATACTCACCAAATGCGACTTGTTCTGAAATGTATCTGGAGACAATGTGGCGGAGTTTTGTTTCAATGTCAATTTCATTGGTTTCTTATTCCCTTTTCACATCTCGTCCAGTTTGAAAATATTTCTTTTTTTCTACAGGTTAGCGGAGGTATACAAAATGCACACTTGTTACAAGGAAAAATAATCAACCTCGGTATCCGATGCACGAGACCCAATCATCTTCCATATCACAGCTGCTTGATGTTCAAATTAATTGGACAACAAACATGTAAGCAAGGCAAATAAAGTATATGAATTGAATCATATATCAACTGCGGATAGAGAATGTAAAGTGAAGAAATTATCCTCGTAGTTGTGTTTGCAATTTAAGCAATTGCAAAGAAGCCTAAAAAAAATAGGGTTTCAAAGGTATTTAAACCCATGACCGTCGCATTACCTGTGCAATGCTCTAAATAACTGAGTTTTGAAGCCACATACATTGGGAGCAAGGTTAATTGTGGGTTGATGTGTTCCCAGGAAAGTGGTAAAGAATGACAAAGGAAGCCGATCATTTTTTTTTTCAGGTTTCTTTGCAATTCCTTAAATCGAAACACAACTACTGCGAGAATCATTTCTTCAATTCACAAACATTTAAGCTTGAACCTTTTTTACGTACACTTTAAGAACATTGTTTTTTTTTTTTATATTACCATATTACTCGAACAGATTATTATTATCTTCTTCCATTATTTAGAACAATTTTTGCTATATATTTTCACTTTGTCTTTTTGTGCTCATTTGGGCCATGTTTTTGGGCCATGGTTTTTGCGCCAAATGCAGGGATCGCCTCATTGCACCATGTTTTCCATTACATTTGTATGATATTGTACCGACATGTTGTACCATATAGTTTTGCAGTATTTTTTAAACCTTATTTTCCAACTAGATCAGTTTTCTTTGTTCTTTTCAGGGGAATATATCACATAACCCGGTTCATTACAGTGCTCGAAAAGCTGGGTGCGGCTTTGATTATAACAGGGGAGCGGCGTGGCTGAAAACAATAACTGATAAGAATAGCAAAACAAAGGATTATATAGTCCCCTCGTAATATTCCCCTGGCATTAGTCCCCTAGTAATAGAATAACACAAACGGGAAGACAAAATAGGGATTAACAAGGAAACACACAAGCATCAGTCAATATATTTTGTTTACATAAATCACAACTTCATCAATCTTATTCCAACATAATTAACTTGCCGGGTCACGACCAAAAAGCGAAATGTTGATGACATTATTTGATGGTATCGTACCTCGATTTAGGTTTCGCGTCTTCAATAGTGTATGACGCCTCCGTTTACGCTTGAACCTGAATATTTTTTCCGCCGGTTTCCCTTGGAAAACACACCGAAATCCACTCTATTGATCTTCGAAAGATGAAGGCAGGCAGTTGGGCCATGGCGAGACCACGAGTACTGTTCATCCATTTTCTTCTCTCTCTCTCTCTCTCCCTCCTTCTACTCATAACGAAGCAACGTGCTCAATGCAAATTTGGCAAAAGCAAAACATGTTTACCGTCTCGCTAGTATGCCGTAATCCCAATGCGGCCTTGCGGAATCATGCATTTTTGCATTTGAATTGAACGGAATGTTACTCGCTGAAAAATTAATAGTTTCTTTGTTTTTAGAAAACCTCACAAGGCTACGCCCTCGGGTACGCCACGAGGGGAATATATCACATATCCCCTCGCTCCAGGTCAATAACCCTTACATGTTTTTAATATTTGCGGTAATGATCTTCGAGGCTCAATGCAAGCTCAAGTCGGCATACCCTTTCTCTAAATTTCATGCAAAAATTAGTTTTCGTAAGGTTTCGCCGTTTTGCAACACGATTACTAAAGAAAAGGCCTGTGAAAAATCGTGCTCACAATGCAGCCCTCTATGTCATACATGCTATATATTTATGGTGAAGCTCAACGCTAGGCTTCTATTTATTTCTCCTGCCGGTGTATAAGCATTTAGGTACTGGTGCTATAAGGCTTGGCATTTTAAGGGAATATAAAACAACTATAAATGCGACTGTATGTTTATTAGGTCCTGAACCAGTGCCCAATTTACAAACTTCTTCCACCGTGATACCACAGAATACCGCAACACCCACAGGAACACCAACTGAGATCGTTACGACTGCGTTACCGTCCAACATGTCCAACGTAAGTATGCGATGAAATATTGTTATGGTAACATGCAAACATGCAAAAGGAAAAATAGGAGTTAACGATCTATCAGTTGGATGTATAGCATACAATAGCATAGGAATGGACTTCAGCAGAGAGAGTGTCTGATAAGCCCAGACGATTAAATTGCTGAATTCCCGCATCTGGAGAAAATATAAAGAATACATGTGCATGTAAAGAGTACAGGAACTTTGCATCTTGAGTCGATAATTATTTTCTTACGTACGTCATGTTGCTCGTAAAATACTTTTGATGTCACAGCTCGTTGTTATGATATTGACTATTATATTTCCGGTACAATTGTTATAGTATTTCCGGTACACGTTTAGACACGTGACCTCGAAGACTCGTGTAACTTTGACCATGCGGTCGTCTTGAAGTGAGCACTGATTAAACTGTTGTTGTTTATCTGCATTTACTTGATCGTAACATGGTGTCAGGAAGCGGGATTCGACCTAGCTGTTGATGTTCATATTGCTGCTTCGAAATTTTCAAGTTTCAGCGCTTCGTTCGC
Source organism: Cladopsammia gracilis (assembly GCA_022457155.1). Classification (NCBI taxonomy): domain Eukaryota; kingdom Metazoa; phylum Cnidaria; class Anthozoa; order Scleractinia; family Dendrophylliidae; genus Cladopsammia; species Cladopsammia gracilis. The sequence goes on from JAJGOT010000358.1 coordinate 125,005, forward strand.
AATTGGTAGAAGGTTAAGTCTATAGTTTGCGTTCGGTTCGTTGCATCACAAGTGCCATGGCTGCTGTCACTACAACCGCTAAAGTTCCCTCCCCGTTGAATTTATCGGATCGCTTACACCAAGGAGAGAATTGGAAGTCGTTCCGTCGAGAATGGAAGTTCTACGAGATTGCGGCTGGCATTCATAAGAAATCACAGGATGTTCGAGTGGCATCATTGTTAAATGTCATTGGAAAGGAAGGCATGGATATGTATGAAACTTTTCAATGGAACGAGGCGTCGGATGCTCTGAAAATTGACAAGGTGCTGGAAAAGTTCGAAGAACGTTGTTTACCAGCCCGTAACGAGACTTACGAACGATATGTTTTCTTCAAGCGCGAGCAGTTGCCGAACGAGCCTCTGGATAGCTATATCACCGCGTTGATGAAATTATCGGAGTCATGTGGTTTTGGCACGCTTCGTGAATCTCTGGTTCGTGATCGACTGATTCTCGGTGTCAAAGACGACAAAGTTCGTGAAAAGCTTCTTGGAAAGCGAGACCTTGACCTGGATAAAGCCATCGAAACTATCAAGGCAAGTCAAGTCACTCACTCGCGAGCTACGGAGATTTCAGGAGAAATTCACGAAGATATCAACGCAATACACCACAAGTCGAAGTTTCAAGGAAAAGGCAAGCGCGGGAAAACACCGACTCGCAATCCGTCTCACAGCAAGGGACTTCCTACATTTAAAGAGTGTTTGTTTTGTGGTGGTAATCATCCACTGGAGAGAAAATTGTGTCCGGCCTCTGGTCAGAAATGCAAGAAGTGCGGAAAAGAAGGTCATTTCGCAGTCAAGTGTGGGAGCAAGCCTGGACACGAGAAAGTCAACATGGTTGAAGAAGTCTTCTACATCAACACTATAGTCGGCAAAGATCAAGCCCTTGTTTCGCTCAATGTGAATGATTCAGCTTTAGTAACATTTCAGATTGATACTGGTTCCACAGCGAACATCTTGCCATTACAGGATTACATCAGGGCTACAAATGATGTCAGCAAAGCAAGTGTTGTTCCTAAGGACATCACTCTTGTAATGCACGATCAGTCAAAGCGAAAGGCACTGGGTTTTACAAGGTTGAAAGTAGAGCATAATGGCAGCAAGCATGAACTAAACTTTATTATTGTTGACCAAAACGTTACACCTCTGTTGGGTTTGAAGTCGTCCCAAGGTTTGGGTCTCGTGAAAATTATGGTCTCTGATGTTTACACACCGGTCAATCATGTAGCTGCACCCCTTCAGCAAGAAGTATCTGAGAATGTCATAAAGGATCCTGTGCTTAGTCCGTTTTCTGATGTGTTTCAAGGTATTGGATGTTTACCTGGAGAGTACTGTATTCAGCTGGATAAGGATGCGCAACCTGTAGTACACCCACCACGTAAAGTGCCTGTGCCAAAGAAGGAGGCAATGAAGATTGAACTAGACAAGATGGTTGCAGACAAGATAATCACTCCGGTAACTGAGCCAACGGACTGGGTGTCCAGTGTTTTAGCAGTGCCCAAAAAGGATGGATCAGTTCGAATTTGCCTGGACCCGAAATATTTGAACACTGCCATTAAGCGCTCACACTACCCTCTACCCACCGTAGAAGATGTTGCTTCTCGACTCACAAAGGCAAAGGTTTTCAGTGTTCTTGATGCCAAGAGTGGTTTCTGGCAGGTCAAATTGACAGAGACCTCCAGCTATTTCACTGCATTTAACACACCATTCGGGCGTTTTCGTTGGCTGAGAATGCCCTTTGGCATTAGCTCCGCACCTGAAGTGTGGCAACGAAAGATGAATGAAGCCATAGAAGGTCTTAGAGGAGTGGAGGTTATCGCTGATGACTTCCTAGTTTGTGGATTTGGAGACACAGTGAATGAAGCAGTCAAGGACCATGACCAAAATTTAACAGCATTCCTTCAAAGATGCCGTGAGTTAAATCTGACTCTTAACCTTCAGAAGGTTAAGCTACGCCTGTCTGAAGTACCATTCATGGGCCACCTACTTACTGCTGATGGCATTGTCACTGACCCAAACAAAGTACGCGCCATACGGGACATGCCTACCCCGACAGATGTCACATCACTGAAGAGATTTCTTGGCATGGTTACCTACCTGGCAAAGTTCTTACCACACTTATCCAGTGTGTCTGACCCATTACGTCGTTTGGAGCTCAAAGATGCTGAGTGGTGTTGGCTTCCTGTTCATGATGAAGCTGTTCAGCAAATCAAGAGTCTTGTTTGTGAAGCACCAGTGTTGAAGTTCTATGATGTAACCAAGGAAGTTACTATCGAATGTGATGCCTCGCTCACAGGACTTGGCGCCTCCCTACTACAGGAGGGTCAGCCAATTGCATTTGCTTCAAGAGCTCTCACCCCAGCTGAGGTTCGGTATGCGCAGATTGAAAAGGAACTTCTCTCTGTAGTTTTCGCATGTGAGAGGTTTGATACCTATCTATTTGGTCGAGACGTAGTTCACGTTAAAACGGATCATCAGCCTCTGGAAGCTATTTGCAAGAAGGATCTTGGCTCTGCCCCCAAGCGCCTTCAGCGGATGCTGTTGCGCCTTCAGCGATACAACCTTGATGTAAAGTACCAAAAGGGTGCCAAGATGGTTATGTCTGATCCACTGTCCCGTGCCTACCTGGATGAAGTCCCCAACCAGACCGAGTATTGTAACGAGCTTGAGGAAATAGTACTAGTGGAGGATCTCCCCATCTCTGAAGCTCGACTGAAGGATTACAAAGAATGCACCGCCTCTGATAGCGACCTTCAGATCCTTATGACTGCGGTCCTGAATGGCTGGCCTAGTACCCAAGCAGAAGTTCAAGCAGAGGTCAAGTCGTATTTCCCCTTTCGTGAAGAAATTACAACCCAAAATGGTTTGCTGTTCAAGGGCGAGCGTCTCATTGTACCTGCAAAGCTTAGAACACGCCGGGAATTTTTTGCTTTGAAAGCGGCCAACAGCTTATGTGGGGGCGTGATAGGATGCATGAATTCTCGAGGTTATAACTTTGGTTATATTTATGGTATGAGATTAAAATTGACACATACCATACTGCCCGGTTAGAGAAATATTTTGCACTTGAAGTTGCCATGGTTACTGGTCACGTGACCATATACAGAGCAAAATTAACTTTGAAAACTCTTAGAGTTTTCTCCTTCTTCAATATTAAGCCTACAATCAAGATATCTTGCATGAATGTAGGACACAAAAATCGGGACAACTTGTCCGATTTAGAATCTCAAATATCACAATTGTGACGTCACAATTAAATACTTTATATATGGTATGCATGGAATGTTGACAATATCTCTCAAACTATAAGTGATAATGAAATACAGCTTTCAGTTGTGTATTTTGCTCTACAAGGTGATAACATTTATGTATTTTTTAGATCAGTACGGCGAAAGGCTGAAAATTCCCATTTTATGACGTCATTGATTGTGACGTCATAAAATTAAAATTTGAGATTCTAAATCGGACAAGTTTTTCCGATTTTAGTGTACTGCATTCATGCAAGATATCTTGATTGTAGGCTTCATATTGAAGAATGAGAAAACTTTTCAAAATTAATTTTGGTCTGTAAATAGTCACGTGACCAGTAACCATGGCAACTTCAAGTGCAAAATATTTCTCTAACCTGGCAGTATGGTATGTGTCAATTTTAATTTGATACCATAAATATAACCAAAGTTATAGCCTCGAGAATTCATGCATCTTATCACGCCCCCACATAAGCTGTTGGCCGCTTTCAGAGCAAAAAATTCCCGGCGTGGAAAGCAGATGATGGAACAGGTTCATTCGTCCCATCTTGGCATTGAGGGATGTCTTCGCCGAGCTAGAGAAGTTTTCTACTGGCCCCGTATGAACGCTGAATTGAAAGATTTCATTCTCAAGTGTGATATTTGCAACTATGATCACACAAGCCAGAGCAGCCTCGAGAGCCATTAATGCCTCATGAAATTCCATCAAGGCCTTGGCAGAAAGTTGGCACAGATCTGTTCCAGTTCGACGGACGCCAGTATTTGATTACTGTTGATTATTACTCGTCTTTCTTTGAGGTCGATAAGCTGGAGATAGCAGATTCCAGAACTGTTATTGACAAGTTGAAAATGCAGTTTAGTCGTCATGGAATACCGGAGATAGTCATTTCTGACAATGGTCCCCAGTATGCTTCCACCGAGTTTGCAAAGTTTGCAAGGGACTGGCACTTTCAACATATTACCTCATCTCCACGTAATCCCCAGAGCAATGGAAAGGTTGAGAGTGCAGTAAAAATCTGTAAAAACATTATGGAGAAGGCAGCACGTGGAAAGTTTGATCCATACCTTGCTCTTCTAGACTATCGAAACACACCGACAGAAATAAGCTCCTCCCCAGCACAAAGGCTGTTTAGCAGACGAACACGCAACTTGCTACCACTGACAAAGAAACTGCTAGAGCCTGAAACACCCCCGACACAGGATGTGCAGCAGAAGCTTATTAACTCTAGACAAAAACAGGCTTTCTACTACAACCTGAAAGGTAAAGCATTACCTGAGTTACAACCTGGACAAACAGTCAGAATGAAGAAACCAAACGAGTCTACTTGGACTGAAGCTGTTTGCAAGAAAATGATGGGTCCTCGTTCCTATGTGGTTGTCTCTGGTAATCGCACCTATCGTCGAAATCGTAGACAGCTGATATCAGTTCCGCCCACTGAATCCCTGCCGGCATTTCAGCAACAGCAAAAAGAGACAGACATTCTACAAGTGCCGCCTCAGTTCAATTCTCAAGGATCTACTCCTGCTCCAGTTGTTAAGCCGGCAGCCGAACATTTCAAACTGCCATCCTACCCTACTGTTACAAGGAGTGGCCGTACAGTTAAGCCACCAGTCCGCTTTCAGGATTACACACCTTAGGAACTGTTCTCAAGGAGACTGTTTATTAAATAAGGAACTGTTCTTAAGGAGACTGTTTATTAAGTAAGGAACTGTTTTGTTTAAATGCCTTTGAGACAACATCTCGTTTTTACAAAAGGAAAGATGTTATGATATTGACTATTCTATTTCCGGTACAATTGTTATAGTATTTCCGGTACACGTTTAGACACGTGACCTCGAAGACTCGTGTAACTTTGACCATGCGGTCGTCTTGAAGTGAGCACTGATTAAACTGTTGTTGTTTATCTGCATTTACTTGATCGTAACACTCGTGTGATCGTGGCCGACTGCCTTGCAGCCGGCTGAGTGAGTGTGAGTGAGTGTCACAGCCGTGACCATGTATATGTAATTCTGCAGAGAAATAAAGACTGGACGGTTGGTATTTCCACAGTTGAGAAGTATACAATTGTTTCACGTTTAACATTGTTGGTTGATAGGCTCTCATGTTTTTAGTTGATGGTTAATTTTCACCAATTTGACGTTTGATGCTTGACTCTTCGTTTCACACTATTTTGTTTTTTAATTTGTTTGATTGGTCAAACTATAGACCCTCTTCTTACAGTAATAATTTAATATTTTCCATCTTTAGACACGCGCTCGTCCCAGCTTAGGTCGCGGAAATGAGACTAACGGTGGTTCACCGTCATTGGGTCTTATCGCAGGGATCATTGTCTCCAGTGTAATTCTTATTGTCATCATTGTTGTCTTGTTGTTTCATCGACGTCGATCTCAAAGGTAACTAATTTCTACCTGTTAAATGGAATAACTGAAAACAAAAAGTCTTGAAAACCAGCCATTTCAATTCCCTTTACAAAGTTAGAGAGTTGGACATATTGCCAAAATAAGGTACCAAATTGATGACGTCACAAAAAGTAAATTTGTGAACTGCTTGGATTTGATGAGATATTTGGAAAGAACATGACGAAAATGCTCGCTTGCCAAAAAAACAGCATCCTATTGCAATTTGGGTGTGAGATACACTTTCACAAATTTAAGTTTTTGTGACGTCACAATTTGGTACTCTATTGCGGACAAACTGACCGCCGCTTACTTTTCCATTTAATTGTTAAAGCATGGGATCGGACAAAATTTGTCCAACGCCTATTAATGCAAATTATCCGTACATAGAAGATCAAAGATTACATTCTCATTTTCATCTATTTTCTTTTTTTCGCAGGAAGACTGATCCCCAGGAAAGTACTGCAGATATTAACGACAATCATCAGGTAAATAAACCAGTATAACAAGTTAAACCTCGGACGCAAACGCAAACGTATACTCTTACCGTGATACAAGGAAAGTGGGGGGTGCCCCCCCCCCCCCCCCCATTGGGCTTTTGCAATGTGGCAATGAAGTATTGAAATTTCACCTCTAATAGATAGCCTGTGATGTGCTCTATAAGGTAAATATTATGGGTTATGGCGCTGCTGGGGATCTGACGTCCATTTTCTGTCGTTCTCCATAGGATACGATAATGAACCCACAGATGAACTCAGCGATCCAGGATGATGAAAACGGCCAGAAAAGGCTCAGTAACGGAGCTAGAGAACCAGGTAAGTCAGTGTATAAAGTATACTCTAATTTGGACTTCAGAGAGGTCTTTAGATTTTTCTTTTAACTTAGAATCCACGGAGATTGCAAAAAAGAGCAAATGTTATCAAATTCATCATTTTAAATCTCCAGAAAGAAACGTGCTGTTCTTGACAAGGGGAGTTGTTCGAATATTACACGTTAGGTTCTCTCCCACGGAATTGTGGCTAGACCCATGGACATTAGCGGCGGCTCGTTAATGGTGTTCAAGGGTTAAAGTGAAAGAGTCATGGGGATTTTGATCTGTTATGGACACATCCATGCTACAATCGTCCATGTAACTTTACAGAAACATTATTGGTGTTTGGAATAATGCTAAATCTCCGTGACACGGCCCCTTTAAATGTAATGGAGGTTCCTTTTTCACGGCACGGTTTTTTTTTTCAGAAATCTCTGCGCCTTGTTATAGCGTCCCACTGCGCAAAGCTGCCAAAGAAGATGGTCCCAAGTCAGTTCACATGTACGCTTATGCGCCTGGTTTTACTATCCCTCGGCGCCAAGTTGCTAAAGACGATGGATTCAACTCAGTTCGCATACATGCCCGAATGCTCCCTCGGGAACTGGAGGCTATTTTTAATATGATAGAGCAACCAACCACTGGCAGCGAGACAGGGCTTCAACATGACTCCTTTCCTCGACAGCACAATATTTCTTTGTCCGGAAGTACTCAGGAACTGGAGCCAATTTATAACGTTATAGAGCATCAAACCCCTGACAGCAAAACAGGGATTCAACATGGCTCCATTCCTCAGAATGCTCGGGAATTGGATCCAGAGTATAATGATTTTAAGCAACCAGGGTTTATGAAAGGCGCCATTCGTTTAGAACAACCTGTGTACAATATCCTACAGGTACTTTCCACAGCGGACAGAACTGAGAGGCCTGTTAAGCATGCTAAAGAACCCGAATACTGCGTTTTGGAAGGACCTTATGCAAAAGAAGAAGATGGCTCTTGTCATTGTACCATCTCTTCAGGAGGACAGTCCACCTCGGAAGGAAAGGAAGGTCCTGCCCATCATGGCGCAACCCAAGTGTACGACGTTTTGAAAGGACCTGATCCTAAGGAAGAAGAGGGATCTTGTCATTACCGTATCAACTCTTCAGGAGGACAGTCCACCTCGGAAGAGCCGGAAGAGCACGAAGAGTGTGCCCATCACAGTGCAGCACCAGCGCACAACGTTTTGGAAGGACCTAATACGAAGAAGAAGAAGAGAGCACTGGCCTTGTTGATGCCATATTCTCAGAAGGGCACCAAACATTAGAGGAATCATATTGGATGACCCTTGAGGCTAATTGACACGTACCGATTTGTCGGCTACGATAAATTGGGAAACGCATCGGCGAGTGTGAAAAGAGATCTAGCCTGAAACAAAGTTCACTTGTTTGGGATATCGCGCGAGTATCCTGGTGGTGAGTAGAATGGGGCGAAGAAAAGCGAGCCTGCATGTGGGCTATTGATTTTTGAATTCTCCGCGTTCGCCGACGAACGTAGCGATTCGATTGGTTAAAAAAGAAAGGCCTCATAATTATGACAAAAACCAGGGCAATTTCACATCACACCTCCAAAATGGCGCCTGTGGACAAAGTTCAAGAAGCGTTTCTCAAGTTTTCGGTCAATTCTGACTTTAAAATTTGATCTAAAACCAGCACAGAAAGAAGCCATGAATTGTTTACAGGAAGGCAGGGATATTTTTGCTGTGATTCTGAGTTGTTTCGGTAAGAGTTTTATCTTCTACTATAGGGTTTCTGCGCCATCCATGAAAAAATCTGCTATCCACCGCGAAAATCTCCATGTACAATTTTATGTGATGTTTGTTTACATTTTGCTTCGCTCGTATTGGATAGTTATCTGATACATGTCAAATGCCAACACCTCACAAGGGGCGTAATTAAAAAAAAACAATAGCCCCCGTGTAGGCTCACTTTTTCTCGTCCCATTCTATAAAACACTACCTGAAATGCTTACACCATCGTATATTCATGACAAAGTGGTGGACGTGGTAAACAAAGCTAATCAAGAAATAAGATCCTTCGAGGAAAAATAGGTTTTTTTCCTTTTGGGACTGAATATCCCAGTCTATACGTCAAGTTTGATCCAAACAACCACGACTTGACGATTAATCGTGGCTAACAAATCAGACCGATTATCGGTACGTGTAAATTAGCGTTTACATAGAAAACGGTGATTCTGACTTTATAAGTGATCCAGTTTACCATGTGCTGGAGGAGGACAGTTATCTAAACACTTTAGCAATTCACACATATGGCATCCGACATGAGCAAGGTCGACCCGTATTATTCAACTGTGACGTCATGTTACCTTATTAGGAAAAGAGGACATGCACGCAAAATATTCCAGCGTATTATACCGTAGACTTTCGTATTATACCTTAGTATCCCGGTTTGCAGATACGAAAGCTATAATGATATAATGAAAGGACTTTTAGTCGAATAATAAATCCCTTATTCGATGGTTAAAAAGATAAAACGTATTATCTACTATACCATCGAATAAGTGTATGTATTTTGTGTTCGTGAGGGACTTGAGATGTAAATAGATAGTTCTGTTCTAGAATTAGACATTTTTGTAGTATTTGGTCACCGGGTTTCTGTGTCGACTGTGTGGTAATAAAATTGGTGAAGCACGTGAGATGGAAATAGACAATATTGGTCTGTTATTAGAGTTAGGCCAGCGTTTTGGAGGAACCTTACACATTGATGCTCCAGTGACCATTTTAGCCATCATCATCATTATCATCGTCATCATCATCATCATCATCACCATCATCATCATCATCATCATCATCATCATCATCATCATCATCATCATCATCATCATCTTCATCATCTTCATCATCGTCATCATCATCATCATCATCATCATCATCATCATTATCATCATCAACAACATCATCATAACTTTATCAACGTGTCAAACGTCATAGCTGAGGGTTAACCCGAGTCATAATGGTGTCATTTTGCAGTCAAGATGGCCAAATCATAACACAGTTAGAGAGTATAGTGATCCTTAATGTACAGTTTCAATTTTCTGAAAGAGGACATTTATCCAAACACTTCGGAAGTTGCAAAAGACTAAAGCCTGGTCTTCATATGTTGGGAAAATCTCAGACGATCGGGGATATCGCTGCTTCCCGACCGTCCCAGATTTTGCCGACTTATGAAAACATGAAATCGTAGACGTCCCTCGTCATCTAGGATGGTCGTGGACAAATCGGGAAAATCGAGAGCGTTTCTATTTTCCCCACACGTCCCAGATTTCTCCGATGGTTCGCGATTTTCCCGGCATATCGGCAAAATCTGGGACGGTCGGGAACAGTATGGGATTTTTCCGATATATAACAACAACATTTACAACAACATTTATTTAAACACGATAAAAATTACAGCGGGGCTGATGTGGTCGTGTATTAAAAAGTTAAACAGTTTAAAAATGGATAAAAGGATGAAAACTAGGCTTTAGGGGACTTACTCCCCTGATATGTGGTCTGGCCTTTTCATGGTTTCGCTGCCAAAGTTGTTCAATAAATGAAAATAACCAATCTTGCTCCGTAGTAAGACATGTTAGAGGATATGGAATTCATGTTAATTATTACAATAACATGTTTATAATTATTAGACCTTCTGGGTTCGTGTATCACAAAAATACAGAAATAAAACATTTTAGATCATTAACGTGTAACATTTTAAATAGTAACATTTTCTAGAGATATATTAAGAGTATATGTAGATTACACAAGACCAATCATCAAACGTGAGAACTGATCTTGCTGAAGGGAAGCCGTAAACATATTTTAAGCTGCCATTTTCGTAGTAAGGTGTTCGCATTGTAATTGTTGTCTGAAACCTTATCAGTTTACCATTTTATACTGTATAGGCGATATTTAAAGGGAACCTCCATTGTCAGAACTAAATGACGTTAAATTGTCGGAAATAAAGTCGAAATTTAAAATTTTTAAAAAGTAGGTGCAAAAGTAATTTTAGTGTACAAATGAAATGGATATAAATATCGCCTATTTTCGCTTTTAAATTTCCCGCGCGCCGCCATTTTTAATATTTATGACGTGTTACGGTTGCCGCTTTGGTTAAGAATCGAAGTTATTTTGTATGCAACAATTAGACAACCGTAACGCGTCACAAATATTCAAAATGGCGGCGCGCGGGAAATTTCAAAGCGAAAATAGGCGATATTCATATCCATTTTTTTGTACACTAAAATGATATTTGCACCTGCTTAAAAAAATAATAATAATAATTTAGACTTTATTTCCAATAATTTAGCGTCAATTTGTTATAACAATGGAGGTTCCCTTTAAAGCCGGCTTTCGTTCGCGCTTCGAAATTAAACCATGGGAATTTCGATTGAACCAATCAGAATTTCCCAGGATCAGATCCAAATAATTCAGAACTCGCTCAATAGCCGACAACAACCTTAGTGGCGGGGCCCCCCACTGCCGCCCCCCATCAAATCCGCCTATGGAGCCCTAGTACCAAACTGGGTTATTTGCTAAAAAGCATTAAGAAACTGATATTATGATCGTTCACTTTCTAAGTCCTTTCACTCCTCAAATTCACTCAGTGTAAGTATTTTTAATTAATCGGCTGCGAAATATTCAGATGAAGTATTTTCATGCCTTGCTCTCAAACCATTTACCAATTCTAACCTTTTAATACTTCATGTTTAAGCAACTGGGAAAAAGCACGCAAACATTCCGTCAAGTAGAAAACAATGTACTAAAAATCGCGCTAAAAGCTTTAAATAGTAACTAATAATAATGCAGTTTTGGAAGCGTATCAAATACAACAATATTACAACGCTTAGGATTAAAGAGTTTGTAGTGTCTCTCAATATTTAGTGTTCTGTATTGTTTACCTACTATAACTTTCTTTTCAACTAATCTCCCGCCTCGATAAGCGTTTCTTCCTCAAGGGATGTGTAAGGATTTCACTTTTGCAAAATGAATATTGGGAATATATTGATATTTAAAAAGAAACTTTAATCAACCTTGGGACTGTTCGTATTATCGACAAATCTCTTTCCTAAATGCCCAACGAGCGCGAGCCTCTCTTTCAAAACTTCCTGTTAACGTCAAGACCAAATGGTCCATTTTGTTTTTCAGTCAGAAAGTAAAAAAAAATGCACTTAAAGCACACTTGATGTTTAAGTAGTAGCACACCTAAAATGGCAATTATATTTCAATATGACGTAAACCAGTAGTTTGATTCTAAAGGATGCTTACGGAGTGTAACCAAGAATACAACATCACAGGTGCTATAATTATAATTTCGAAATCATTGGGATTCCTTCCTTTTTCCTCTTTGCGATGGAAAGAGAAACCACAATCCGAATGTTAAAGTCGTAACCACAGTAAAAACTGATTGGAAGACTTCTTCTTGAACTTTCATATTCAAGGGATAGTGACTAACTAATACTGGACAAACTTGCCGGAACAATCGTTGTAATGATGTCGAATGAAATGAGGTTAACGATATTAACTTGGTCGATTCTCTTTTTACACGTTTTCGTTATCTTGACTCTTGGAAACGAAAACGTTTTCGTGATTAACAGAAACAGGCTTCAGTTCAACATCAGGAATAGCATGGACTCTTTTATGATTCCTTCCTCGAAATGCAATCGAACTTTACCCCCCACCGGGTATGAATGTGAAGAATTTCAAGCGGATCTAAATGGTGATAAAAGGTGTTCCTGTTCATGTCCAGATGATAGAGCCACGTTTGCGTTCCACAACAGTCGATGGGCATGTCTTGAAAATGGCGACATAAGAGTTCTACAAGGTAGGCGGATGAAGGTGTTCTTTAACTGACAGAACGTTAATATTGTTGTCATTAGCTAGAGTGAATTTATCTTCTCTGTTGGTCATATATGTCCAACGAAATCAAATCGATTATTCATTGAATCTGAAATAAATAAGTATGAGCAAAACCCATTACTGATTAGATTTTAGGTAGAGTGGTTTTCATTCGAATGACTCAAAACCAAACCCAAGTCAATCACATTCACCAAATGCAAAATATCCAATGAACCAATCAGAACTCGGAACTAATAGACGTAGCTTGTATTAATCGAGAAACAAGAGACAAGTCACAATTGCTTTTGTTTTATTTCTGGTTGGTTAACTCTATGACGTACACGAAAACTTATACCCCATCATGGTATGACTATGACCAGCTATGGAACGATCCTCCAGCAGACATCAGACAGAGCAGCAAAGTCTAAAATAAATACATGTTATTATTGCTCATAATTTAAATTTGTCAATTTCACATTTACATCACAACATTTAGCCTGTTCCAAGGGTTCAGATAGTGGGAGCGGCGCGCAGGAAAATTGCGATGCGAGTGAAAAAAAGTGGGAGTCTGGGGGAGAGCGGGGAGGGCCCCTTTCCACAGTCTTCTCTCGTTTCTCCCGCTCACTCGCGCGCCGGCTTTCCCTTCGCGCCCTCCCCACTATCTGAACTCCAGGAACAGGCTACAAAACATTTAAACTTAGAAGGTTTCAATAGGCTACTTTTTTATTTTTATTTTTATGGTCATGTCGCCTTTGGTAGGCACGCTATTCATGCGTACAAGTGTACTCTTATGTACGTTACAGAAAGACTTAAAACAGTGTTCGAGAATTTCGTAATTATGACGATTTGTGTTATGTTTATATTGTTATATTTTGTTCAACCAGAATTAAATCATAAACAATTTATTTAACCCTCCAGATTTTAACAACAAAACCTTTTTCCACCATAACACAAATCTTCCGAGGCAGTTGTGGGCGTTGAGAATAGACGACTTTAATAGGCTTATCAGTATTGAGTACGACAGCCTTGGAATTTCTGGCTGGCAGAATTGTGCGGTTCATCTCAATTCGTCATGGTATCTTGGATGCAATGGGACGAGACGAAGATCAAGCCTGTATCTTAAAAAAATGAAGGAACTGTTTGGTTTTGAAGTCTTTTTCAGCAGCAATAGTTACACTACTGGCCGGTTTGCTATAAAGGTTAGCAAAATCGTCAATTAAATAATGTTATTTTCATAGAATACTGCATGATCGCAGAATAATAGCTCATTTCCGAGTTGCTCTTTGCCTTCTTTTCATACCGAGGCCAAGTGCAAAACCATTCATATGGATATAAGTTTTATTTACATGTGGAAGAAAACTCATTATCGTATGAATGGTTTTGCACTTGACCTTGACTTGACTTGACACTTTGAAAACGAGGCTAAGAGCAACTCGGAAATGGGCCATTCCTTTAATAGACCGTTACATGCAGGCGGTAAGCATGCTGATATTCTAAACTTTTTCTCTTCGCTGCTCGTGTCCGATGTACAATGTTTTGTTGTCGTAAGGAGAAGTTACAGGTTGATGTAATCAATCCTGGATAATGAATGGTCATTTCGAGGCATTATTTAGTTAATCGCATTTTTACTGTCGTAAACAAACGTTAACGTGTCATTTGTCAGTTTTGTTTTCTTTACTTGATGCTTAGCATGGAATACAAACAATGTTGCATTGATCTAAAATCCGGAGCCAAAGCAAAGCACATTTTGTTCTTATTACCTTCCAATCCATATCTCACCCAGTTTTGGAACGATTTCATGTTTGTCCAATAGGTTTCTCTCTAGGTTAGAAGTGGGGTTCAATATGCAAACTCGTTACAGGGGAAAATGATCAACCTCGGGATACAATGCACCCGTTTCAATCGTCCTCCATATCGCAGTTGTTTTGGTGTTTAAAATTAATTGGGCAACCCTATTCAGACCGGGGGAAGGGGAGAGTTAAGATTAATTCCGCGCTGACTCTTTACTTTACGAGCAACGTTCATAACTTTAGAAGCATTTAACCTATACCCACCAAACTTCGTGACCTGCTCTGAAATTAATGTGGGAACAATTTGGCGGAGTTTGATCATCACGTACGACATTTCAAGGTCAATTTAATTGGCTTCTTATTACCTTTTCACACCTCGTCCGTTTTCAAAATGGTTATTATTTTTTTTTCTACAGGTTAACAGAGGTGTACAAAATGCGCTCTTGTTACAAGGAAAAATAATCAACCTCGGTATCCGATGCACCAGACCCAAACATCTTCCATATCACAGCTGTTTGATGTTTAAATTATTTGGGCAACAAACATGTGAGTTTAAGGAGTTTAATCAGCTGATATTTATATTAATAGCGGAGCTCTCGCGGTCCGAAGTCTCGCTGCCCGTCATTTTTCATGGTCATGGCTAGCAGAATGTTTCGCGGACGTGCGTCCGTGACATATGTGTCCGTCTGAGCGAGCGAGCGTAGGTTGGGCATGGCTAGTTCGCGGGCGCGTATGACGTCGCAAAACATGCGCGTATGACGGCGCGTAACACCCGAGATCTTAGCAATTTTGAAACGAAAGCGAGGCATTGTTTTTCGCGCGGTAACATGGCCAAATGTCACATCAGCTGGGAAAACACTTTGATGTTTTGCTGTGTTGATATCAATCTGTGATCGGCTTTTTCTTTGTGTCCTCGCTAGTTTTGGAGAATTGTTTATAAAACGTGCTCAAATTCAGTCGTTTTGACGGTAACCTCCCTCAATCTTCCTTGGAAGGAGAAAACGGACGCAGTTAGAGTGTTTTTTTTTATTTTATTCATATTTGCACTATGTGTTTTTGTTCCAGTTTGGCCATGTAATGCACCAAATATACTTTAGGTCGCCTTATAGTATCATGTTTTTACTATGTGCTGTATATGTTGTGCCATAGTCTTGCAATATTCTTTTAGCCATATTTTTAAACTACAATGTTTTAACCCTATTCAGACTGGGCTTTTTTTGGCAATCTGTGACTGGGGGGGGGGGCTCCTCGGACCCCCCTTCATATCTCTGGAACCAGTAAGGCTAGGACCATGAAATTTTGACACAATGTTCACCTCCATACAAGGAAACCTCACACCCAGTTTTGACTTGCCACTCCCAATTATGACGTCACAATGACGTCATTTGTGTTTTTCCGACATTTCTTTGATATTTTTCCATAAAGATACTTAAAATATCAAATATAACTGTAAAATCATCCCTTTAATATTAAAACATAATAAATTCAAACAAGGACACACTTGTAAGGCGAGAAAAAGCAAAAAAAGGCGATAAAACTATAATTTTGAAATTATTGTCCGCCATCTTGGATCCGCCATCTTGGATCCGCCATCTTGGATTTCCTTTTTTTTTGTTTAAATTAAAATTTAAAAAATATCTAAAAGAGAAAAGGATCAGAATGTATAAAACACGTATCAAACTAATGTCTATTATCCAAACAATGAACTTAGAAGCGTTATTTAATAAATAAAACAAATTTTTTGTCTATACGTAAAAGAGAGCAAAAATTTACCTACCCCTCCCCCCCAAATATTTGATGTTAAAAATTTTTGATGTCTTTCAAGAACTAGTCCCAAGAAGAAACTATTCTCACAAGAAAATGCACTATAAGTCAAAGAACAAGATCTTAAAATAAAAAATTCACCATATTTTAATATTTTGAAAACCTATGTGTCAAAAACCGGTTGCCATGGCAACATGGTTAATCACACTGACATGTTACGGATACCAAAATATCCCTAGATAAATTTTAGGAAAAGTCAGAAAATTTCAGCCTTATAGCTATTTCGGTGTAAGAGTTATCACAATTTTACTGGAGGGGGGGTTCGAAAAGCCCCCCCCCCCCAGTCTGAATAGGGTTAATATCTTGCAATTGTAATCTTTATTAGGTCCCGAATCTTTGCCCAGTTTGGAAACGTCTTCCACGGTAAAGCCACAACAAACAACTTTCACACAGGGGTCTTTCGTCACATCGTCAACGACGACTGCTTTCCCGTCAAACATAAGTATTACTACAAACATTAAAAACGTAACGGTAAGAATAGATGTTATTAATAACTACATATATTAAATTAAATCGATTACTGAATTCAAGCACAGGGAGTAGATAAACGATCTATTGTTTGTAAAACATAGGAGGATTATCCCATTTGGGCTCATACTGCTTGCTTCTGATGACACTGTACCAATGGTCTTATGCAGATAACTTTAGCTAAGGGCTGCTCGGTTGCCGTTTTCAAAAAGAATATATAATTGTGCTGTTTAACATTTAACAAGAAGCTGGTTACGGCTTCACAAGTGAGCCGTTTGGTCCCAGTTGCTTAGTGGATGGTGGTCTAGCTCAAATAAAGCACATTTTGCTTCCAAAACGATGAACTAAAAAAATTAATGTCTTGGCGTTACATTTCATACATTGTGTGAAATGACTGAGAACTAAATGATGTAATTATAAAGTGGGCACGTCGCTAAGTTAACCAGGAAAAAATAATTGCATTTTATGAAGTGAGCACGCCACCTTACGTCACATTTCATACATTGTGCGAAATGAGAGAGAACTGTATGATGTAATTATAAAGTGGGCACGTCGCCAAGTCAACAAGGAAAAATTACTTGCATTTTATGAAGTGAGCACGTCGCCGTACATGGCAATGGCGCACTTAATAGTCATTTTAATTTCTCCTCTCTAGGTTCGTCTCCCTCCCAACTCTGGCCGTGAAAGAAGCACGGATGATTCA
The DNA here is from genome assembly GCA_022457155.1 of Cladopsammia gracilis. Taxonomy (NCBI): domain Eukaryota; kingdom Metazoa; phylum Cnidaria; class Anthozoa; order Scleractinia; family Dendrophylliidae; genus Cladopsammia; species Cladopsammia gracilis. The sequence goes on from JAJGOT010000358.1 coordinate 142,150, forward strand.
TCTTCCGTCGGTGTCATCGCAGGAATCTCAACTGCTGCCTCCATTGCACTATTTATTTTTATAATCATTGGATCCCTAGTTTATCGACGCCGCTATTCAAAGTAAATAAAGTATTACTTAAAAAAAGGACGGAGGGGAACAAATGTATTTGTTTCATTCTCTCAACCTTTTAATTCGTTGTTAATTGAATTTTAGCGACAAATGTTTCCAAGTTCCTTTTCTATAGTTAAACAGAACAGTGGTTTCCACTTCCTTCAATTCGTGTTTTTTTTTCTTTTATTATACTCATACGGAAATATAAATTCTTTCAATGGCAATATGTATTACCGATACGTGCACGTGCATGAAATATAACATTAATAGTAATATTTTATTTCTTATTTCAACGTTCTCTACACAGTAAGACACCTCGTGCGCGTACCGCAAGTATCAAAGAAAATAAGCAGGTAATGAACTTGTAGAATAACAGTTCAGTCAAAACTGAAGGTGAAAAATTATTGTAGGAATAGTCCACGGTGTCCACACATGAGGGCGAAGCATGGATGAGGAGACTTAAGTTACAGTTGCAGTCAAGTTTAGGCCTTTATTGGAGCTCAATCTTTGGCTCAAAGGCCTAAATTATGTGCAAACTGTCGAAACTGTTCATCTGTTCAACACTATCTTAATATATTCCGTTTTCTTTTTCATAGGATATCGTAACGATGAACCCACAAATGAACTCGCCGATCCCACAAGATGGTGAAAATGGCTACAGAGCGCTCAGAATCGGCGCAATCGAACAAAGTGAGTCAATGAATAAAAATTAAATTCTGATTACTTTCCAAATCAGTGGGGTCTCGAATTCGTTCAAGGTTGAAGAAAAACAAAGTCGATACCGAGAAACAAATGCTAAAGCGCCACATGGAAATATTGCTTAAAAGCCTTCATTCAAATGCCACACACAAAGGTTCCTTTCAAGGAATAGTAGCCAGAGCCATACACATAAACGGAGAAACGTGTATGAGTATGAAAGGGTCAAATATGATAAAGGGTACTTTATATATATCTTAACATTTATAAATAATTATCATGGAAATGTCTCTCCAGAAATCTATGCACCAAGTTATAGCGTCCCTCACCGCCGAGATGCCATTGAAGAAGGTCCAAACTCAAATGTACGCCCAAACTCAAATGTACTCCAAACTCAAATGTACGCCCCTCTGAACATTCCTGAGGAACATAATGTCTATGGACCCAGAAATGCTCATGAACTGGAGCCAGTTTATAATGTTCTAGAGCAACCAACACCTGACAGCGAAGCATGGCTTAAACATGGCTCCATTCTCTTAGAACAGCCTGTGTACAACATCTTGGAGGAACTGTCTACTGCAGAAGGACCTGAGGGGTCTGGAAATTATGATACAGAGCCATTGTACAACGTTTTGGAGGGACCTTATTGTGCAATCTCTTCAGTATTACAGTCCACAGCGGAAGGAACTGAGGAGCCTGTGAATCAGGGCACAGAACCAGTTTACAACGTTTTGGAGGGACCTTATGCTGTTGACGAAGAGGGCTCAAGTGATTATGCAGGGGCCATTTCTTCAGAAAGATCCATTAACAACGCATTAAAGGAAGCTCATTCAGATAACCAAAATGGAGCAAATTGTGAAACTGAAAGCACAAGTGATCCAGTTTATCATGTTCTGGAGGAAAATACTTATGTAAACACTTAGTAGTATTAATATAAAAACAGAGATTACATATGCTGTGTTGTAGGTTACTGTTAAAAGCAACAAGTACGATTTGTTAAATGGCATTGTTTTCTTTTTGACAAATAGTAAGCTTTTTTGTTCGGTGATTGATTACAGGAAGTAAGAAGAGGTTCAACTTTGTAATAAAAAAAATCCGTGGTTTGTTTTTGTCAGGATTTGAATTAATAGTTGGCATAAACGTTTGTTTGGGCAAATAACCTTTGATAAAACAGCACTCTGAAACCAATGGTTCTTTCTCAAAATAACAAAATAAACCATATTAATATATTTCCTTTGAATGTATAAAAAAATTAAAACTCTTAATAAGTAATACACGCCTTCCTAAGGAGGCTTAAATTACATTAACAAATTAGTTTTTCCATCTTATTAAAAATGTTTACAGCGTTAATTCAGATAAACTTCCACATTTGGAGCACAGTCATATATACAGTACCATTTTAGTATACCTTCAAAAGAAGCTATTCTAAGAAGGGTCACAATTAAACCGAGAATAGGATCCTCCTCTATATCTGGGACACGAATTCTGGTAAAAAGGACTAAAACCTGTTGAATGAGATCTAGTGTCTCCAAGATGTATTAGACAAGACTAGGATTAGACATTTACATCCCAGGCCATTTTAATAATAATAATAGCAATAATAGAACACCATACAGTCGTTTATAAGAAACAGGCTGTTTATCCCTAAGGGTGTCCCCCCTGGGAATCCTGCTCGCTCGTTCTATTTCCCTTGTAACATGCTCCACATTGTAACCTCTAAGTACCAAATAACAGCACAATTCCTCAGCCCGTTTAACAAACAGAGCATCTGTTGAACATATGCGGCGTATCCTAAGGGCCCGACTCTTGCAGTCTTCTAGACGTTGCCTGGTAGCCAAACAACAGGTGCCTATGGTGGCATTCCGTAGCGAATTGATTGGTTAATATTTTCATCTTGATTTTCCAAATATGGCTGTTACAACTTCTTAGCAAATTGAATAATCGGGAGCCTGTTTTGAAGCGTACAGGAGACAGTTGCATGTTTCAACCCACTTATGGGTTTCTGATAATTCTCAATAAGGTTTCAGAGGTGGTTCAGGCTGTTGTTATCTTAGGCTAGCGGAGCCAACTTTGAGATTTTCATATAAACAGTTCGCCGCGTTTTGTAAGGGGAAGTATGAAAACTTGGCTTGTCCAGGGAAGCTCGGTGGGCGGGTGACCCCCCTACCCGGGCCAACCTTTGTCCAAATAGACAAGCCCTAAAATTGATTGCTGGTAAAACAAGACGCGAATAAATTACTTCATTTTGCAAGATCTTGATTTTCGTATTTCAGCTTTTCCCGTTATCACTAAATCCTACTCGTTTTGATCGTGCAAACAATAGACCAATATCACGCTAGCATGGCACGAAAATATATTTAATTTCATGGGGAAAAGAGTCCAGTATCAAATTCAGCACATCGATATTAGTAAAACTGTAAAGTTTCGTAAAGATTGCTCGTACACTGACGGTGATACGAACTTTCGAAACTTAGTACTCTGGCCTAATTTTTATAAAGAAATGAATGGGAAAACACGAAAACGAGGCTGGACAGGCAATCTATGCCCGTCCACCATACATTTCTTTGAAAAAATGCTCAGTTTAAAATTTTCATACCTTCGTGAGTTTGCGAGCAATCTTTACAAAACCTTGTAGTTTTACTAATATCGATATACTGAATTTGATGCTGGGCTCTTTCCCAATAAACTAAATATATTTTTTTGTGCCATGCTAGCGTGATATTGGTCTATTCAAACAACAACGTTATGCTCATTCCTTGTGAAAATGCAGGGACATTGGATCGTATAATGTAGAGAAGAACGCACCACCTTTACTCAGGGTACTTCCTGGGTCTCCTGGGTCTCCTGGGTAGCCTATGGTGGAGGTAGCCTCGTCCCAGGGCCCTCTCGTCTTTCAAAATGGCCGCCAAAACACTCCAAAAATCATGGAGTAGAGTGATTTTCCTCTGACTGTGAAATAGTTCACTAATAGAGGTTAGTAGATCTTATTTCCATTGTCTATTTGACTATTATACACCAACTACTAGAAACGTACTCAAACTGAATGCAATGCTGGCTCAACGGCATAAAATCAGCCCATTGCCGTCGTAGCACCAGCTTTGGGCGTTTAATGACGTCAGGCTCGAGCATCTCTACATTAAAAAGATCCGGCAAAATTAAACCGAACCAGTGATTTTCACTTACGCGTTGTGTGTCCTCTGCATTTAAACGTTTCAATTAGAAACTGTTTCACGGTCTAAGGGAAATCTCTATTTTGTCACGTGACGCACAATGAAATGACATTTTAGGAGATATTAGCTGCGGTTACACGTTGCCACTTTTACCTAGGTAAATTCGAAAGAACAATAGCCACTGCACGCTTAAGCGTGCAAGGGCTATTGTTCATTCAAATTAAGCGTGCACCAGCTATTGTTGAGTTTACCTAGGTAAAAGTTGAAACGTGTGACCGCAGCTATATTCCGATCAATTCGAAACATGCCCCTGGCATTTGAACATTTTCTGTGCTCAGGGAGTCGGGAATTTGATGGAAAGGCTATACCAGGGGTGGGGAATTTGAAGCGGAAGTGTCAAAATATGTTTCAAGTTCCCGTGCGTTATTTTCAGGGACTGGTATATGGTAGCCATGTTTGTTTTTCTGGCAATTTCAAACGGTTGTGGCTAAATCATTTATTTATTTTTATTTAGGACGTCAGACACCACTCAAGATTGAACCTGTCACCTCAGCTAGGCTCAGGCTTACCGTACCATCTAGCTTCTCGAGTTGCTTAGTCCCAAATTTTACTATGTGACTGCTACCCCTAACCCCAACTGAAAGCTAACCAGTTACTCCGTTATGTCGGAGTAACCGACGTCCTTCTGGACGGTATGATTTGGGCTTGACCCTTTTTCCCTGCATGGGGTAGCAAAAAATACTACAACGAAACACCACAAACAACTCTGCCAACATGTTTTATTTTATTACAGAAGACTAAATATTCCACCTTGCACTATCTAATTATAAAGATGCAACATGTTAAAGTTGTAAGATACAAGACTTGAAGGCAGTATGTGTGTGGCAATAATGTAGAAAAGGAACTTTGGACATTTGGTAAAAATTTGTTCAAAATTTCACTTTCAATTCAGCTTTGACATTTTCTGTCGTAGGTTACTCTTCTGGTTATTTACTCAACAGCACCAAAGGCTTAATTTGTTTTTGTTATTTCAATCAGGTGCAAGACAATTATGCAGACTACAGACTTCTCCTTAGTCTAAAACCTAACTGGTCAATCGTAATCTCCTAACCTAATTCCAAATCATAACCTTCACTGTAAACCTAACCTTATTATTCTTTCCTTTTTACACTGACACTAACTATAAATCCTGTACCTCATTCCCTGAAACAAGCTGCAACCTAACTCTTCTCGGTCAGCAGTCAGCATTTGTCTTGCACCAAGTCCCACACGATTTGATCATTGCCAAATAAATAAATCTCAAATTCGTAGCATTTTGAGTTGACTTGGAACAACTAGAAATCTTCCTGCATTAACAGGTTATTTTTTGTTAGATTACATTATGTTAAACCAGCTTAGATTACAAGCAAGTTAATGAGGAAGAAAACCAATGTTCCAAGTCTAAACTAGCACAAAATCAGTACATCGCTTATAAAAAAAAGAAACACGAATTTTGAAAATTGTGTCAATTTTTCTTTCAAAAAGTTCAAATCAAAACAATTTGCAACTCGAATAAAATTTTAGAAAGTGAAGCAACTGTTCATTCTCCTATTATTATGTTCATTTCTCTGTATATCTTGAGACAGATAGTCAGTGAAACAACATTCAAAAGAAATTGGCCGTGTACACATACTGCCCTTCAAATGTTTTGTGTAGTTATTATCTTAACATTTTTTTATTATCTCAACAATAATACTAAATACATAAAGCAATACAAGTGATTCATAATGCCACCTTCACACGGCAAACGTAAGGTGGCAAACTCGCATTTTCACACGACAATCTTCCAGAAACCTTAATGTCATTCTCCGTCAGTCTGGCACACCTTGACAAGATGCCTTAATGATGCCTTGAGACCTTAAATAGAGACTTTCTTGTCCTCATTGAATTGTCGGCTGCATCGGAATCTCTGGGATGAATAGCCAACACAAGTGAAAGTCGTGAAATTTAGCGTATTAAAAATTGTGGGTCATGCAAGCGCAAGTCAGCAACAGTTTGCAAGCCTGGGCGAAGTTGTGTCAATTCTTTTTAAGGTTTCTAAGGCATCACCATAATTTTCAATTTATCCAACTATTACAGTGTTTCCTTTCATAGTATCGCCTTGAAAAACCAGTTCATAGAAAGTAAAATATTTTTTTCTAAAGTTATTCCCAACATAAAAAAATGCCTCAGAAACACTGTAGTGACGCTTGAAAACTATAAAAGGTAATAATAAACCCTTGCTAAGGAAGCCAACATAAAATCAACAACAAAAAAAAAAAACTAATTAAAATCTAAAATTAAGTAAACTTACATATAACTTTATTCATTTATTCTTTAAAAGTCTTTTATTAAAATGAGCTAGAGTTGCGGTTTCACATAGAGGCATGCTTATTGTTTCTGTCAGTCATGTGCGGAAAAATTGATGGTTATCCAGTGCCCTATTTTTTGATGCAATGATTTATGTATATTGTTCTTACTCAAGTATTTAACAGTACTGTGAAAATCTAAGCTAGTTTGGATGATTTGTTATCATGCCATACAAGTTACACAATACCCGTCTCGAAAGTTAAGTAGTTGAATAAAAATAGCTGTCTGCTACAAAAATCTGCTGAATTTGATACTTTAATAAACGTAAATGACAGTACAAAACTTATAATTTTAAAACTGACAGACCATGGAAATTATCCAATTGGATAACAACTGTGATAGTTTTAATTTATTCTGTGCCAAATTAATTTATACAAAACGTATAGTTTATGCATGCAAGTTCAGCCAATGCAAATGATTAATTTAAATCAGAAAAGTTGAAATCTGTTGATATACGATCGCCGCGACTGACATTTGCCAAACTAATGTACGCATATCGCCGAGTGGTACCTCAAGGAGTTGTCAGGAGATGTGGGAATATAGGGATTATTTCAGAATGTTTATGAGGTGAGGAAATTAGCAATCATGCAAGATTTATTGAAAGGGATGATACTAGCTCAAATTACAATTCTATTTTGATGTGTTAATATCCTCGATTCTCCACGGGAGTTTATGACAAAATTATACGTCATTGAAAGGCCACCAGTGCAAGATGTTCCTACCGTTCCTATTATGGCTATAGATACATGAACGCAGTAAAGCTAGGAACAGCTTGCACATAGTGCAGATCTGCCTTAAGCTATATCACCCTTTGGCCTTTACCTTATTATGTGCAAGATGTCCCTGCCGTTCTTATTATGGTTAAAGATACATGAACAGGGTAAAGCTAGGAACATCTTGTACAAAGTGTAGATTCGCCTTGAGCTATATCATCCCTTGGCCTTTACCTTATTATGATCTCATGAACAAAGAAAAGCAACTAAATAATGGTGTCATGTTTATGTACTGTTTTTTTTTTTGCCATGGTAATAGTGGTGGTGGAGGAGACTGGGTGGGGGATTACAGGAGTAGTTGAGGGGAGGAGCAGATAAGGGTCGGGTTGGGTTGTGGGTGGTGGCTGACCTTAAGGTTAGAAGCAGGGTGGGGGCTGGAAAACACCTTCTTGACACTTCCCTGAGGGAGCAGTCAATACAACAATCTCGTTCTAATCTTGCATTTTGTTTTGGCAATAATTACTTCGGTAATTTCTATTCAGGCTGAATTGTGCATGCATAAGGTTTGCGTATAATAAACAAGCAGTTTAATGGAACTCATGTTACACGACTCCGAGGATGTGTACAAAACACAAAAAAATAGGTGGTCTATGATAGTTCTAGACAGACATGCAGGTTACTCACAAAGGTTGTTGTCAACAAAACATTTTTTTCTTACAGTATGTGCTACACACAATGCCGTTGGAGTAAACTGGCAAAACAGTCAAAGCTAAGATTCTACAAAAAACGCACGAAATTACAGTAAAGCAAATGTTTCCCTTAAGTGAAATTGTTAATTTGAAGTAGGCAGAATAACTATTGCCCCATTCACACCAACGCTTAAACATGTTTAAATGTTGTTTAGTTTAAACAGGTTTAGAAAAATACTTTCTAACCTCTCATAATATTTGGAGTGAAATTTTTACTTAAAGAAACTTCATTGACTTTTATTACCATTCCAGGTTGTTTGAGTCGTATACATCTAAAAACGCTCAAGAAAGAGACCAAAAACTTAGTTAAACTGAACAAAATTTAAACATGTTTAACCGTCGGTGTGAATGGGGCTTATGATAGTCTATCATCCTATCATTAGTCCAGGAACTTCCTTAAAGGGGCTTTTTCACCAATTTAAATGTTGCCTTAAACAGCCAAAAGTTATACTTATATCAGTGGAAATGCAAAACTTATGATCCATGCAGTTTTGTTGAAAATTATTCTACTTGTGACCTATCGGTGCCTGGCAGATGACCAGGAAAGCAATGATTCTCAACTTGGAAAAAAAAGTTCAAGTTTATCGCATTTTGTCTTTGAAAACGTACTAGACCAATGATTGTATGCCTTTATTTTCTCTTCAATAATTCATTTCATATCTTCCTTGTAGTTTTCAACAAGCATTTTGTGTATGTACGAGAGGTACTTAGTTTCAATTTGGGGCAGCTTTTACCCACAAACGTAAAACTCCCTATGACAGTTTCTTTAAGCTAAACCTGTTTATGTCTCTGCAGTGTATTTAGTCACCATGAAGCACAAATGAACGTCTTTTCATTTTGAAGTTCAAAGGCTTGGCTCTTTGATGCCACTGTTGATGCACAGCAAGTTAAATTGCGATGGTGAAGTTGAAAATGATCCCTGGGAAACAACGACAGCGTTTGTCCTTTCAAATCTGACAGGAATGTTTGGCCCGGAGTGATTCTAAAGGAAAACAATCAAATACAAGTAATATAAAATTAGCATGCGATAATTGGAATTGCCATCAATGATTGATTTGATTTGTTAAAAACTAAAGCTCCTGGCAGCTAGCCTTGGTTGTTGTAGTGGATATGGATAGGACTCAGATTTGAGGCTATCCTGTTTCTAATCTTTTCCTTTCTTTTGCTGTGAAGTGTGAAAAATGTTTTACTTCATGTAATTTCAAGTGACACAGAAAAGTTAGGTTTTTCAAAAAAAAATATGGAAACTAGTGCTGCGTTTTGTGTGAAGACATGCAGAGAGTGGGTGTTTCATCTCTAGTCTTTTGTTGTTTTTATGAAGTATTTATTTTCTGTCTACCCTTAAAGTGGCTAACAAAAGTGTATAGTAATTTCCGGTACTTGCACTTTGATATATCAATACTACCATCCTTGATCAGTTAGTGCTATCATAATGGTATCAAACAAAATGTCCAGTCAAGTTATAGTCACTGTCATGACTTAAACGTTTACTATTGTAACAGTATAATTTGTGAAAGACCCATTTGTTTAGCTTGAAGACCTTACAACTAAAAGACGAGCTCGGTAAATTAAAGTTTTGAAAATTTACGCTGGCTCCGAACCCCTTCCCAAAAATTATGAGACTTTGCAAAACGTTGTCTTAACATGCCAAATACAATTTGCCCGTTTTTTAGTTATAAAAGAACAGGTGATGGAAAATACTGAGCTGTTGCAAGCCAGGGAGTTTTCTAATGATTTCTTACTTTCCTTTCTAGAAGTTTCTTCAGAATTAAATTTGGCGCCATGTGATCCATTTAATGATTGTTTTTAATGCTCACAGCTGGTATCGTCTACACTTGACCAACCATTAGTAAGGAAAATTGGATGTCGTGCTTTTGAGGAATTAAAAAGAGAAAACCGATTGCCTACCTCTTGAACTAGACACTTGTAGCATAGAGTTTCTGTACTTGGGGACTTGTTGGATGCTGTTATGGAGGAAGATCTCGAAATACAGAGTCAGTTGGAAATAGCTTCTTCTGCAACACAGACAAAAGTAAAGTAAGTCAGTTCACGTGCTGAAAGAACCACAATACTGACTTATAGTGATAAACAGCTGTTATAACTGACGCATGACAAGACAAGGAGTATAACAACTGTCTTCGACCTCCTCCTGGAAGTGGTGCATCGAGTCCATCAGATGCCCTCCAGTATTTTATCAGCATTTCCTATAAATGTACTACTATCCCTTTTCTACACTCTTGTAGAGAGGTATTGGTTAATAAATAGTCTTTTAAGACCCTTGAACAAAAAGACGATAAAAATCAGTAATTTTCACGTACAAAATCTCAAGTGAAGTAGCATTACAAGCACGCGCCAGTCAGTTGCCACAGAATTAGCACTATAATGTGAAATATGTCCGGAACATCTTTGGATTCGGAACTTGAATACTGCAGAGAAGATAAAAGAAACCAAAGGATGTCAGTAAATTCCCTATGACTGTCTCGTCCCCCCGTCCCCTTCTCCCTGCCCTTTAGCCCCTTAGCCTTTCTCCCCGTCTCCCTCCCCACCCCCTCTCAACACTTTACGATGGGGTCTGGATCCACCGTGACTGGTGCTTCCAATTATAGCCTATTGGGCATCATCACGGTGGAATGTATTTATGATTTTAGTAACGTATAGTGTTCAGGATCTCTCTGGCCACTTGATTTGTTGCGGGTTATATTCGAGCTTTTAAGGTGGCTCCCAACAGTTTCCAGCACTTTCCAAGACTTAGATTTTGATGGGTTATTAAATGGGTTAATAGTTTTTGATGGGTTATTTTGGTGGGGTTCAGAGCCACCTTAAATGTTCGAAAATTTAGGATGGCTCTGAACCCCACATACAGAATTTTTTTAAACTTTGCCAAAAGTTGCATATTATGCTACTGATCGAAATTCGACAATGAAAAAAGGGGTTCACCGAGTCATTTTTGAGTTATTAACACTTAAACCTAAAATTAAGGGTGTTTTCAGCACGTTATACTGTTTTTATAGTAACATATTGTGTCACCAAAATGATGACAACGTGTTCACCAATCACACAATCGTTTGATATCACGATTGCAGCATCAACTGGTAAAGAGTGGTTATAATGACCCATCAAATTCCAAGTCTTGAAAAGTTATGGAAACTGTTGGGAGCCACCTAAAGACCTTAATTTTCTCGAACTGGCGACCTTTATTTACCTGCATAGATGGAGAGGGCGCAACTGTAGGGCAAAGCATGAGGCAGAGATTATCGTACCCAGCTAGTTTGGAAACACATCGAAACACTGACTTCCGGCAGAACTGACAGCTAACAAAGGTCGGACACTAACAGGATAGGTATTCTCATATCATGTGAATTTGGATCTGATGAAATAATTGTTAGCATGGAGAACATTGCAGAAGAAACGAAGAGGTCTTTGGGTTTGAATCCCGTTTAAGCCACATTTCAGTCCAGGCTTTTCATCTGTCTTTCATTGGCCTCTTATCATAGCAAGTACTGATCCCATCATTTCATCAACAATAAAAGCTAATTACTCATGCGCAAAGCGCAATGAGTTAAAAATGCCCGTCGTTTTTCTTTTTTTTTTATTTTTTGTGTCACGATTTTGCATGCACATTTATGCACGCATATTTTAAATTGTGCACTTCCGGTTCATAGCTTTTCCATTTACACTTCCTGTTTAGTGACTTCCGCCTACTCCCACTTCCGGTAAACAACATGGTTTGCAGGAACGATGACTGAATGAAAGGAGTAACTCTTCTCCATGTCGGACATCTTATCATGTTCAAAGTATATCGTAAAACTATCTTACGCATGCGCATGAGTATAGGCTGCTTTGAGCCTCTTGTTGGGTTTGAATCCCATTGACGCCACATGATCACAGGACGAAATAATGAATTTACTAATGTTGAAGACAAAATTAAATTTTACTTAAAGTTATCGAAAATCTTTAAGTTGAGACTTAAATACTCTTAAACGTATTAAAGTAAGTAAGTTATCTTTAAGACCATTTATCTTTAAGACCATTTATCTTTAAGACCATTTATCTTTAAGACCATTTATCTTTAAGACCATTTATCTTTAAGACCATTTATCTTTAAGACCATTTAAGTTATCTTTAACATTTAAGCTATCTAAATTGTTCGTCATTTGCCTTAAGTGTTGTCAAGTATAGGCTTATTTAAGTAATTTACGGTGCACTTAAAAAGATAGTCGAAATTGTTATTTTATTGTTCTTTAATGAACTTTTACTTGCACTTAAAATCGTTATTTCCTCCTGTGATAATTTTGTCGGGCTTTTTTCCATCCTCTGTGAGTGGCTGCAGAGTATATTGAGTCAGCACTATGATTCATTTGAACCCTTTAAAGCCAACAAGGAGCTGCAAGATGATAACCTACAGTTGAGGGAAGTGTGGTGATTTTGTCCCCAAAAGGATACTAGTTAAAGTCCAGTCGGTGTTCCAATGTCATCTTTGCATCGAGAGTCAGGTTGTTATAGCTTTTCCTGCAGGAGGAAAAGTGGGGCAAATCAGCGTGACAAGAGTAAGAGTATAAATGCTGTCCCCCTTCGCTTGGAAGTGGTGCATCGAGTCCATTAGATGCCCTCCAGTATTTTGACAGCATTTCCTATAAATGCACAATACTATCCCTATTCTATATCCTTAAGAAAGAGGTTTGGTTAATTATGAGTCTTTTGAGAGACTCTTTAACAAAATGGACACAGAATCAGAATCACTGATCTTCACATCAGCAAAATCTCAACTCAAGCAGCACTCAAAAGTGATATTTGGTCGTCAAAAGGATTAGCACTATGATGTGAAGTATTTCCAGAACATCTTTTGATTTGGAACATGAATACCGCTGAAAAAAAAAATAAGAAAAAGAAAGAAAAGGATGTCAGCTATGTCGTATCGCTGTCCCCCTCCCATCCCTTGGTCCTCTTCCGCAGATCCGCCCTGCCCGTTCCCAAGTGTCTAACATTTTCATTCTGACCGGTCCGGCCTTATTCGCCCCCCACCCGCACATAATTCACTCTGCCCACCCCCACCTTCAGCACTTACGATAGGGTCTGGATTCACCATGACTGGTTCCAGCCGTAGCCTATTGGGGCATCGGGGTGGAATGCATCTTAATTTCTGTAACGAAAAGTGTGTTGTTTATCCTTGGGTACTTAATTTATTGTTGGCCATATCCCAAACTCAGGCGTTAGGTTTCTCCAACTGGCGTCCTTTAAGAGTGCAAATGTAGGGCCAACAAGAGGTAGAGTTTATGGTACCTGGTTTTAAAACAGATCGAAACACTGACTTCTGGCAGAACTGACAGCTAACAAAGGTCGGACACAACAGGATAGGTATTGTAATGTAGTGTGAATCTGGACCTGATGAAATAATAGTTAGTATGGAGAACATTGCACCCCTCAGTTATATAACATGTCACTCGAGTTAGTGTGGAGAACATTGCACAGTAAGAAAGTGGTCTCTGGGTTTGAATCCCGTTGAAGCCGGCAAAGATTTTGACCCCTTAAATTACAGTGCACATCACATCAGTCAGCATAAAGAACATTGCAGCAGTAACAAAGAGGTCGTTGGGTTTGAATTCCCATTGAAGCCACATTTGTCGGGCTTTTTTTCATCCTCTGTCAGTGGCTGCTGAGTATATTGAATGAGCACCATAGTGGATTGGGTTTGAATCCTATTGAAGCCAGAAGTTGTTAACTACGGTTAAGGCGAGTGCGGTGATTTTCAATAAAAGGATACAACTTACATTCCAGTCTGTGTTCCAATGTCATTTTTGCATTGTTAGTTTGCATTTTGCCTCTGATCGGCCGCAGCTGGTGGGCATTGGATCTGGTCACAAAATAACTAAAAGAAGGTCACATTAATGTTTAACCTAAAGCATGTGGACTACCATCGTAATTGATAATATGGTTCCTCTAAAGATTCTTTACACGATCATCGCCGCACGGGCTTCCCTCTCTGCCATCGTTGTTGTGATTCTTGTAATGACCTTGTAATTACCGTCAAAAGGCTTCTTGCGTCTTGAATTCGCACACCGAAAAAGGTATAAAACCATTCAAAAAAAGTAGCACTTCCCTATCTGCCATCGTTGTTGCGATTCTTGTAATGACCTTGTATTTACCGTCAAAAGGCTTCATGCGTCTTGAATTCGCACACCAAAAAAGGTATAAAACCATTCAAAAAAGAAGCACTTCCCTCTCTGCTATCGTTCAATGGTGATTCGTAAAAGGACCTTGTTTTTACCGTCAAAAGGCTTTATGCGGCTTGATTTCGCATACCAAAAAGGGATGAAGAAGGTAGTTCAGTAGCGATGTGTGAATGATCCAAAAAAAATCTGTTTGGATACTGCGAGATTTTCCTGAAATCAATATTCGGTTATCCAGAAATAAACACACATGACACAAAAAAAAAACACACCAGTTGGTGAACTTTTATTTGCAATTGCGTTTTATTGTAATCATAACTACAATGTTCCTGAAATAAAAACATAATTTGCTAACCACAAAGGACAACAATGAAGCACAGTAAACATACTTTTATTTTCTATCTTTTTTCACAGTCACATTTGTTATCACATCGTTTGGAAACTCTAATGTTATGTACACTTTTTTAATGTCTAATAAGTACAAGTTGAGCCGGATTCGTCGATTGTTGCTTAAAGATTAGAAAGTTAGTTGTGAAGCAAGTCTCAAATGAGGCAAATAAAACACACTGACAAGCTGTTATTTCAAATTTTATTCCCAACAGAAAAGCGCCACGTAAGATGGCTTACACTCATGTCATTTCGTTACACCGTTACGCGCTAGCGATCGCAAGTTGAAGTACGTGGAATTTCGTCGAATGTGAAGCTGCGCCGAAGAAAAAAAGTGAACGGTTCCATATGTAGCCGCGGGTTTCGCCGAAAAAAAAAAGGATGATTCATTTGAAGAAAAAAATGAGGTTTCTTTCCTGAAATGTAATCATTGGGTTAGTATTGTCTCTGAAATAAAACCATGATCTGTTAGTATTGTTGCTCACTAAGCTAAGTAGGTTACGTTTCAGAATAAAGACACAAGACACACCAGGTTTCTAAGTTTTATTATTTTTATATTTATTTTTAATACAGAACTATTACATTTATCTTTAAATATGACACAGGCCTATTAACTATCCATGAGGGGGTGCGCTCCTACGTGAAACATTTAGCGTCCAGGAAACCGAAGAATATTTTCTAAAGAAATACCCCAGGGTCTCCTAGACGGTATGCATGGGTACGGTCATTTTTCAGTTTGCTATCGAGACTTTCTCGATACCAAGCCATCAAATGTCCCCAGTTGAATTGTCAACTATTTTGGTTTCGAATTCAGGCCGAATTTGTAAACAAAATAGAACAGCCGGAAACGTAAAGAGACCGAAAGCGAAAATGTCGAAATTTCGGATCGAAAGCCGGACCGAGCTTATGTAGAAGACAATACAGATCACAACCATTGCTATCTTTTAAGATACTACTTGTCAAAGGTTACCGTCAGCTTCACCGACACGACTTACAATCACGGAACACGATTTAAGCAATGATTGTGAACTGGTGTTGTCTCCTGCAGTGATACAACTTCGTGGCTGCATCACGAGAAACGATAAATGAACACACTGCCAGACTTTTATTTTCAACTTTATTTACCACGTAGTAAATTAGCTCTACTCACCTCAAGCCAGTGGTTGTCACTGACTGCTCTTTCAAGTCCGTCGTGGGCGTACGTCGCTGGTTAATCGGACGATGTCTGTGGACATTTTGGCTCCAGCTTGATCCAATGATTACTGCGTCGTAGAATGGCGTTGAAGGCTACGTACGCTTACAATTGGCCACTCCAGAAACCGTGGGGAGACTGAGCATCAGCTTCTGAAACTAAGATTTCTGTGATAGTTTGGGTGATTAATACGAGTTACGATTGGTTAACGGTTGCATTTTAAAACCATCAACCTATCGTAACTAACGCTGGTCACCGAAACTATCCCAGAAAGCCTAGTGCCGAAAGCTGGTGCTCAGTCTCCCCGCAGTTTCTGGAGTGGCCAATTAGTAAACGATCTACACTATGGTGTGTGCATGGTCCCATGATACCCCGCGAACTAAAAAGTCACGATTAACCTGTTATCCAATCTACGCTGGCAAATTTAGCAAAGTGTTATTCCCTCTGTTCATAACGTCGTATAGAGCCTCTTGGTCTTTGAACTAAATGCCGTGTAAATGTGAAAATCTCGTTTTGTAAGCCAATTTTGTTGTATAGCCAATTTCAAAGAGGTAATAGCTAACCAAAAATGCCAGCCTACCTAACGATCTGTCTGTCACTAGAGAGACCACTAAACTTGAAAGGAGTGGCCAAATAAGGTCTCCTTCCAACAGTTGAATGGCCTGCAGCCTCCAGTTTTCTAAGTCTTGTCGTAATTAACATATCTGGTTGAACCTTACGGAAGAAAGAGAAAGAGAAAGAAACGAGAAAGAAAAAGCTTCACTTAATACAGCGCTTGGACTGTTAAGTGAAACGTGAATGATTAACCTAATTTCGCGCAATTAATTCAGCGGGAGAACGAGATGACAACGACGACAAAAAAGTATTTCCGAAAAAAGCCGAAGTGAAGCCGAAACAGATTCCGATAAAAAAATGAGCCGATCGAACGCAGGACTCGAATAACGTGTAAAGAAACCCAAGGCCCATATGAAAGGAAAAAGGGGAAAAAAGGATACCATCCCATGGGTCCCACTAGTTAATTAAAGTACAACTAAGTTAAGCCGAATAAGAAGTCCGTTGACTTCTGACCGAACGTGTGTGCGTCAGTGAGGTATGCGTTGTAAGGTTCATCCAGAGCTCTATTTACCCACCATTCCCAACCCACAAGGAATTGACTGACCAAATTACTGAGATGACCATTGGGTGTTCTGTGGTACAGGCGATGACCATTGGGTGTTCTGTGGTACCGGCGATGATCATTGGGCATGCTGCAATACTGGAGTGACCATTAGGCATGCTGTATTACTGAGGATGGCAGTCATTGGTTGATCTGTACTTGGTGGTTTAAACAGTGTGAGCCAAGTTCAAATGACGCTCTTGAAGTAGATTTAAACTAAAAATCAAGAAAAAAAATATTTACTCCACAAATCACAGTGTACTCCAGTTGGAATCTATTCCATTTTAAAGATAATCAAAGCACCATTTGGGCTATCTCCTGTAAGTCTTTTTCCCCATGGTGCAGTGCTGTTATATTTCCGAATATTGTTTTTGGGCTAAACTGTGTGGTTTCTTCAGTCAAATTTCTCTTTTATCAATTTTTTTGGACGCCATTGAAAATGGTGATGCTCTCCTCTTGTCTTGTTTCTGGAGCAAGTGTTAGTAGTTTCAACTCGTCTGGATTTCCACCTGGTTTACTATCAAAATATCTAACAAGAGCCTCAAACAATATATTGTT
This sequence comes from Cladopsammia gracilis, assembly GCA_022457155.1. Taxonomy (NCBI): domain Eukaryota; kingdom Metazoa; phylum Cnidaria; class Anthozoa; order Scleractinia; family Dendrophylliidae; genus Cladopsammia; species Cladopsammia gracilis. The sequence continues at coordinate 159,419 of JAJGOT010000358.1, forward strand.
GTTTCAGTTCTTCCCTTGACATGCACCACCACTTCTGAAATAATGGCATTCTCGTAAATTTTTTTCCAGAGTGTAACACATGTGCATGGTAACAAAATCTCGATCTGTTGTCTCGATCTGTTGTCTTTTCATATTCTTTAACTGTTATCATTTATACAATTACTAGCTTTCAAATTTGCTGCAGGAAAAATGCCAGCAACACTTTAAAGATGGTGGCTCTTAGGGAAGAGGTCATAATAAGTATACTCGACGAGGACCCACCCTGTGAAGGCGTAAAGGGTTACACAACGCCGATTCACGATTAACCCAGGATAGTAATTTCCACTAGTAAGTACACTTTGATGGATTAATACTAGGACCCTTGATCAGTTATTGCTATCATAATGGTATCAAATAAATGTCCAGTCAAGTTATAGTCATTGTCATGACGTAACAGGTTACTATTGTAACAGTATAATTTGTGAAAGACCCATGTTTAGCTAGAAGACCTTATTAACTAAAAAAAAAAACGAGCTCGGTAAATTGAATTTTTGAAAATTTACGGTGGCCTTTAACAGATAATACTGGTCCTACGGTAGCCAGTACATCACCAAATAGACCTGCATAACCTGTTCACCTGCAATTTAGTTGATACTATTTTTGTAGCATGAACTGCTAAAAATTGTAATATTGATCCATTAAAGAAGAGGTTGTGAAAAATACTGAGATGTTGCAAGCCAGAGAGTTTTCTTATGATTGCTTACTTTCCTTTCTAGAAGTTTCTTCATAATTAAATTTGGCACCATGTGATCCATTTAATGATTGTTTTTAATGCTAACAGCTGAAATCGTCAACATTTGACCAATTATTGGTAAGGAAAATTGGATGTTGTGCCGTTTGTGTAATTAAAAAGAGAACTGATTGCTAACCTCTTGAACAAGACACCTGTAGCATAGAGTTTCTGTACTTTGGGACTTGTTGGATGCTGTTATGGAGGAAGATCTTGAAATACAGAGTCAGGTGTAAATAGCTTCTTCTGCAAGAGAGGAAAAAGTGAAGTAAATTCGCTCACGTGCTGAAAGATCCACAATACTGACTTATAGTGATAAACAGCTGCTATAACTGACGCATGGAAAGTCAAGGAGTATAACTACTGTCCTCCACCTCCTCCTGGAAGTGGTGCATCGAGTCCATCAGATGCCCTCCAGTATTTTATTAGCATTTCCTATAAATGCACTACTATCCCTTTTCTACACCCTTGTAGAGAGAGGTATTAGTTAATTAATAGTCTTTTAAGGCCCGTGAACAAAAAGACAATAAGAATCACTAATCTTTACGTACAAAATCTCAACTGAAGTAGCAATAATGCAAGCAAGCGACAGTCGGTTGCCACAGCCCTTGGTCTCGAACATTTTTCACTCCGACCAGCCCGGCCTTATTCATCCCCTCCCCTTTCTCTCCCCCATCTCTCAACCCTTTACGATGGGGTCTGGATCCGCCGAGACTGGTGGCTCCAATTGTTGCCTATTGGGGCATCATCATAGTGGAATGTATTTATGATTTTAGTAACGTAGAGCCGGTTCAGGATCTCTCTGGCTACTTGATTTACCGCGGGTTATATTCGAACTTTAAGACGTTCATTTTCTCGAACTGGCGACATTTATTCACCTGCATAGATGGAGAGAGCGCAACTGTAGGGCAAAACACAAGGCAGAGACACTGACTTCCGGCAGAACTGACAGCTAACAAAGGTCGGACACAACAGGATAGGTATTGTAATCTCGTGTGAATCTGGACCTGATGAAATAATAGTTAGTATGGAGAACATTGCACAGTAACAAAGCAGTGTTTGGGTTTGAATCCCGTTGAAGCCGGCAAAGATTTTAGTCCGGGCTTTTACCTCTCTTCCATTGACCCCTTATATTACAGTGCACATCACTTCAGTCAGCATAAAGAACATATTGCAGCAGTAACAAAGAGGTCGTTTGGTTTGAATTCCCATTGAAGCCAGAAGTTGTTAACGTACGGTTAAGGCGTGTGGTGATTGTCAATAAAAGGATACAACTTACATTCCAGTCTGTGTTCCAATGTCATATTTGCACAGTTAGTCTGGATTTAGCCTCTGATCGGCCGTAGCTGGCGGGATTGGTCCTGCTCACAAAATAACTAAAAGGAGCTCACATTAATGTTTAACCTAAAGCATGTAGGCTTACATCGTAATTTATGTTATCGTTCGTTCCTCTAAAGACTCTTCACACGATCATCGCTGCACAGGCTTCCCTCTCTGCCATCGTTGTTGTTATTCATGTGATGACCTTGCAATGACCGTCAAAAGGCTTCATGCGTCTTGATTTCGCACACCAAAAAGCTATAAAACCATTCTAAAAAGTAGCACTTCCCCTCTCTGCTATCGTTCAATGGTGATTCGTGAAAGAACCTTGTATTTACCGTCAGAAGGCTTTATGCGGCTTGATTTCGCATACCAAAAAAGGATGAAGAAGGTAGTTCAGTAGCGATGTCTGAATGATCCAAAAAAAAACTCTGTTTGGAAACTGCTAGATTTTCCTGAAATCAATATTTGGTTATCCAGAAATAAACACACATGACACAAAAAAACACACCAGTTGGTGAACTTTTATTTGCAATTGCGTTTTATTGTAATCATAACTACAATGTTCCTGAAATAAAAACATAATTTGCTAACCACAAAGGACAACAATGAAGTACAGTAAACATACTTTTATTTTCTATCTTTTTTCACAGTTACATTTGTTATCACATCGTTTGGAAACTCTAATGTTATGTACACTTTTAATCTCTAATAAGTACAAGTTGAGCTGGATTCGTCGATTGTTGCTTAAAGATTAGAAAGTTAGTTGTGAAGCAAGTCTCAAATGAGGCAAATAAAACACACTGACAAGCTGTTATTTCAAATTTTATTGCCAACAGAAAAGCGCCACGTAAGATGGCTTACACTCAAGTCATTTCGTTACACCGTTACGCGCTAGCGATCGCAAGTTGAAGTACGTGGAATTTCGTCGAATGTGAAGCTGCCCCGAGGAAAAAAGTGAACGGTTCCATATGTAGCCGCGGGTTTCGCCGAAAAAAAAAGATGATTCATTTGAAGAAAAAAAATGAGGTTTCTTTCCTGAAATGTAATCATTGGGTTAGTATTGTCTCTGAAATAAAACCATGATCTGTTAGTATTGTTGCTCACTAAGCTAAGTAGATTACGTTTTAGAATAAAGACACAAGACACACCAGGTTTCTAAGTTTTATTATTTTTATATTCATTTTTAATACAGAACTATTACATTTATCTTTAAATATGACACAGGCCTATTAACTATCCATGAGGGCGTGCGCTCCTACGTGAAACATTTAGCGTCCATGAAACCGAAGAATATTTTCTAAAGAAATACCCCAGGGTCTCCTAGACGGTATGCATGGGTAAGGTCATTTTTCAGTTTGCTATCGAGACTTTCTCGATACCAAGCCATCAAATGTCCTCAGTTGAATTGTCAACTATTTTGTTTTCGAATTCAGGCAGAATTTGTAAACAAAATAGAACAGCCGAAAAAGTAAAGAGACCGAAAGCGAAAATGTCGAAATTTCGGATCGAAAGGCGGACCGAGCTTATGAAGAAGACAACATCGATCACAACCATTGCTATCTTTTAAGATACTACTTGTCAAAAGTTACCGTCAGCTTCACCGACACGACTTACAATCACGGAACACGATTTAAGCAATGATTGTGAACTGGTGTTGTCTCCTGCAGTGATACAACTTCGTGGCTGCATCACGAGAAACGACAAATGAACACACTGCCAGACTTTTATTTTCAACTTTATTTACCACGTAGTAAATTAGGTCTACTCACCTCCAGCCAGTGGTTGTCACTGACTGCTCTTTCAAGTCCGTCGTGGGCGTACGTCGCTGGTTAATCGGACGATGTCAGTGGACATTTTGGCTCCAGCTTGATCCAATGATTACTGCGTCGTAGAATGGCGTTGAAGGCTACGTACGCTTACAATTGGCCACTCCAGAAACCGTGGGGAGACTGAGCATCAGCTTCTGGAACTAAGATTTCTGTGATAGTTTGGGTGATTAATACGAGTTACGATTGGTTAACGGTTGCATTTTAAAACCATCAACCTATCGTAACTAACGCTGGTCACCAAAACTATCCCAGAAAGCCTAGTGCCGAAAGCTGGTGCTCAGTCTCCCCGCAGTTTCTGGAGTGGCCAATTAGTAAACGATCTACACTATGGTGTGTGCATGGTCCCATGATACCCCGCGAACTAAAAAGTCACGATTAACCTGTTATCCAATCTACGCTGGCAAATTTAGCAAAGTGTTATTCCCTCTGTTCATAACGTCGTATAGAGCCTTCATTGCTTCTTGGTCTTTGAAATAAATGCCGTGTAAATGTCAAAATCTCGTTTTGTAAGCCAATTTTGTTGTATAGCCAATTTCAAAGAGGTAATAGCTAACCAAAAATGCCAGCCTACCTAACTATCTGTCTGTCACTAGAGAGACCACTAAACTTGAAAGGAGTGGCCAAATAAGGTCTCCTTCCAACAGTTGAATGGCCTGCAGCCTCCAGTTTTCTAAGTCTTGTCGTAATTAACATATCTGGTTGAACCTTACGGAAGAAAGAGAAAGAGAAAGAAACGAGAAAGAAAAAGCTTCACTTAATACAGCGCTTGGACTGTTAAGTGAAACGTGAATGATTAACCTAATTTCGCGCAATTAATTCAGCGGGAGAACGAGATGACAACGACGACAAAAAAGTATTTCCGAAAAAAGCCGAAGTGAAGCCGAAACAGATTCCGATAAAAAAATGAGCCGATCGAAAGCAGGACTCGAATAACGTGTAAAGAAACCCAAGGCCCATATGAAAGTAAAAAGGAGAAAAAAGGATACCATCCCATGGGTCCCACTAGTTAATTAAAGTACACCTAAGTTAAGCCGAATAAGAAGTCCGTTGACTTCTGACCGAACGTGTGTGCGTCAGTGAGGTATGCGTTGTAAGGTTCATCCAGAGCTCTATTTACCCACCATTCCCAACCCACAAGGAATTGACTGACCAAATTACTGAGATGACCATTGGGTGTTCTGTGGTACAGGCGATGACCATTGGTTGTTCTGTGGTACCGGCGATGACCATTGGGCATGCTGCAATACTGGAGTGATCATTAGGCATGCTGTATTACTGAGGATGACAGCCATTGGTTGATCTGTACTTGGTGGTTTAAACAGTGCGAGCCAAGTTCAAATGACGCTCTTGAAGTAGATTTAAACTAAAAATCAAGAAAAAAATATTTATTTCACAAATCACAGTGTACTCCAGTTGGTATCTATTCCATTTTAAAGATAATCAAAGCACCATTTGGGCTATCTCCTGTAAGTCTTTTTCCCCATGGTGCAGTGCTGTTATATTTCAGAATATTGTTTTTGGGCTAAACTGTGTGGTTTCTTCAGTCAAATTTCTCTTTTATCAATTTTTTTGGACGCCATTGAAAATGGTGATGCTCTCCTCTTGTCTTGTTTCTGGAGCAAGTGTTAGTAGTTTCAACTCGTCTGGATTTTCACCTGGTTTACTATCCAAATATCTAACAAGAGCCTCAAACAATATATTGTTGTTTCAGTTCTTCTCTTGACATGCACCGCCACTTCTAAAATAATGGCATTCTCGTAATTTTTTTTCCAGAGTGTAACACATGTGCACGGTAACAAAATCTCGATCTGTTGTCTTTTCATAGTTTGAACAAGTTTTCTTTAACTGTTATCATTTATACAATTACTAGCTTTCAAATTTGCTGCAGAAAAAATGCCAGCAACACTTTAAAGATGGTGGCTCTTAGGGAAGAGGTCATAATAACTATACTCGACGAGGACCCACCCTGTGAAGGCGTAAAGGGTTACACAACGCCGATTCACGATTAACCCAGGATAGTAATTTCCACTAGTAAGTACACTTTGATGGATTAACACTAGGACCCTTGATCAGTTATTGCTATCATAATGGTATCAAATAAATGTCCAGTCAAGTTATAGTCATTGTCATGACGTAACAGGTTACTATTGTAACAGTATAATTTGCGAAAGACCCATGTTTAGCTAGAAGACCTTATTAACTAAAAAAAACGAGCTCGGTAAATTGAATTTTTGAAAATTTACGGTGGCCTTTAACAGATAATACTGGTCCTACGGTAACCAGTACATCACCAAATAGACCTGCATAACCTGTTCACCTGCAATTTAGTTGATATCATTTTTGTAGCATGAACTGCTAAAAATTGCAATATTTATCCATTAAAGAACAGGTGATGGAAAATACTGAGATGTTGCAAGCCAGAGAGTTTTCTTATGATTGCTTACTTTCCTTTCTAGAAGTTTCTTCATAATTAAATTTGGCGCCATGTGATCCATTTAATGATTGTTTTTAATGCTAACAGCTGATATCGTCAACATTTGACCAATTATTGGTAAGGAAAATTGGATGTTGTGCCGTTTGTGTAATTAAAAAGAGAACTGATTGCTAACCTCTTGAACAAGACACCTGTAGCATAGAGTTTCTGTACTTTGGGACTTGTTGGATGCTGTTATGGAGGAAGATCTTGAAATACAGAGTCAGGTGTAAATAGCTTCTTCTGCAAGAGAGGAAAAAGGGAAGTAAATTAGCTCACGTGCTGAAAGATCCACAATACTGACTTATAGTGATAAACAGCTGCTATAACTGACGCATGGCAAGACAAGGAGTATAACTACTGTCCTCCACCTCCTCCTGGAAGTAGTGCATCGAGTCCATCAGATGCCCTCCAGTATTTTATCAGCATTCCTATAAATGCACTACTATCCCTTTTCTACACCCTTGTAGAGAGAGGTATTAGTTAATTAATAGTCTTTTAAGGTCCTTGAACAAAAAGACAATAAGAATCACTAATCTTTACGTACAAAATCTCAACTGAAGTAGCAATAATGCAAGCAAGCGATAGTCGGTTGCCACAGCCCTTGGTCTCGAACATTTTTCACTCCGACCAGCCCGGCCTTATTCATCCCCTCCCCTTTCTCTCCCCCCTCTCTCAACCCTTTACGATGGGGTCTGGATCCACCGAGACTGGTGGCTCCAATTGTAGCCTATTGGGGCATCATCATAGTGGAATGTATTTATGATTTTAGTAACGTAAAGCCGGTTCAGGATCTCTCTGGCTACTTGATTTACCGCGGGTTATATTCGAACTTTAAGACGTTAATTTTCTCGAACTGGCGACATTTATTCACCTGCATAGATGGAGAGAGCACAACTGTACTTTGGGACTTTTTGGATGCTGTTATGGAGGAAGATCTTGAAATACATAGTCAGGTGGAAATAGCTTCTTCTGCAAGAGGAAAAAGTGAAGTAAATTAGCTCACGTGCTGAAAGATCCACAATACTGACATATAGTGATAAACAGCTGCTATAACTGACGCATGGCAAGACAAGGAGTATAACTACTGTCCTCCACCTACTCCTGGAAGTGATGTATCGAGTCCATCAGATGCCCTCCAGTATTTCATCAGCATTCCTATAAATGCACTACTATCCCTTTTCTACACCCTTGTAGAGAGAGGTATTAGTTAATTAATAGTCTTTTAAGGCCCTTGAACAAAAAGACAATAAGAATCACTAATCTTTACGTACAAAATCTCAACTGAAGTAGCAATAATGCAAGCAAGTGACAGTCGGTTGCCACAGCCCTTGGTCTCGAATATTTTTCACTCCGACCAGCCCGGCCTTATTCATCCCCTCCCCTTTCTCTCCCCCTCTCTCAACCCTTTACGATGGGGTCTGGATCCACCGAGACTGGTGGCTCCAATTGTAGCCTATTGGGGCATCATCATAGTGGAATGTATTTATGATTTTAGTAACGTAAAGCCGGTTCGGGATCTCTCTGGCTACTTGATTTACCGCGGGTTATATTCGAACTTTAAGACGTTAATTTTCCCGAACTGGCGACATTTATTCACCTGCATAGATGGAGAGAGCGCAACTGTAGGGCAAAACACAAGGCAGAGACACTGACTTCCGGCAGAACTGACAGCTAACAAAGGTCGGACACAACAGGATAGGTATTGTAATCTCGTGTGAATCTGGATCTGGTGAAATAATAGTTAGTATGGAGAACATTGCACAGTAACAAAGCAGTGTTTGGGTTTGAATCCCGTTGAAGCCGGCAAAGATTTTAGTCCGCGCTTTTACCTCTCTCTTCCATTGACCCCTTGTATTACAGTGCACATCACTTCAGTCAGCATAAAGAACATATTGCAGCAGTAACAAAGAGGTCATTTGGTTTGAATTCCCATTGAAGCCAGAAGTTGTTAACCTACGGTTAAGGCGTGTGGTGATTGTCAATAAAAGGATACAACTTACATTCCAGTCTGTGTTCCAATGTCATATTTGCACAGTTAGTCTGGATTTAGCCTCTGATCGGCCGTAGCTGGCGGGATTGGTCCTGCTCACAAAATAACTAAAAGAAGCTCACATTAATGTTTAACCTAAAGCATGTAGGCTTACATCGTAATTTATGTTATCGTTCCTCTAAAGACTCTTCACACGATCATCGCTGCACAGGCTTCCCTCTCTGCCATCGTTGTTGTTCATGCAATGACCTTGCAATGACCGTCAAAAGGCTTCATGCGTCTTGATTTCGCACACCAAAATGCTATAAAACCATTTTAAAAAAGTAACACTTCCCTCTCTGCTATCGTTGAATGGTGATTCTTGAAAGGACCTTGTATTGACCGTCAGAAGGCTTTATGCGGCTTGATTTTGCATACCAAAAAAGGATGAAGGTAGTTTAGTAGCGATGTCTGAATGATCCAAAAAAAATCTGTTTGACTGCGAGATTTTCCTGAAATCAATATTTGGTTATCCAGAAATAAACACACATGACACAAAGAAACACACCAGTTGGTGAACTTTTATTTGCAATTGCGTTTTATTGTAATCATAACTACAATGTTCCTGAAATAAAAACATAATTTGCTAACCACAAAGGACAACTATGAAGCACAGTAAACATACTTTTATTTTCTATCTTTTTTCACAGTCACATTTGTTATCACATCGTTTGGAAACTCTAATGTTATGTACACTTTCAATGTATAATAAGTACAAGTTGAGCCGGATTCGTCGATTGTTACTTATAGATTAGAAAGTTAGTTGTGAAGCAAGTCTCAAATGACGCAAATAAAACACACTGACAAACTGTTATTTCAAATTTTATTGCCAACAAAAAAGCGCCACGTAAGATGGCTTACACTCATGTCATTTCGTTACACCGTTATGCGCTAGCGATCGCAAGTTGAAGTACGTGGAATTTCGTCGGATGTGAAGCTGCGCCGAAGAAAAAAGTGAACGGTTCCATATGTAGCCGAGGGTTTCGCCGAAAAAAAAAAGATGATCCATTTGAAGAAAAAAAAATGAGGTTTATTTCCTGAAATGTAATCATTGGGTTAGTATTGTCTCTGAAATAAAACCATGATCTGTTAGTATTGTTGCTCACTAAGCTAAGTAGATTACGTTTTAGAATAAAGACACAAGACACACCAGGTTTCTATGTTTTATTATTTTTATATTCATTTTTAATACAGAACTATTACACTTATCTTTAAATATGACACAGGCCTATTAACTATCCATGAGGGGGTGCGCTCCTACGTGAAACATTTAGCGTCCAGGAAACCGAAGAATATTTTCTAAAGAAATACCCCAGGGTCTCCTAGACGGTATGCATGGGTAAGGTCATTTTTCAGTTTGCTATCGAGACTTTCTCGATACCAAGCCATCAAATGTCCTCAGTTGAATTGTCAACTATTTTGTTTTCGAATTCAGGCCGAATTTGTAAACAAAATAGAACAGCCGAAAAAGTAAAGAGACCGAAAGCGAAAATGTCGAAATTTCGGATCGAAAGGCGGACCGAGCTTATGAAGAAGACAACATCGATCACAACCATTGCTATCTTTTAAGATACTACTTGTCAAAGGTTACCGTCAGATTCACCGACACGACTTACAATCACGGAACACGATTTAAGCAATGATTGTGAACTGGTGTTGTCTCCTGCAGTGATACAACTTCGTGGCTGTATCACGAAAAACAATAAATGAACACACTGCCAGACTTTTATTTCCAACTTTATTTAACACGTAGTAAATTAGCTCTACTCACCACAAGCCAGTGGTTGTCACTGACTGCTCTTTCAAGTCCGTCGTGGGCGTACGTCGCTGGTTAATCGGACGACGTCTGTGGTCATTTTGGCTCCAGCTTGATCCAATGATTACTGCGTCGTAGAATGGCGTTGAAGGCTACGTACGCTTACAATTGGCCACTCCAGAAACCGTGGGGAGACTGAGCATCAACTTCTGGAACTAAGATTTCTGTGATAGTTTGGGTGATTAATACGAGTTACGATTTGTTAACAGTTGCATTTTAAAACCATCAACCTATCGTAACTAACGCTGGTCACCAAAACTATCCCAGAAAGCCTAGTGCCGAAAGCTGGTGCTCAGTCTCCCCGCAGTTTCTGGAGTGGCCAATTAGTAAACGATCTACACTATGGTGTGTGCATGGTCCCATGATACCCCGAAAACTAAAAAGTCACGATTAACCTGTAATCCAATCTACGCTGGCAAATTTAGCAAAGTGCTATTCCCTCTGTTCATAACGTCGTATAGAGCCTTCATTGCTTTTTAGTTTTTGAACTAAATTCCGTGTAAATGTCAAAATCTCGTTTTGTAAGCCAATTTTGTTGTATAGCCAATTTCAAAGAGGTAATAGCTGACCAAAAATGCCAGCCTACCTAACTATCTGTCTGTCACTAGAGAGACCACTAAACGTGAAAGGAGTGGCCCAATAAGGTCTCCTTCCAACAGTTGAATGGCCTGGAGCCTCCAGTTTTCTAAATCTTGTCGTAATTAACATATCTGGTTGAACCTTACGGAAGAAAGAGAAAGAGAAAGAAACGAGAAAGAAAAAGCTTCACTTAATACAGCGCTTGGACTGTTAAGTGAAACGTGAATGATAAACCTAATTTCGCGCAATTAATTCAGCGGGGGAACGAGATGACAACGACGAATAAAAAGTATTTCCGAAAAAAAGCCGAATTGAAGCCGAAACAGATTCCGATAAAAAAAATGAGCCGATCGAACGCAGGACTCGAATAACGTGTAAAGAAACCCAAGGCCCATATGAAAGGAAAAAGGGGAAAAAAGGATACCATCCCATGGGTCCCACTAGTTAATTAAAGTACAAATAAGTTAAGCCGAATAAGAAGTCCGTTGACTTCTGACCGAACGTGTGTGCGTCAGTGAGGTATGCGTTGTAAGGTTCATCCAGAGCTCTATTTACCCACCATTCCCAACCCACAAGGAATTGACTGACCAAATTACTGAGATGACCATTGGGTGTTCCGTGGTACAGGCGATGACCATTGGGTGTTCTGTGGTACTGGCGATGACCATTGGGCATGCTGCAATACTGGAGTGACCATTAGGCATGCTGTATTACTGAGGATGACAGTCATTGGTTGATCTGTACTTGGTGGTTTAAACAGTGTGAGCCAAGTTCAAATGACGCTCTTGAAGTAGATTTAAACTAAAAATCAAGAAAAAAATATTTACTTCACAAATCACAGTGTACTCCAGTTGGTATCTATTCCATTGTAAATATAATCAAAGCACCATTTGGGCTATCTCCTGAAAGTCTTTTTCCCCATGGTGCAGTGCTGTTATATGTCCGAATATTGTTTTTGGGCTGAACTGTGTGGTTTCTTCAGTCAAATTTCTCTTTTATCAATTTTTTTGGACGTCATTGAAAATGGTGATGCTCTCCTTTTGTCTTGTTTCTGGAGCAAGTGTTAGTAGTTTCAACTCGTCTGGATTTCCACCTGGTTTACTATCAAAATATCTAACAGGAGCCTCAAACAATATATTTTTGTTTCAGTTCTTCCCTTGACATGCACCACCACTTCTAAAATAATGGCATTCTCGTAAATGTTTTTTTTTCCAGAGTGCAACACATGTGCATGGTAACAAAATCTCGATCTGTTGTCTGTTCATAGATTGAACAAGTTTTCATTAACTGTTATCATTTATACAATTACTAGCTTTCATATTTGCTGCAGGAAACATGCCAGCAACACTTTAAAGATGGTGGCTCTTAGGGAAGAGGTCATAATAAGTATACTCGACGAGGACCCACCCTGTGAAGGCGTAAAGGGTTACACAACGCCGATTCACGATTAACCCAGGATAGTAATTTCCACTAGTAAGTACACTTTGATGGATCAATACTAGCACCCTTGATCAGTTAGTGCTATGATAATGGTATCAAATAAATGTCCAGTCAAGTTATAGTCATTGTCATGACGTAACAGGCTACTATTGTAACAGTATAATTTGTAAAAGACCCATGTTTAGCTAGAAGACCTTATAACTAAAAAAACGAGCTCGGTAAATTGAATTTTTGAAAATTTACGGTGGCCTTTAACAGATAATACTGGTCCCACGGTAACCAGTACATCACCAAATAGACCTGCATAACCTGTTCACCTGCAATTCAGTTGATACCATTTTTGTAGCATGAACTGCTAAAAATTGTAATATTGATCCATTAAAGAACAGGTGATGGAAAATACTGAGATGTTGCAAGCCGGAGAGTTTTCTTATGATTGCTTACTTTCCTTTCTAGAAGTTTCTTCATAATTAAATTTGGCGCCATGTGATCCATTTAATGAGAGTTTTTAATGCTAACAGCTGATATCCTCAACATTTGACCAATTATTGGTAAGGAAAATTGGATGTTGTGCCGTTTGTGTAATTAAAAAGAGAATTGATTGCTTACCTCTTGAACAAGACACCTGTAGCATAGAGTTTCTGTACTTTGGGACTTGTTGGATGCTGTTATGGAGGAAGATCTTGAAATACAGAGTCAGGTGGAAATAGCTTCTTCTGCAAGAGAGGAAAAAGTGAAGTAAATTAGCTCACGTGCTGAAAGATCCACAGTACTGACTTATAGTGATAAACAGCTGCTATAACTGACGCATGGCAAGACAAGGAGTATAACTACTGTCCTCCACCTCCTCCTGGAAGTGGTGCATCGAGTCCATCAGATGCCCTCCAGTATTTTATCAGCATTTCCTATAAATATACTACTATCCCTTTTCTACACCCTTGTAGAGAGAGGTATTAGTTAATTAATAGTCTTTTAAGGTCCTTGAACAAAAAGACAATAAGAATCACTAATCTTTACGTACAAAATCTCAACTGAAGTAGCAATAATGCAAGCAAGCGACAGTCGGTTGCCACAGCCCTTGGTCTCGAACATTTTTCACTCCGACGAGCCCGTCATTATTCATCCTCTCCCCCCTCTCTCAACCATTTACGATGGGGTCTGGATCCACCGAGACTGGTGGCTCCAATTGTAGCCTATTGGGGCATCATCATAGTGGAATGTATTTATGATTTTAGTAACGTAAAGCCGGTTCGGGATCTCTCTGGCTACTTGATTTACCGCGGGTTATATTCGAACTTTAAGACGTTAATTTTCTCGAACTGGCGACATTTATTCACCTGCATAGATGGAGAGAGCGCAACTGTAGGGCAAAACACAAGGCAGAGACACTGACTTCCGGCAGAACTGACAGCTAACAAAGGTCGGACACAACAGGATAGGTATTGTAATCTCGTGTGAATCTGGATCTGGTGAAATAATAGTTAGTATGGAGAACATTGCACAGTAACAAAGCAGTGTTTGGGTTTGAATCCCGTTGAAGCCGGCAAAGATTTTAGTCCGGGCTTTTACCTCTCTCTTCCATTGACCCCTTGTATTACAGTGCACATCACTTCAGTCAGCATAAAGAACATATTGCAGCAGTAACAAAGAGGTCATTTGGTTTGAATTCCCATTGAAGCCAGAAGTTGTTAACCTACGGTTAAGGCGTGTGGTGATTGTCAATAAAAGGATACAACTTACATTCCAGTCGGTGTTCCAATGTCATATTTGCACAGTTAGTCTGGATTTAGCCTCTGATCGGCCGTAGCTGGCGGGATTGGTCCTGCTCACAAAATAACTAAAATAAGCTCACATTAATGTTTAACCTAAAGCATGTAGGCTTCCATCGTAATTTATGTTATCGCTCCTCTAAAGACTCTTTCTACGATCATCGCTGCACAGGCTTCCCTCTCTGCCATTGTTGTTGTGATTCGTGTAATGACCTTGTAATGACCGTCAAAAGGCTTCATACGTCTTGATTTCGCACACCAAAAAGCTATAAAACCATTTAAAAAAAGTAACACTTCCCTCTCTGCTATCGTTGAATGGTGATTCTTGAAAGGACCTTGTATTGACCGTCAGAAGGCTTTATGCGGCTTGATTTTGCATACCAAAAAAGGATGAAGGTAGTTCAGTAGCGATGTCTGAATGATCCAAATAAAATCTGTTTGGAAACTGCGAGATTTTCCTGAAATCAATATTTGGTTATCCAGAAATAAACACACATGACACAAAGAAATACACCAGTTGGTGAACTTTTATTTGCAATTGCGTTTTATTGTAATCATAACTACAATGTTCCTGAAATAAAAACATAATTTGCTAACCACAAAGGACAACTATGAAGCACAGTAAACATACTTTTATTTTCTATCTTTTTTCACAGTCACATTTGTTATCACATCGTTTGGAAACTCTAATGTTATGTATACTTTTAATGTATAATAAGTACAAGTTGAGCCGGATTCGTCGATTGTTACTTATAGATTAGAAAGTTAGTTGTGAAGCAAGTCTCAAATGACGCAAATAAAACACACTGACAAACTGTTATTTCAAATTTTATTGCCAACAAAAAAGCGCCACGTAAGATGGCTTACACTCATGTCATTTCGTTACACCGTAATGCGCTAGCGATCGCAAGTTGAAGTACGTGGAATTTCGTCGGATGTGAAGCTGCGCCGAAGAAAAAAAAGTGAACGGTTCCATATGTAGCCGAGGGTTTCGCCGGAAAAAAAAGATGATCCATTTGAAGAAAAAAAAAACAATGATGTTTATTTCCTGAAATGTAATCATTGGGTTAGTATTGTCTCTGAAATAAAACCATGATCTGTTAGTATTGTTGCTCACTAAGCTAAGTAGATTACGTTTTAGAATAAAGACACAATACACACCAGGTTTCTAAGTTTTATTATTTTTATATTCATTTTTAATACAGAACTATTACACTTATCTTTAAATATGACACAGGCCTATTAACTATCCATGAGGGGGTGCGCTCCTACGTGAAACATTAAGCGTCCAGGAAACCGAAGAATATTTTCTAAAGAAATACCCCAGGGTCTCCTAGACGGTATGCATGGGTAAGGTCATTTTTCAGTTTGCTATCGAGACTTTCTCGATACCAAGCCATCAAATGTCCTCAGTTGAATTGTCAACTATTTTGTTTTCGAATTCAGGCCGAATTTGTAAACAAAATAGAACAGCCGAAAAAGTAAAGAGACCGAAAGCGAAAATGTCGAAATTTCGGATCGAAAGGCGGACCGAGCTTATGTGGAAGACAACATCGATCACAACCATTGCTATCTTTTAAGATACTACTTGTCAAAGGTTACCGTCAGATTCACCGAAACGACTTACAATCACGGAACACGATTTAAGCAACGATTGTGAACTGGTGTTGTCTCCTGCAGTGATACAACTTCGTGGCTGTATCACGAAAAACAATAAATGAACACACTGCCAGACTTTTATTTCCAACTTTATTTAACACGTAGTAAATTAGCTCTACTCACCACAAGCCAGTGGTTGTCACTGACTGCTCTTTCAAGTCCGTCGTGGGCGTACGTCGCTGGTTAATCGGACGACGTCTGTGGTCATTTTGGCTCCAGCTTGATCCAATGATTACTGCGTCGTAGAATGGCGTTGAAGGCTACGTACGCTTACAATTGGCCACTCCAGAAACCGTGGGGAGACTGAGCATCAGCTTCTGGAACTAAGATTTCTGTGATAGTTTGGGTGATTAATACGAGTTACGATTTGTTAACAGTTGCATTTTAAAACCATCAACCTATCGTAACTAACGCTGGTCACCAAAACTATCCCAGAAAGCCTAGTGCCGAAAGCTGGTGCTCAGTCTCCCCGCAGTTTCTGGAGTGGCCAATTAGTAAACGATCTACACTATGGTGTGTGCATGGTCCCATGATACCCCGCGAACTAAAAAGTCACGATTAACCTGTTATCCAATCTACGCTGGCAAATTTAGCAGTGTTATTCCCTCTGTTCATAACGTCGTATAGAGCCTTCATTGCTTCTTGGTCTTTTTTACTAAATGCCGTGTAAATGTCAAAATCTCGTTTTGTAAGCCAATTTTGTTGTATAGCCAATTTCAAAGAGGTAATAGCTAACCAAAAATGCCAGCCTACCTAACTATCTGTCTGTCACTAGAGAGACCACTAAACTTGAAAGGAGTGGCCAAATAAGGTCTCCTTCCAACAGTTGAATGGCCTGCAGCCTCCAGTTTTCTAAGTCTTGTCGTAATTAACATATCTGGTTGAACCTTACGGAAGAAAGAGAAAGAGAAAGAAACGAGAAAGAAAAAGCTTCACTTAATACAGCGCTTGGACTGTTAAGTGAAACGTGAATGATTAACCTAATTTCGCGCAATTAATTCAGCGGGAGAACGAGATGACAACGACGACAAAAAAGTATTTCCGAAAAAAGCCGAAGTGAAGCCGAAACAGATTCCGATAAAAAAATGAGCCGATCGAACGCAGGACTCGAATAACGTGTAAAGAAACCCAAGGCCCATATGAAAGGAAAAAGGGGAAAAAAGGATACCATCCCATGGGTCCCACTAGTTAATTAAAGTACAACTAAGTTAAGCCGAATAAGAAGTCCGTTGACTTCTGACCGAACGTGTGTGCGTCAGTGAGGTATGCGTTGTAAGGTTCATCCAGAGCTCTACTTACCCACCATTCCCAACCCACAAGGAATTGACTGACCAAATTACTCAGATGACCATTGGGTGTTCTGTGGTACAGGCGATGACCATTGGGTGTTCTGTGGTACCGGCGATGACCATTGGGCATGCTGCAATACTGGAGTGACCATTAGGCATGCTGTATTACTGAGGATGACAGTCATTGGTTGATCTGTACTTGGTGGTTTAAACAGTGTGAGCCAAGTTCAAATGACGCTCTTGAAGTAGATTTAAACTAAAAATCAAGAAAAAAAATATTTATTTCACAAATCACAGTGTACTCCAGTTGGTATCTATTCCATTTTAAAGATAATCAAAGCACCATTTGGGCTATCTCCTGTAAGTCTTTTTCCCCATGGTGCAGTGCTGTTATATTTCCGAATATTGTTTTTGGGCTAAACTGTGTGGTTTCTTCAGTCAAATTTCTCTTTTATCAATTTTTTTTGGACGCCATTGAAAATGGTGATGCTCTCCTCTTGTCTTGTTTCTGGAGCAAGTGTTAGTTGTTTCAACTCGTCTGGATTTCCACCTGGTTTACTATCAAAATATCTAACAAGAGCCTCAAACAATATATTGTTGTTTCAGTTCTTCCCTTGACATGCACCGCCACTTCTAAAATAATGGCATTCTCGTAAATTTTTTTCCAGAGTGTAACACATGTGCACGGTAACAAAATCTCGATCTGTTGTCTTTTCATAGTTTGAACAAGTTTTCTTAAACTGTTATCATTTATACAATTACTAGCTTTCAAATTTGCTGCAGAAAAAATGCCAGCAACACTTTAAAGATGGTGGCTCTTAGGGAAGAGGTCATAATAACTATACTCGACGAGGACCCACCCTGTGAAGGCGTAAAGGGTTACACAACGCCGATTCACGATTAACCCAGGATAGTAATTTCCACTAGTAAGTACACTGATGGATTAATACTAGGACCCTTGATCAGTTAGTGCTATCATAATGGTATCAAATAAATGTCCAGTCAAGTTATAGTCATTGTCATGACGTAACAGGTTACTATTGTAACAGTATAACTTGTGAAAGACCCATGTTTAGCTAGAAGACATTATTAACTAAAAAAAACGAGCTCGGTAAATTGAATTTTTGAAAATTTACGGTGGCCTTTAACAGATAATACTGGTCCTACGGTAACCAGTACATCACCAAATAGACCTGCATAACCTGTTCACCTGCAATTTAGTTGATACCATTTTTGTAGCATGAACTGCTAAAAATTGTAATATTGATCCATTAAAGAACAGTTGATGGAAAATACTGAGATGTTGCAAGCCAGAGAGTTTTCTTATGATTGCTTACTTTCCTTTCTAGAAGTTTCTTCATAATTAAATTTGGCACCATGTGATCCATTTAATGATTGTTTTTAATGCTAACAGCTGATATCGTCAACATTTGACCAATTATTGGTAAGGAAAATTGGATGTTGTGCCGTTTGTGTAATTAAAAAGAGAACTGATTGCTAACCTCTTGAACAAGACACCTGTAGCATAGAGTTTCTGTACTTTGGGACTTGTTGGATGCTGTTATGGAGGAAGATCTTGAAATACAGAGTCAGGTGGAAATAGCTTCTTCTGCAAGAGAGGAAAAAGTGAAGTAAATTCGCTCACGTGCTGAAAGATCCACAATACTGACTTATAGTGATAAACAGCTGCTATAACTGACGCATGGCAAGACAAGGAGTATAACTACTGTCCTCCACCTCCTCCTGGAAGTGGTGCATCGAGTCCATCAGATGCCCTCCAGTATTTTATCAGCATTCCTTACAAATGCACTACTATCCCTTTTCTACACCCTTGTAGAGAGAGGTATTAGTTAATTAATAGATTTTAAGGCCCTTGAACAAAAGGACAATAAGAATCACTAATCTTTACGTACAAAATCTCAACTGAAGTAGCATTAATGCAAGCAAGCGACAGTCGGTTGCCACAGCCCTTGGTCCCGAACTTTTTTCACTCCGACCAGCCCGACCTTATTCATCCCCTCCCCTTTCTCTCCCCCATCTCTCAACCCTTTACGATGGGGTCTGGATCCACCGAGACTGGTGGCTCCAATTGTAGCCTATTGGGGCATCATCATAGTGGAATGTATTTATGATTTTAGTAACGTAAAGCCGGTTCAGGATCTCTCTGGCTACTTGATTTACCGCGGGTTATATTCGAACTTTAAGACGTTCATTTTCTCGAACTGGCGACATTTATTCACCTGCATAGATGGAGAGAGCGCAACTGTAGGGCAAAACACAAGGCAGGGACACTGACTTCCGGCAGAACTGACAGCTAACAAAGGTCGGACACAACAGGATAGGTATTGTAATCTCGTGTGAATCTGGACCTGATAAAATAATAGTTAGTATGGAGAACATTGCACAGTAACAAAGCAGTGTTTGGGTTTGAATCCCGTTGAAGCCGGCAAAGATTTTAGTCCGGGCTTTTACCTCTCTCTTCCATTGACCCCTTATATTACAGTGCACATCACTTCAGTCAGCATAAAGAACATATTGCAGCAGTAACAAAGAGGTCGTTTGGTTTGAATTCCAATGAAGCCAGAAGTTGTTAACCTACGGTTAAGGCGTGTGGTGATTGTCAATAAAAGGATACAACTTACATTCCAGTCTGTGTTCCAATGTCATATTTGCACAGTTAGTCTGGATTTAGCCTCTGATCGGCCGTAGCTGGCGGGATTGGTCCTGCTCACAAAATAACTAAAAGAAGCTCACATTAATGTTTAACCTAAAGCATGTAGGGTTACATCGTAATATATGTTATCGTTCCTGTTAAGACTCTTCACACGATCATCGCTGCACAGGCTTCCCTCTCTGCCATCGTTGTTGTTGTTCATGTAATGACCTTGCAATGACCGTCAAAAGGCTTCATGCGTCTTGATTTCGCACACCAAAAAGCTATAAAACCATTTTAAAAAGTAGCACTTCCCTCTCAGCTATCGTTCAATGGTGATTCGTGAAAGGACCTTGTATTTACCGTCAGAAGGCTTTATGCGGCTTGATTTCGCATACCAAAAAAGGATGAAGAAGGTAGTTCAGTAGCGATGTGTGAATGATCCAAAAAAGATCTGTTTGGATACTGCGAGATTTTCCTGAAATCAATATTTGGTTATCCAGAAATAAATACACATGACACAAAAAAAACACACCAGTTGGTGAACTTTTATTTGCAATTGCGTTTTATTGTAATCATAACTACAATGTTCCTGAAATAAAAATATAATTTGCTAACCACAAAGGACAACAATGAAGCACAGTAAACATACTTTTATTTTCTATCTTTTTTCACAGTCACATTTGTTATCACATCGTTTGGAACCTCTAATGTTATGTACACTTTTAATGTCTAATAAGTACAAGTTGAGCCGGATTCGTCGATTGTTGCTTAAAGATTAGAAACATAGTTGTGAAGAAAGTCTCAAATGAGGCAAATAAAACACACTGACAAACTGTTATTTCAAATTTTATTCCAAACAAAAAAGCGCCACGTAAGATGGCTTACACTCATGTCATTACGTTACACCGTTACGCGCTAGCGATCGCAAGTTGAAGTACGTGGAATTTCGTCGGATGTGAAGCTGCGCCGAAGAAAAAAAGTGAACGGTTCCATATGTAGCCGCGGATTTCACCGAAAAAAAAAGATGATCCATTTGAAGAAAAAAAATGAGGTTTCTTTCCTGAAATGTAATCATTGGGTTAGTATTGTCTCTGAAATAAAACCATGATCCGTTAGTATTGTTGCTCACTAAGCTAAGTAGATTACGTTTTAGAATAAAGACACAAGACACACCAGGTTTCTAAGTTTTATTATTTCTATATTCATTTTTAATACAGAACTATTACACTTATCTTTAAATATGACACAGGCCTATTAACTATCCATGAGGGGGTGCGCTCCTACGTGAAACATTAAGCGTCCAGGAAACCGAAGAATATTTTCTAAAGAAATACCCCAGGGTCTCCTAGACGGTATGCATGGGTAAGGTCATTTTTCAGTTTGCTATCGAGACTTTCTCGATACCAAGCCATCAAATGTCCTCAGTTGAATTGTCAACTAATTTGTTTTCGAATTCAGGCCGAATTTGTAAACAAAATAGAACAGCCGAAAAAGTAAAGAGACCCAAAGCGAAAATGTCGAAATTTCGGATCGAAAGGCGGACCGAGCTTATGTAGAAGACAACATCGATCACAACCATTGCTATCTTTTAAGATACTACTTGTCAAAGGTTACCGTCAGATTCACGGACACGACTTACAATCACGGAACACGATTTAAGCAATGATTGTGAACTGGTGTTGTCTCCTGCAGTGATACAACTTCGTGGCTGTATCACGAAAAACAATAAATGAACACACTGCCAGACTTTTAATTCCAACTTTATTTACCACGTAGTAAAAAAGCTCTACTTACCTCAAGCCAGTGGTTGTCACTGACTGCTCTTTCAAGTCCGTCGTGGGCGTACGTCGCTGGTTAATCGGACGATGTCTGTGGTCATTTTGGCTCCAGCTTGATCCAATGATTACTGCGTCGTAGAATGGCGTTGAAGGCTACGTACGCTTACAATTGGCCACTCCAAAAACCGTGGGGAGACTGAGCATCAGCTTCTGGAACTAAGATTTCTGTGATAGTTTGGGTGATTAATACGAGTTACGATTGGTTAACGGTTGCATTGTAAAACCATCAACCTATCGTAACTAACGCTGGTCACCAAAACTATCCCAGAAAGCCTAGTGCCGAAAGCTGGTGCTCAGTCTCCCCGCAGTTTCTGGAGTGGCCAATTAGTAAACGATCTACACTATGGTGTGTGCATGGTCCCATGATACCCCGCGAACTAAAAAGTCACGATTAACCTGTTATCCAATCTGCGCTGGCAAATTTAGCAAAGTGTTATTCCCTCTGTTCATAACGTCGTATAGAGCCTCTTGGTCTTTGAACTAAATGCCGTGTAAATGTCAAAATTTCGCTTTGTAAGCCAATTTTGTTGTATAGCCAATTTCAAAGAGGTAATAGCTAACCAAAAATGCCAGCCTACCTAACTATCTGTCTGTCACTAGAGAGACCACTAAACTTGAAAGGAGTGGCCAAATAAGGTCTCCTTCCAACAGTTGAATGGCCTGTAGCCTCCAGTTTTCTAAGTCTTGTCGTAATTAACATATCTGGTTGAACCTTACGGAAGAAAGAGAAAGAGAGAGAAACGAGAAAGAAAAAGCTTCACTTAATACAGCGCTTGGACTGTTAAGTGAAACGTGAATGATTAACCTAATTTCGCGCAATTAATTCAGCGGGAGAACGAGATGACAACGGCGACAAAAAAGTATTTCCGAAAAAAGCCGAAGTGAAGCCGAAAGACATTCGAATAAAAAAAAATGAGCCGATCGAACGCAGGACTCGAATAACGTGCAAAGAAACCCAAGGCCCATATGAAAGGAAAAAGGGGAAAAAAGGATACCATCCCATGGGTCCCACTAGTTAATTAAAGTACAACTAAGTTAAGCCGAATAAGTCCGTTGACTTCTGACCGAACGTGTGTGCATCAGTGAGGTATGCGTTGTAAGGTTCATCCAGAGCTCTATTTACCCACCATTCCCAACCCACAAGGAATTGACTGACCAAATTACTGAGATGATAATTGGGTGTTCTGTGGTACCGGCGATGACCATTGGGTGTTCTGTGGTACAGGCGATGACCATTGGGCATGCTGCAATACTGGGGTGACCATTGGGCATGCTGTAATACTGGGATGATCATTAGGCATGCTGCATTACTGAGGATGACAGTCATTGGTTGTTCTGTACTTGGTGGTTTAAACATTGTGAGCCAAGTTCAAATGACGCTCAGGAACTAGAGGTAAACTAAAAATCAAGAAAAAATATTTACTTCACAAATCAGTGTACTCCAGTTGGTATCTGTTTCATTTTAAAGATAATCAAAGCACCATTATATTTGGGCTATCTCCTATAAGTTCTTTCCCATAGTGCATTGCTGTTATATGTCCGAATATTGATGTTGGGCTAAACTGTGTGGTTTCTTCAGTCAAATTTCTTTTTTATCAATTTTGAAACGTTTTTAAATTCTACGATCGACAGCAGGCGGGGGAAAAATAATTACTGAAACGCAGAACAGAAGAAAAAAACATTGCAGAACGCTGTAAATATTCTCAAATTAAAGTGAAGTTAACTGAATGTCAACTTATGCCTGAAAGATGTTATCTTAATCAGTTGTTCAGATCAGGCGACATTCTAGGAAGGTTCTGTGAAGTACAAGACACTACTCCACAACAGAATAATCAGCTAAAATAACTACAAGAAGTATTGATTCCAAAATAGGCCATTTGCACGATGACGTCATTTGACTACTACAACCAGAATTCATTTCGTTTTTCCTTTCTTATTTAAATTTTGTAATCCCAGTGCGGTTTAAATAATAGCCCTAATTTGCACTACAAAACAAAAAAACTGAAGGATTCTGGTAGTAGTAGTCAAATGACGTCATCGTGCAAATGGCCTATAGACACAGCATTTTCATTCTTGGATCTTGGACTACATCCCCGAAGAAACACTTTCTCGCAAGTCTTGCACGACATAGACTATTTAAGTCTATTAAAATAGACACTCAATCACGGCCAAAGAAATTTTCTGATCCTCAGTAATATTTTCAAAATGATAATAAAAACTTCAGCCGATTTCTTATCTAACAAACGAGTCTAAGCCAAATGAAAGAAACCCTAATATATATCAGGAGAGCTATTACAACGAAGGCATTGATAATAGACAGATAAAATAAATCTAATCAGTTCTATTGTTAACATGAAACCCTGCTGAAATTATCAAAAGACCGATATTATCGAGCAAAAGTGTCATATTCCTAAGGTGATCTAATGTATACCAACTATCACTAAAGGCTTTTTTTTACGACTGTTGCTTGTCTCATTTTATACTACTGTATTTAAATGGTTGTAAAGCGAAATAAGCGATTTCACATTTCGATGGAATACCAGGTTTATTAAATTATATATATTAAACCGGCCATCGATAGGGGAAACTAAGGACTACCCGCAGCCCAAAAAAAAAAAAAACAGACCAAAATGAACCATAATGAGGCCTTATAAAGTCACTGAAACCTAAATGCTTGAAATTTGAAATGAACCGAAAATTAAAAACCAAGATTAACGGCCAACCGCCAAAATACATGTAATCCTGAACTATACACTGTACAAGAATCAGAAGAAATGTTCTACTGATTACTCACTTGATAAACGTCGCTTGATAAAATAAAACTTTTATTCGCATGTACATACAAAGTTCGTGAATTTCTTTCTGATTGCTGCCGCGTGGACGATCTTTTTTCGCGAAGGACACCCACGAAGTCAAATGTTTCAATGTAATAAATCATAAATGTCCGGTAAAACTAATGTCGATAAATGTTTCTATTAACCTGCTGAAGAGTAATGGAACCTTCGTTCCAGCGAAGGACATTTGTCAATCATCATCAAAATTCAAATTTCGCGGTCAAAGATATAAACAATATGTGTTGCCCCACAACAAATATGAAAGCTGAACTTTCATAAAGGCGCTTGTTCAGAATCTGTGCTTGCTGTGTCAATTCTTACATTTTAGTGTCGCATAAGTTTGGAGAAATTAATATTATCGTTAATTTAAGTGAATATAAAAAAAAAAAAGCTTACCTTTTAGAATGTCCGTGGTTTTGAACTGAAAAGCAACGCGCATCCAACTTGTTTTTAACGGACCAAGTGAAAACGGTTTTCCACACTTCAGTTCAGTGAAAACGTAAGAATTCTTCCACTGGCCATTCTGCAAGCAAACATTTGTCTTAAATTTAACGAATAAAAAACACTCACAACGTTCTGTTCAAACAAACTAAGCAAAGCAAAAACGGCCATTATTGAATTATCAAATTAAAGAAGTGACGAAGACGCGACAGATAACAAATGTTTGAAAGTTTATTTTATAGCAGAAACTCATGCAGTACCTTACCATGCATTTTGTCCCTGTTTTTACTTCTACTGCAGTCCTCAAATTTGCTTCTGAATTCACCGTCCTTTTCTGGTGTGTTCCTCCTTCTTTCGTTTATACTCCGGCGAAAGAGTTAGAAAATTTTGTTGTTGACTTTGCGAGTTGTCGGTCAAATGTTCGGTCAAATGTTCAGCTAAATTGTGCACGCCAGATCACCTCATTGCACGTGCTCAATACTCTTCTCTGATTGGCTTGTGGATGCAATACCTATGCATTGCAGAGCAGTTTTCAATTGAGTGTGCAAAACCCAAACCAAAGTAATTATTCTAATCAATCACAACAGTCGTAAACAATCCAATGAACCTAATCAGAGCTCGAAGCAATTACATGCCGGCGGCGCCAAGCACGGGAAAACGCGTGCGAGCAATTCACGATTGGTTTTGGTTTTACTTATGATTGGTCGAGAAAGTGGCGCAAGATTTTTTAGCTACCACAAAGCGTAGCAATGAAAAACCAAAGCAATTGTGTAATTACTTTTCACACTCAATTGAAAACTGCTTTAATGGATTCCACCAAGGGTGATGGTAGAGTGATTTTACTTCATCTGTGAAACACTATCTAACAATTAGTGTGTGATAGTCCAAATTAAACAAAAGGAAACAATGGAATTATAGTCTAATAGTGCGTATTATTCTACTAACTATTTCACAGATGAAGTGAAATCACTCTATTAAAATTCAAAGTGCGAGCTACGTTCTACAAGTACATTCTATGAAGTCTATGACTTCCTTTAAATAAACAGCCCTATCATTGTTTGCAAAGTAGAACACTCCCAATATTGGTTTGCGAGATTGTCTGAAGAACAAAAAAAGTACCTGAGGTTTACTTTTACGTCTCTATTTACATTTTATATGACTATTCTCCCGTTTTTTTTTTTTTTTTTGCATTTTTAACAAATTCTTGAATAAATACAGTTTGTTTCAAAAGACCTCCGATTTGTACCCTCGCTTCGGCTAACCATTTTTGGCCGAAATATTCAGTAGATTATTATTGACCACTACGCAATCGTTTCAACTCAGTTCAGAGCTGGTTAAAAATGACATTTACCAAACCAACTGAACCTGTTTTCTGTAAATAGAACACGAATTTATATTGAACAATCCCAACCAACCCAATGA
Source organism: Cladopsammia gracilis (assembly GCA_022457155.1). Lineage (NCBI taxonomy): Eukaryota > Metazoa > Cnidaria > Anthozoa > Scleractinia > Dendrophylliidae > Cladopsammia > Cladopsammia gracilis. The sequence goes on from JAJGOT010000358.1 coordinate 185,588, forward strand.
ATCGAAAGCGTTTTGCGCCAATATTACACGATATTCATGTCATTGCCGCGCCGAACCGTCATGACGCCATAAGACGCAACAATTTCAAGCAAATAGCCGTGATGGCCATGAGGTAATTGGCGAACGACATTTGGAGCGAGTTAATTCACGGAAAAAATGTGTTTCGGAGTTTGTAGAGGGCAAGGTGGTAACCGTCAAAACGTTTTGATGGGGGCGCGAGGCCTGCTTCTTGAAACACGAAATATGTGATTTTCCCAACATATTCTCAGACTAAAACCACTATTCCAAAAAAACATATGCTTTGGGAATACACACCTATATAGCTTATATGCATGGGATAATGACCGTGAGAGGGGTGCAGAGGTTGGGGGGGGGGGGGGGGGGGGGGTTGTGTTCGACTATCTTCAAGTAAAAAGGAAAGATATTACGTGAAGCAACGGAAACGTACGGTAAAGAGTTTTCTTAAGCAACTATTCATCTTTCCTATACCACCTAATTATAATTACAGAAAAGAACTACTGAATTGAATTTTTAAATTTATTTATATATCTCCAATATCTTACAATATTTACATATTTTCAGACCAAAACCACTATTCCAAAAAACATACGCTTTGGGAATACACACCTATATAGCTTATATGGGATAATGACCCTGAGAGGGTGTGCAGGGTCATTATCAGAGTGTGCAGAGGGTGTAATTATAATTACAGAAAAAGAACTACTGAATTGAATTTTTTAAATCTATTTATATATCTCCCTATCTTAGCCATGATAAAGTTTGGCAGGTAGTTATTTTATTTTGTGCAATTTGCTGACTAACACTAACAAATTACTGAGCATAAATGACATGTCGTTGCTGTAGAAACTTAAATACACACGCAGACTCAGTCGCACGCAGTCGCACGCAGACTCAGTATTTCTTGCAAACACTTCGCCGCAATATTTGTTTATTGTTTGCACGCACGCGAGTGTCGTGATCCTAAATCTACTTCAGAAATAAACAAACTAGTCTAATAAGTGGTTCAATGGACGATATGAACTTCTTGGGAAGAACCATTTTATTACAATTTTCTTCATCACGTCGATTTGTCGCTTTACGCGCGCGATGTAGATCAGAGACAAGAAATGCCACCGTTGCGCGGAACTAAAGGCGAATATCATCTAGGATTGAAAAGCGATAAAGAAATCATTGTTCGCATTGAATAAAGTAATTGTTTTGCATATTCAAATGATCCATGTCGTTTCACTAAAGCAAATCCCGCGGAGAGCTGCAGTTAGGATTTAAAGCCAAGTACCTTAACTAAACACTTGTGATTGATTGTCTGAACACCATTCACATGTAATAGCCACCGGGAACGCGCCGAAATCAGCAAAAATGGTAGAAACATCATCGTTTTTCTTTCTTTCACGTTTACTTTGAAATTGTCAAGATAAAATTGTAATAGTTTTATAATTGCACGTGCATAAATCGCTGGGAGGCAACAATGAAACGGCCAACGCTTAGAAAATGAGTCTTTGATGACTTCCAATAATTGATATTTCTTTGGCTGTATTGTGAAAAGTCTTTTGAATAATTTCACCAGTTTCGGTAACTACAAAATAAACCATTGAAGCGTCAGTTGTTTTGAAAGGTCATTTATAATAACAAGGGAACAGTCAGCGATATTTCCACAGTTGCGCTCTAGAACTCCCGCGGGTTTCCTGCGCTATATGATATAATTACATTAAAAAAAAAAAAAAACGTCTGACGAGAAAACCTCTAGGAAGCAATCTGAATTCGCTGTGGAAATAGTGGTTAGTGTAACTTTTACACTTTTTACTTCCTGGCACAATTTATTTTAATTTGTTATTTATTTTTCTGGGAGAGGGATTTATATAAATTCAAGTGACACGCATAGCTACAAGATTTCCAGTATTTGGAAGAAGAAAGTGGTTTGGCACTGAAATTAGCAACACCATTTCAAGCACGCAATCGCTAATTTGTGAAGAATAGAAATAATTAAGCATCGCATTTTACCACCAGTTACTACTTGTGGTAAAATGCGTAAATTTTACTACATCCTTTTACTTGTCTGAATCTGTTTGTTTGCGTAAGTAAACATCCTAAAACAACAGATTTTTTTATATTTTCAAGACATATGTTTTGAGAACATTAGAAAAAAATAGATCCTATTAGTTAAACTTTTACTTTACCTTTTACCTTTACTTTACTGTGTTTTGGAATAAACGGTGACATTTTAAGTGAGTGCTTGATATGCAGCGAGATAACATTTTAATTTACAAAATGGTAAAATTGTGTGTTGTCCATCCAGTTTCAAATTGCGTGCTCTTATGGCCCTGTCACACTATGGCGTATCCTACTGGCGTATGCCAGCGTATGAAAAATATCACTCATACGCTGGTATACGCTGTCATACGCTAGGGGTACGTTAGACATAGGTTGTATACGTTTCAGAAGCATGGTCGCATACGGTGGCATACGCTGGCATACGGCGAGGCAGAAAAAAATTTTTAAGCATGCTTAAAAATTTTGTGCGTATTCGGACGTATGGTTTATACGCTAAGCATACGCTTAAGGCATACGCTGAATACGCGAGAGTTACGCTAGAGGTACGTTGCTCATAGGTCAAGTACGCTGGTCATTTTGTGCGTATGAAAATTATTTTATGAATTTCCATACGCAACTCATACGTTTCTCTCATACGCAATAGTGTGACAGGGCCTTTATTTAAGAGAGATACTACTGGGATCCATACACCACAACTGCATGAACTAACTGACAATACTTTTAGCCGTGCAATACTTCTTTCACCTTAGCAAATCGTTGATTGTTGGGACGGTACGGAATTATTTTTCACTCACCAGTTATCCTTTTTTTTTAATAATAAAGATAGGACAAGCGTTGAGACCTCTGTAACGATTCATGTGCAATAATTAGTTATATATAACCTCGGTTTTTAAGCCAACAAACAATTCTCGCAGCTTCTCTTTTTAGTTATTATCTAGGCTAAATGTATTAATAATAATAATAATAATAATAATAATAATAATAATAATAATAATAATAATAACATTTGTAGTGCGCAAATTCCATAAAATGTTCAAATGCGCATGACAAGATTAAAAACGGAAAAGGCTAAAAAGCTAAAATTTCAATTAGGAGTAAACTTACAATGATTTAAAAAGCTAAAATAACAATAAAAAATAAACTTACAATAATTTAAAAGCTAAAATTGCAATTAAAAGTAAACTCACAATAACAAAAACACTATGATAAAAATGCACGACGGAAAAGGTGAGTTTTTAGCTTGGATTTAAAAATACCAACTGTGCTGGCGCTTCTTATGTCAAATGGTAGAGCATTCCACAGTTTCGGTGCAGCAGAGGTAAAAGAACGGGCACCTAGTGTAGCTTTTGATTTAAAACGCGGATAACTAAGTAAAAGTTTATCACTTGAATTCCTTAGATTATATTTAGATGGGAGCCTAAGGGAAATAAGAGACGATAAATAAGTAGGCGCTAAAAAATTAAGAATCTTTAAAGTAATTAACAGTATTTTAAACTCAATTCTGTATCTAACCGTTAACCAATGTAATTCATAAATAAGAGGCGTTACATGACAAAATTCCTGTTCTCTAAAAATCAGTCTGGCGCAAGCATTCTGTACTCGTTGCAGTTTATTTAGCAAGCAGTCTGGTAGTCCATATAAAAGTCCATTGCAATAGTCTAGGCGACTTGTTATAAAAGCATGAACAAGTGTCTCAGTTGAATGCCGTGAAAGATACTTCCTAATCCGACGAATATTATAAATATAGTAAAATGAAGAGGCACAGATTTTTATGATATGTGACGCCATAGACAACCTAGAATCAAACCAACAACCAAGATTTCTCGCGAGTGGCACAGGATGGATATCTGAATCACCCACACGTATACTGATATTATCCAGCTTTTCCAGTTGTTGTTATGTACCAATGATAAGGAATTCAGTCTTGTCATCGTTAAATTTAAGATCATTATTCAACATCTAAAAACGAATGTCTCTGATGCAGTCTTCCATATTCCTCACCACAGCAAGTTGTTCAGCTCTTTCGTTCGGACTGAACGAGATGTAGACCTGTGAATCATCAGCGTAACAGTGAATCATTGGCAAATGATATTTAATTATCTCAAAAAGCTCACTAGTGTACAACGTGAACAATAGCGGACCAAGACAGGAACCTTGAGGCACGCCGCATTCTAATTTGAAAGGTTTAGATAGTGACTCGTTAATCATTATCCGCTGCGTTCTTCCAAACAAATAGAATGTTACTGAGCTGTTGTTTTTTTTCCACGTTACATAAAAATGTTCACGCAAAAATAGTAAATTAAATACAATAATTTGTTTAGAAATACAGTAATACACACCGCGCGTAAATGGATATTGAATCCTGTGATATTGAATTCAAGCCACCAAACAATCCTCAGCTCCGTCTTTGCTGATAATTCTCTTTTTAGTACTTAACAAGAGGCTGCAAGCAGCCTTTACTCATGCGCATGCGTAAGAAAATTTTATGTTATATTTTAAACATGATAAGAAGATGTCCGACATGGAGAAGTGTTACTCCTTTCATTCAGTCATCGTTCCTGCAAACCACGTCGTTTACTATTGGATGTTGTGGACATGCAGACTGTACCACAATGAAGCCAGTGATTCTTTTAAGTCTTATATATACCAAACGTGAACATACTAATGTATGTAGGGTTGTAGGAGATCCTGTCGTGACACCTAAGTAACGCTCTTTTACCGGAAGTCACTAAACAGGAAGTGAAAATGGCAAATACGTCAACCAGAAGTGCACAATTTAAAATATGCGTGCATAAATTTGCATGCAAAATCGTGACACAAAAAATAAAAATAATAAAAACAAGAAAAACGGAGCCGAAACCTTACCTCATGCCGCTTCGCGCATGAGTAACTAGCCCAAACGATTAATGTTAGCTGTTCACCAAAAAAAATAACAAAAAAAAAACATTATATTAATAATATAACAATTTGTTTAGAAATACAGTGATACATTGCGCGTGACAATTTTCAGCTTCGTCTCTATTGCTAACCCTCTTTTTAGTACTTACCTAGCCCATAAAGTATTAATATTAGCTGTCGGGGATTTTACACGTTACATAAAAAAAAAGTATTCACGCAAAAAATAAATAAATAATATATAACTAATACATATTTAATAATATATAACGATTTGTTTAGAAATGCAGTGCTACAATGCACCTATATAAATGGATATTGTATCCTGCGACAATTATACAATATTTTAATATATAAGTGACAAGAACAACAATGACCAATACCGAGAGGACCTGAGGGGTCTGAAAATTATGATACAGAACCATTGTACAACGTTTTGGAGGCACCTTATGGTGCCATCTGTTTGTATTACAGTCCACGGCGGAAGGACCTGAGGAGCCTGTGAATCAGGGCACAGAACCAGTTTACAACGTTTTGGAAGGACCTTATAGCGTCCCTCAGCACTGAGATGCCAGAGAAGATGGTCCAAACTCAGCTCAAATGTACACCCCTCTGAACATTCCTGAGAAAAAACAATATCTATGGACCCAGAAATGCTCATGAACTGAAGCCAGTTTACAATGTTCTAGAGCAACCAACACCTGACAGCGAAGCATGGCTTAAATATGGCTCCATTCGCTTAGAACAGCCCGTGTACAACATCTTGGAGGAACTGTCTACTGCAGGAGGACCTGAGGGGTCTGTAAATTATAATACAGAGCCATTGTACAACGTTTTGGAGGCACCTTATGGTGCCATCTCTTCAGTATTACAGTCCACGGCAGAAGGAACTGAGGAGCCTGTGAATCAGGGCACAGAACCAGTTTACAACGTTTTGGAGGGACCTTATGCTGTTGACGAAGAGGGCTCAAGTGATTATGGGGCCATTTCTACAGAAAGATCAATTAACAACGCATTAAAGGAAGCTCACTCAGATAACCAAAATGGAGCAAATTGTGAAACTGAAAGCACAAGTGATCCAGTTTATTATGTTCTGGAGAAAAAATACTTATGTAAACACTTAGTAGTATTAATATATATATAAAAAAAAGAGATTACATATGCTGTCATTGCATGGTGTTATTGTATTGTTGTGCTGTCATTGTATTAGGCCTGGGATGTAAATGTGTAATCCTAGTCTGGTCTAATACATCGTGGAGACACTAGATCTCATTCAACAGTTTTTAGACCTTGTTACCAGAATTCGTGTCCCAGATATACAGAAAGATCCTATTCTCGGTTTAATTGTGACCCTTCTTAGAATAGCTTTTATTGAAGGTATACTAAAATGGTACATATGACTGTGCTCCAAATGTGGAATTTTAACTGAATTAACGCTGTAAACATTTTAAATAAGATGGAAAAAACTTCTTTGTTAATGTAATTTAAGCCGTCCATAGGAAGGCGTGTATTATTTAAAACAGTTTAAAATTTTCTATATATTCTAAAGAAATATATTAATATGGTTTATTTTGTTCTTTTGGGAAAGATCCATTGGTTTCAGTGTTCTTTTATCAAAGGTTATTTTCCCAAACAAACGTTTATGCCAACTATTAACCAAAAGTATCAAAATATTTAATTGCATGTTATTTTGCAACTCTAGCAAACAATATTTTCAATTTCCGCATTTTTCCGATAAATTTGAATTTTTAGTAAAATCCAAGATGGCGGCCATCTCGGCGGCCATTTTGGAGGACATCACGGACCCCAGCAGCGCCCCAACCCATAATATTTACCTCATCTTGTAGAGCACATCGCCGGCTATCTATTAGATGTAAAATGTTTCCGAAAAATTGCAACCTCGCAAAAACCCAAGGGGGGGGGGGGGGGGGTGGGGGGGGGATGGTTACAACAACCCCTCCCCCCCTCCCCTTTGTACCACGATTGAGGTACACGTTTGAATGTACGTCCGAGGGTTAATATTCATATCCTGGAACCACCATTTTTTTTTATATATTACGAAGTTGAACCTCTTCTTACTTCCTGTAATCAATCACCGAACTTACTATTTGTCAAAAAGAAAACAATGCCATGAAACAAACCGTACTTGTTGCTTTTATAGTAACCTACAATGTGTTTTCTCGAGCGTAACGGGTAGAACGACTTGGAATGCTTCGTAACGTTTTTCCTGTTTGATGACAATTGCTAAGATCGAAACCCAAGTTAAGCTGAAACAATCCTCGCCACATTAATTCACTTCTGGAATCTTGAACGTTGCCGTCAAACAGTTTTTTGCTTAGCAAAAGAGCAGTTTTAGAACAAAAATAGTTGTAGTGATGTTGAATGAAATGACGTTGACAATATCGATTGCGGTTTTCCCACTTTTGATAGGCATCACGTTAGGAAACGTTTTCGTGATCAACAGAAACAGGCAGTTGAGAAACCAAAAGGTGTTTAGCTGGGACTCGTTCACGATTCCTTTATCGATTTGTAACCGAAGTATTTCTGCGGGCAATGAATGTGAACCATTTCATGCCATTAATGGTGATCGAAGTTGTTTCTGCTACTGTCCACTCGACAGAGCTTCGTTTGTTTTTGAGGATAACGAGTGGACGTGTTTGAACAATACCATGGTTAGGGATCTTCAAGGTAAGATAACTATAACTTTCAAGTTTTTTTTAAGTCGATGAAATTGTCCTGTATTTTTCTCTATCAACAAAACACAAAGGCTGGTAAGAACAGTTGGTGCTGTTTCTTATATCATTATGATAGCTTGTGTCTTGAAACCGGAATGCTAAAGTGTAATACGGCAATCTACTAAGGTAAAATGACGTCACAGTCGAATAAAAAATACTGATTATTCAGCTTAAAGCTGTGTAATACGGCTAAGAATTTTTACGAGTTAGTTTGTACTGACGAGTAAAAATTGCCAGCCGTATTACACAACATTTTGCTAAATATATTGTTTATTACAAATTGTATACAACAGTCATCTTCCTTCATCGAAGTTTTTGAAAGTGTTTATTATAGCGCGCGATCAGAAGAGTGAAATAACGCGCCATATTTACACGCTAGAATGCTATTTCAACAAGTACAACGAGAGAACAATACCAAATGTTCCGAAACCAAAAACAGAAACACAGTTTAATATCGCAATTTTGTACCAGTGTCACCACTTGGCGACATCTCGGTCAATTGGTGCTAGAACAGTGGACAGACATTCCTGAATAGTCGTTGAAATAATGTCGAATGAAAGTCATGCACTGGTGCTTATGTGATAACTCCTGAAACTTCTGATCGGACTGACACTTTCATTTGAATGAAGAAATGTAAACAAAAGGCGGGTTCTTATTAACCGTCATTAGACAAAGCCCAAACTCAAGTCCCTTAAATAACATCTGCATACTAGACGGGTATAGCAATTCGTACAAGTTCATCTCGTTTGAAAGAAACTGTTCATCCGGCCGAAATAGTTCTGCAAAGAAGGGATTATTTCCACTCAGAAATTCGTGACGATCCTACGCTCGAGTGATTCTAATTGCCACAGGGATCCAATCCGGCGAAAGAATATTAAGTTTCCTGGACCTAGACATTCTAGTAAGACTAATGTAATATGTAGGCGTTGAGAGCAGTTTTCAATTAAGTATCGACAGTAATCCCGAGATTGCTTTGGTTATGCTTTGCTTTTGTGACGAGCGAAAATATCTCGTTGCACCATCTCAACCAATCAGAGGCAAAACCATAATGTAAATTGCTCGCACGAGCTTTCCCGCGCTTAGCGCCGGCTACATATATTTTTACTTCGATCTTTTAGTGGTTTATTGGATTGTGTCTCTGTTGTGATTTTTTAGAGTAATTACTATGGTTTAAGTTTTGCGTCACTCGACTAAAGTGAAAAAGGAGAACCTGAAAAACTGACACTAGGTTTTTATTTTTTAATCCCCAGACTGTAGCTACACCAGTTTCTTCTTCCGTGAGAGACATCGCGGTTGGCTGTGGGCGTTAAAAGAAGGAGATAGAGTATTTACTGATATACAAGCTGGACAGTCTGGATGGCAGAGTTGTGAGGTTCACCTCAATTCCTCTTGGTATCTGGGTTGTAATGGATTACGACGTGTTTCTAGTCTGCATTTGATGAAAGAACTGTTCACGTTCAACGTCAGATTTGGATCTATTATGAACTTTTTTCTTACGGTGGGGAATTTACATTCTGTAACCGATTTTTCTATGCAGAACATTAGTTGCTTTCATGGCATACGTTACTTACAATTTGAAATCCCATGAAGATTCCAATTGTCATGTTCCTTTCTGATGCTTTATCTTCCAAATAATATTTTATGTTCCTTTGCCGGTACGGTTTCGTAACTTTTGGAAATACAAATGTAATTGAAGGTCAGAGCAAAGTTTCAACTTTGTTTACTCCTTATTTTTAGGTTGAAAGTGGTGTACAGAACGCATCGTTGTTACAGGGGAGAATAATTAACCTTGGTTTTCGATGCAACAAGCCCAATGGAAACCGACTCAATGGTTGTTTGATGTTCAAATTAATGGGTAAACTAACATGTGAGTTGACGACACTGTTCGTACCTAAGCTTTCACCAAACTTTTATGGTAATAGTTTATAAGAATATGATTTAAATACCTCATAATCTGTAAACATGGGATGGGATACGGTCGCTAGCGCTCGTTACAAATAACGACACATTTGTTAATTTTGAAGCTATATATAGGGTATATGAGTAAAAATGTGGCTCAGGTTCGATTCCTGACTGAACTATATTTTCACTCATGTTCTTTAACTATGAATGTTCTTGTTTTGAGACAGAAGATTAATCCATTGACAAGACTCTCTAAGTATAAATGTAAACAATTGTTTTATCAGGTTCTGTTCCACAACCCGATTTACAAACATCTCCCACGCCTAAAGCACAGGACTCAACTCTCACAGGAACACCAACAAGAACAGCGATCACTACACCTCTTAGCTCGATGGTCACGCTGAGCATCATCACATTGTCAACAAAATCTGCTTTCCCGTCCAACGTACGTATGACAAAACCTCCAAACAAACAACCTCAGATATCGAAATTACGTCTTCAACAAATTTAAAAATTACTCAACTCTATTATATGAAAAAAAAAATTGGATACTAAATTGCAATACTGTACGTCATTCCAGAAACGTTGAAAAGAATGTGCACCAGAGTTTAGCATTTAATTTCTCGGATCGTTTGGGTAATCAATGTTAGCTCTTTACTGGTTTATGGTTGCCCTTGGAACTGAACTATATGCAACCTATCGTAAATAACGCTGATTATCCAAACGATCCCAGAAAAGCTAGTGCCGAAAGATATCCATGGTGACCAGTCCCTCTGACGTTTCTGGAGTGGCAAATTCTGGATTTTTGTCACCGTATTTACTTGATTAAATGCCCGGGAACTGTATTTCAAACTTGGGGTGGGGTGTGTTCAAGAGAGGCGTTTCTTCGTGTCAGCTGTTCTTTATTTTGCTGTTTAAGTCGACATTTCCAAGACCTTGTTCTCTCTTACTGAAACATACGTGTACGCTTTTAATTGTATAACAAGAACTGTAGCAGTTGTCCAAAAAGCTACATTGTATGCAGAACAGAGAAAAGAAAAATACGATACTTGATGTACAGTTGCCCACAATGTACTGTAAGTTGACTGTTAGACTTTCAATAAAGTCCTTCGTCTTTATATGTTTATAGCCCCACCGGACGAAGGACTTTTCACACTTGATTGGCGCCATTTTTAGCGACCCAAAAACGGGTCGCTGCGCTTAGACCAATCAGAGCAGCCGAGAGTAGCCCCTGGGGACAGAACTGTCTATCACGAGGTATTAGGCGCAATGCAACGTGACTTGCAGTTGGAATTCAACAATGGGGTCGGTTGCGAAACAATAATCGGTGACATTGACATGTCACGCCACTCCCCATTTTTGGCGCGAAACGCAAATGAAAACCCTTCAAGCGAGACAAGTCGACCTCTCGCGACTTCGTCGCTCGCTCGGCCGCTTCGCGGCCTCAGAAGCTCTCTTCGCTCGTTTTATAACTGTTAAACTCGTGAGGTCGACTTGTGGCAAGTCTAGTTGACTGTATTCACTTTAAAATACAAGTACAAACACTTCAAGAACATCCTATTTTTTTTTATAAAATATATATTTCTCTGTATCAAGCTCCCGGAGCATATTTTCGTTTCGTTAACAGCAGGGCGATAATTCAAGAGGAGCGTTTAAAATACGGTATGAATGATCCATTGATGCCCGTCATATCAATTGTCGACGGGTGAAATAGTTGTTTAGATTTTTATGTTTGTCAGTCTCATATAGACAATATGGCCTCATATAACAGTAACGCTTCCGGCTATAACCGCCTTTTACTCCTTATATCCAGGCTCAGCATCGTCCCAATTCAGGCCTTGAAAGGAGGACAGGCAATGCTTCACCGCCTTTGGGTCTCATTGTCGGGGTAACCGTGCCCATCATGGCCCTTCTTGTTGTCATCATAGTTGGCTTCCTGGTTTATCACCGCCGCCGCCATTTAAAGTAACTTTAAACATTTTATGACTCTGTTTATCATAGAGAAAAGTGGTAGAGTGGTAGAGTTTGATCAACCCTCCTAGCTTTTTCTTTAGTTATGAATAACGAACCAGACCGAACTTTGGGTTCTGTCAAGGGAGTATCGCTGAGACAACATTGAAGGTTAAAAATTAACTTTCATCTATCTTCTGTGATTCATTTTACTTTGGTAATGATTTGACGCTTTGTTCATGTTTACAGAAAGAAGTCCGATGCTGTACCTACAAGAAGCAAAGGAAAAAATGCAAAGGTGACGAGGTTATTTAGCTATTTCAGGCAATAATAACGTAGTAACACTACAGCCAAAAATTGCTACGCCTATTATGACAAATTGAATACCTCGGACCAGGTCTTTAGGATTTTAGGCAACATCTTGGCTGTCTCACGTTCTGTAGGGTTTGTTCTATTTTACATATTAATATTTTTGACCGCCGAGAAACAGGCTGTTAAAGTGAAGTATAATGAACTTGTAAACGCAATAACTTCAGACTGGAGTCTTTTGGAGGAATTGGCCATTGAACCAGTCATTAGCACGTAATAATTGTCTACTCTATTTTACAATTTTTATAGGATACTGTTGTGATGAGGCCTTATTCCACCTCTCCGATCCACTGTACCGATGAAAACGGCTACAAAGCAATTAATATCAGGACAAGAGAACCGGGTCAGTACGGGCGCAGTAGAGCTCAAAAATATTTCGCTGGCTTTCAAATTTAACCGAATGGCTCTTCTAATTTACAAAATAAATATATATCACCGAATCCTTTTTTTTAACATAATCGGTATTTATGGGTGTATCTTAAGGTCAATTCCTTGGTATTGCATTGCGCATCACTACTGCGCATAATTTCTTAGCGTCATAAGCGCGCGCATGAGCACGCGCACAGTCCAAACCATAAAGGTTTCCTTTGTGGATACGTTGGCCAAATGAATAAGAGATTGTTTTCTCCTAATCAATGTCGGTGACCTATCTTTTTATTGCTTAATTTAATTGTTAAAAGCGTCCTCTTTGAATTTGAAGAGTTTTAATATCATGACCTTGAGATCATTCACGCTAGTAGCATTTTGAGTCTATGTTGTTTGAGGCTGTGAAAATTTGCCGTCAATCGTAAATCACAAATTGCTCCTTATGGTCGATGCATCATATCTACAGTTATTGCAGTTTTTCGAGCGTTTCATTTTAACTTTGCTTCAAGCTAGTGCGAAAAGTAACGTTAACCGATCAAATAAGCACACGCGTGATAGGTAGTACTACATGGATAAATAGAATATAACTTAAGTCCATCATAACACTTGCGCGAGCATGGTGACCTATGTTTTTTATTGCATTTTTCAAAACAATCCTTGGCAGGGATCAACTATGGAAAGTTTAAATAAAATCGTTTGTCAACTTTTATTTCTGGGGAATTAGTACCTTAACGGGGCAATACCCGGGTATTTTCTATTTATGTAAAAACGGTACAAAATTATTTACTAAAACCCCTTGCTCTTGCACAAAATGCACTAAGGCCACCGAGTGGACTATCAAGTGATTCCTCGAATAGAGAACAAACCGTAATCAGTTTTCAGCGTTTTTTCCGAAACACAATGGAAGAACTTAACTAGAATTGGCCAATTTTAGTCAAGTTGTAATCCTTTTCTATTCTGGCCATCCGCCGCCAAAGATATCTGTTTATAGTTCAGTGCGCTACTAAAGTTATTTTAAAAAAAAAACCTTGTGCATTATGTTATTAGTTTTCTATCAAATAAAGGTATTTGTTTTTTTGGCTTTGTATAGGTGATTCTTTAAGGGACACTGTCACCTATTTTTATTATCACCTTGAAAAGCCAAAACACATATTTGTTTCAATGGAAACCTTAAAATAATGGTCCAGTTATGTTAACAAATACTCTTCGAGTGCACAGAAACTAGTACTGAGTATTCGTTATCTTTGGCTGCGGATGGCCACGATGGAAATGGATTGAAACTTGAAAAAATTGGCCAATTTTTTCAAGTTCGTCCCAAGAGTGGTGGAATAATCGGAGAAAAACTTATTATGGTTTGTTCTTCCTTGAAGAAATCACTTGATATTATCTTCTTGGAGTTCTGAAAGCAATTTTATGTTTGAGCAAAGGTACTTTGTGTATTTTGACCAAAACACAGCAAAATCTGCGTGACAATGCCCCTTTAAAACTGGTCACATTGCCCTTAAAGGGACACAACTTATCTACAGTGTTCGGTCGCCTATTTGCCACTGCCCCACGACAAACAGAAGTGATCTTAACTCCTGTTTTTCTCTTTTCTCCAGGATAACTTTGGCTCTTTTTTTTTATCTCCAGGTTTCCGCAATTAAGGTTCTACTGCCACAAATATCATGATATACTTATTCTTTTTTTTTTTTTTTTTTTTTCAGAAATTTATGCATCAAATTATAGCGTGCCTCACCACCCAGATGCAACAGAAGGTGATCATGAGTCAGGTCATGTGTATGCCCCTCTAAGAATTCCTAACGGATACAATATATATGGCCACAATGCTCATGAACCAGTTTATAATGTTCTAGAACTACCTACTTCTCACACCCAAACATCGTCACAAAATGGCTCCACCAGCTTCGAACAACCTGTGTACAATGTCCTAGAAGAACTTTCCAACGCCGAAGAACCTCAGGGGATTGTCAATCATGGCACAGAACCAGTCTATAATGTTTTAGAGGAACCTGAAGGTACTGGGTTCTCTTCAGAAGGGCCCATTTACAACACATTAGAGGAACATTATACGAATCAACCTTACGAAACAGGCACAAATGAACCAGTTTACAACGTTCTGGAGGAAAGTACGTATCCGAGCACCTGATTAGTTGATAAATTGGTACCAAAGATTTGTCAAGCCCCTGTCTTGTATCCATGTAGATAGTTTAATATATTAATCGCTAGTTTTAGTCATATTTCTAAGCATAATGTAACTTGAGTTTTTCAATTTTTTCTAATGTTGTAAAAATCGCCAATAAAGTGTTTGAATACGCAATATACATGTATAAATAATGGCCATAACAAAATATATTTCTTTGATGCTGTAAAAAAAAAAAAAAACGCTTATATTTATTTTAAAATAGAGTTGAGAACTGCTTAAATCGAAAAGTATAACATAAGGCATAGCATCCATGAAAATGTCGATCATATTTTAAGCACGTGCACCATTGCATTTCGATATTTCAATAGTGACTTAATTGTTACAAAGGATTTACAACGAGGGCACAAGATGGCGCTTGCGGTTTGCTGTTGCAGAAGTTAGATTCAATAAATGAATATTAATTATAATCATTATAGTGTTATGCCCACGAGAAAGATGTAATTATGACATTTCGACAGTGGAAGTTGTTTTTAAGTTATTTAATATTTAGTTGCCATGGAAACTATATTAAGCGCTCGTTAATGCACATGTCCTATTTACTATCATTGCTGCTAAATAGGGTAACATTTGATTTAATAAAGAAGTTATTAATCAGTTGTGTTTGGTATCATTCAATGTTTTACATCGTATTTAACTCAGCATTCAAATTAACTTAACGCTAAACTTGTAAACACACAGAGATGCTCAAACTGAACTACATTTGTATTAAATCTCAAAACTTTTCTTCACAGATTTTCTGTAAACATTTCTCCCTTCTCTGTACTTTCAAAATTGCAAGTATTTCTATTTCTATTTTTACTGTTGAGTAAAAAAAATAGAAGGCGTATTGGTTAACTTGCAGTGATGTTGTTATCATAAGGCCATTATCAATAAAGATCGAGTTGTCAAGTTCAGCTTGTACAATCAATACTGGAATTCCAGGAGTAAGAGGTAGAATGGGTAAGTGATTGAAGAGGCCATAATATAGTCATCTTTAACAGTCAGGAATTTTTTAACTGCGTGGTGATGGCATTGAAAACGTCGGGCGAACCGTTGATTTAGTTAACGAAGACTTGGTTCAAAGTCGTTTGCTGAGAACGTTCCTTTTTTCTCATTTTACTAAAGAAGACAACAACAACAACAACAACAACAACAACAACAGCTTGCGCTAACGGTGTGCCAATTCCAAAGGGATTTCTGTGTTGTGGGGCGACGAAGATCTCTTCGAGCTGATATAAGTGACCGAGTTTAGTAGAAAAGCATTGACCAGCTGGTCGTCTTTAAACAAGTTTTCAGATTGGTTGACTGACGAAAACGTTTTTACACTCTCGTCACTCTCGTCATGTTTCGGGCTTGGATGTTTATCATTTTGGGGTTCTGCATCACATCAACGCGTCCACAGTCTTTAGACATCTCCAGACCAACAAGCGGCGTAGATACTTTTAACATTCCTCCTTCGATGTGCAGTGATCCTCGCATTGGATGTAGTTCATTCAGCGCAGCAGGTCCTAGTTGTTCCTGTTCATGCACTGGTACACATTCGACGTTCACATTTGTTAACAACGGATGGCAATGCATGGCAAACACAGGAGCTAGAAACCATTTTCAACGAGGTAAGCTACGGAATACTGTTGACGAGTTAACTGTCAAGTGCGGATAAAATTAAAATTGAAAAAAATATTCCAAACCTTAATTTATTTTCTTTAAAATACAGCCATATGAACAGTATTATAGGAAAGAACTACTAAAGGGCTTTTATTTGAATGGTACCACGCAGGAATTCATGGACAGACTCAAAAGTTAGAAATACATTACGCGACTCAACTTTGACACGCGGAGTGAATGCTTCAATTTTGTAAATGAAATTTGCGCTGGCGCATTTAAAATAGTGTTAAAAGTGATATTGGATTCCCAGAAGCAAACTGCAGGACCTTCCATAAAGAAGAGCTACCATTAAACAATGTCAGTTTCTTTTTTTCTCTGTAAGGGTTAATTTCCACTGTCGCGTAATTTTCACGTGCGTAAATATAAATAACAGACGATGTATGAACATCTTGCGTAAAAGTTTACGCGAGCTGTGCATACATCGTCTCTTATTTTTATTTACGCACGTAAAAATTACGCGACAGTGGAAATCAACCCTAAGTGTAACGTTTAATAAGATACGCGTTCAGTTTTAAAATAAACTGTCTTTTTGTTGCCTTTTCTGGCAGGTAGCACCCTTGTTTTTTAGAATTATGTTAGTTAAATCTTTTCAGGTAAAGGCCAAAAAGGGACACTGCCTCGGCTGATATGTCGTGTTTTCGTGATTATTAGTCAGGAGCTTCTTTTAAGAATAATTTATTACTTCAAATAGAAAGAAAAAATCGCGAAAAGTGATGAACGTTAAGAACTATAAAAAAAGCAAGACAAATAACCACCAGAATAGACACTTTGATTTCTTGACCGCCTGTCACGAAATCAAAATTGGTGAACTGCAATCCACTTCCATCCTTGTAATCCTGCAATGTTTCTCTAAACTGCTGCTTCTATCTCACTTTATAGAATCTTTTGATCGAATTAAGGTTTATATTTGGTGTCATTTGGCGATATAACATGGACATTTGAAAAACAATTTCGTTATTTCGAACGACATTGTCACTTAAAAGAGTCCAACCTTGAGTTGGGAACAAAATCACAAATTGGGAATATTCCAGTTAGAGCTACAGAGCAGCACTTTTTTTTTTTTTTTTTTTTTTTTGCGGTACTGTTAGCTTTTCAATATTTTTCTGAATTAATTTTAAAATTTATTCACGTTTTGTACTTGGTCATTATTGCGAGCTAAAGGGTCGACATCCGTGCAGTTTAAAAGAACATTATGTTTTGAGCTTTAAGCCAACCTTGAAGAAAATTGCGGTTATTTAACTGAATCAGTTCAAAGTTAAAAAAGACTGATAGGATTAATTTGGATCGTTGAGGCCGACAAAGTTGGTAGATAATGATAGAAGGTCATTAAGGCGATACGCACTTGAACGCGCCTACTACCCAATATAGTGTTTACTAAGATCTTAGCAGCAAGGAATAAACAGGAAATCAAACACGAAAAAATTCGAAGCTCGTTTAAAATATTTGCTGATCGATAATAAATGGGAGTGGGAAACGAAGAAATTTTTTCTTAGAAATTGCCAATATTGTGTCACTCCTTTAATAAAAAAATATAATATATTCATTCCAAAAATTGTTTTCAAATTTAATTAGTTTAATAGCTGAAGACTGTTAACTTCTCTGGGTTTGTATTTAGTTTTTAAAAGTCTAGAATACTAAAACTTTAATACTACACCCCTCTAAATTTATCTGAATAAACATTTTCTTTATTCTTTTGATTTCCAGTAGCAACATGCATAAAAATAACGCTTACAAATATTGTACTTAGTACTAGCTTTGCGGTGCAAACTAATGACATTGATATTGGTTCTGCTGTGTAAAAACATAGATTTATGTTTTTCTTTGGTAGATTAATGGAATAACAATGCAATTAAATTAGACATTTCCATAAACGCTTTCATTAAACTAAGTTTAAAGTTATAAGTTTTGAAAAAGCGATTGTCAAATCACAATTAGATAATTACATATTTCAGTGTTGGATGTTTAGAGGGTGACGATTCGTAATTATAAGCGAACTGAAATTTGCAATATTGAAATTCAAAGGCGAGCTCAAAATGTTGAAATTGGAACATTTATTTATTTGGCAGTTTCTCCTGGTATAGTAAAGCAATTTAGGCACGGTACTTGGAATAACGAGTTCAACAGTTTTGTGCAATTAGATTGATTGATACTTCCTTTATTTTAAGTTTCTATAATTGTCACCTCTGGTCTCTGTTGAATTATTCCATTGGCATAACTCCGCCGATTGCACACGTGACCAAACTGTATTAATTTTAGAGCCTGATTGTGGTCATGTGATTCAGTCAGCCATCTTGAATGCCAAGAAAGTGTGGGAGTATAAAACCCTTCAAACGCATGTGACGCGTCACAAATTTTTATTTTTATCCAAAACAGTACATCGTCACTCATTTTGCATGTTGGCAAACCCTCTCACCCCCAGAGGCAATAAGGGAGACAGGTAGTGTAGTTCTAACTTTTGAGTCTCTGGACGAAATCCTATGGTTTAACCATTCAAATGAAACCTCTTCAGCAGTACTTTTGCATGGTACCGTTTGTTATAACTTTTGAGTCTGTGGATGAAATCCTATGGTGTGACCATTCAAATGAAACCTCTTTAGCAGTACTTTTGCACTGTACCATTTGTTCTAACTTTTGAGTCTGTTGATGAAATCCTATGGTGTGACCATTCAAATGAAACCTCTTCAGCAGTACTTTTGTATGGTACCATTTGTTCTAACTTTTGAGTCTGTGGATGAAATCCTATGGTGTGACCATTCAAATGAAACCTCTTCAGCAGTACTTTTTCATGGTACCATTTGTTCTAACTTTTGAGTCTGTTGATGAAATCCTATGGTGTGACCATTTAAATGAAACCTCTTCAGCAGTACTTTTGCATGGTACCATTAGTTCTAACTTTTGAGTCTCTGGACGAAATCCTATGGTTTGACCATTTAAATGAAACCTCTTCAGCAGTACTTTTGCATGGTACCATTTGTTCTAACTTTTGAGTCTGTGGATGAAATCCTATGGTGTGACCATTCAAATAAAACCTCTTCAGCAGTACTTTTGCATGGTACGATTTGTTCTAACTTTTGAGTCTATGGATAAAATCCTATAGTGTGACCATTCAAATGAAACCTCTTCAGCAATACTTTTGCATGGTACCATTTGTTCTAACTTTTGAGTCTGTAGATCGAATCCCATGGTGTGACCATTCAAATGAAACCTCTTCAGCAGTACTTTTGTATGCTACCATTTGTTCTAATTTTTGAGTCCGTGGTCGAAATCGTATGGTGTAACCATTCAAATGAAACCTATTCGGCAGTACTTTTGCATGGTACCATTTGTTTTTCAATATTTTACAAAACAAAATTTGGGATTTTTCTTGAATTTTGATGTTTGCACACTTCAGAGTTAAAGGGTTAAGAGAGTAGCACTGGGACAAATTAAAAGCAACGGTGGTGTCTGTAGTGGTTAGCGCGGTGGAGTTCAGTAAGGAATGGGGACCGTTTTTTTGGGAAATTCAAAATTGTATGTTTTCTAAATCCGAAAAGAACGTAACGAGCCTACTCTGTTAACTGATCAGATGGATTGAAAAATTACCAGGGGCGTAGCTACCCGTACGCACATACGCATGTGCGTACTTGAAAAAGGCGAAGAAAAAGAAAGATTTGGGACTTGAGGGTTGGGGGAGGAGATAGGGGGAGTGTTTGAAAACAGTGATTGTGCGTGCCCCTGAAAAAGTCCTGGCTACGCCCCTGATTACCCGTTGAAAATATTAGCCTACCTAGATATAATTATGTAGTTTTGAATAATTTCAATGATTTCATTGTTCTTGTGGAAAGTAGACAGTCAGTACATTTCCTAGTGCGTGCGTTATAAAAAATCATAACCTTTTTTTAGGAGTGACACACTTAGCATCCAGAAACTGCAATAGGGAGATAATATATTAAGAAGTAAACATGTGAAAAGAATATAATTGAAAATTTTAAACTCCACAGGTTGCGAAGCAGTTACTTCATTTTCAGGCCAAAATGCAGACAGACGTATACCCACATTAGTCATTGGTGGCAGGAGAGAAATTGCCTTGCATTACGGGAATTTCCAGTCTATCGTGACGTGTTCGTTGAATCTAAGATCTTCCTGGTTTGTGGGTTGCAATGGATCTCAACGTTTGTTAACTAATAACCGTTACAACGCTGCAGTAATGATGTTTACTATTAGTAAAAGATTCGCAAGTAGTCGATACATTCTTCAGGTAAGAAACTGGGAAACTACGAATGAAAGGCTCCTTAAAGATGAACTCGTGAATATATGGAACGCTCTTCTTATACTGAGTGGATGGAGAGGAAGTCAATAGCGTTCCACCCAGATCTAGAAATAGAATTGGCGCGCAGCATCGTGGGATTGAAATGCGTACAAACATTCAAGAACTCTGCAGGTAGCTACGAAAAAACAGGTGCTACGAAGCACTGTTTTTGGTACAACTCGAAAATTATCGACAACATGTACAGGAATCGCAAAAACTAGTGTTTCCGAGGCAGCCATTTTGAAATATTTGTCGGCATTTCGATCCCACAATGCAATGCTGCCAAATATGACGTCATCTGGACGGAACGCTATTGCAAAACTCCAAATACATGAAGTGCAAACTGGACAACATAATGCTTTAAATTTGTTGTGACCTTTATTAGTGAACGAAATAGTTATAAGCTTATTTGTAAACTGCAAATTAAATTAATATGGTAAATGAGTGTTACCTTGCTATATAAATCCCATTTGCAGTTTACAAATATTAAAGCGGGCGACTCGGTAGCTGTCCAAATGATGTCTGTGATTGGCGAACTATACAATTGATATACCACTTGAGCAATGCCCCTATCCGGGCATTAAAACGTATGGGTTCCGGAAAAAATATGAGACATAAGAGGAGTTTAAGATGAGATAGAAGAGAGCGCGAGAAAAGTCTCTGGCACCCAGGGTATGAAAGAATCGACGAGTTAACAAATTTGAAACATAACGTCACCCAGTTCTCAATGCGTATTTGTGTCACGCTAATACATGTTTTCTTTTTTTTTTTTTTTTTTTTAATTTGGTTTATACCCCCAAACCCGAGAGCTTGCTCGCAAGCTACACATTTAAAAACAACAGATCGGTTTTAACATCATGATGATCTTGTTCTCTGTCATACATTGTATATTAAGTGATGTGTATTTTTGTCACACTATGACATGTTTTTAAGTCATGGAAACAACATTTGATTTACTTGAACTTTAAAAAAATCGCAAACACCTCGTTGAGGGTCAAAAAAAGACTCGGTTGCGCTCATGTTTTTTTCAACCCAAATATCAGCGTTTTAATATCCTGGTGAATATTCTTCCTCGTTTTTGATATAGTACATCTCATTAGAGTTGTTTTCTGCAATACTCTTATTTGTATTTTTCTCAGGTGAAAACTGGTGTACCGAATAGCAGTTTGCTTCAGGGGAAAGTTATCAACTTGGTTATGGATTGTGCCGCCAGGTGGTTTGGAACAACGGTTGTCAATGTAGAAAGCTGTCTTGTGTTCAAACTGGAAGGAACCGAAAGCTGTAGGTTTAATTATCCATGCTTTGAACCTCTGTTATAAAATTTGCAGTTAAAAATACCTGTCCCAATCGTTACCCACTCCACAGCTGCTGGATGGAGGATAATTAATTTTTATTTTAGCGATTTTAACAATTAACGATATTTGTGAAACGAAAAAGTGAATCGAAAATTCTTTTACCGCACAAAACGTAATTTAGCAGCTTCAAACTGAGTGAAGCTCTGTTAGTTGTGGTCCGAATGTCTTGTTTATGCGATTGACTGCGTTTGAAAGTTCTTATTCAGTGTTTACTTTTTTTGCAGGTCCTATCAACAGGCCGACAAACTCAATCTCCTCAACAACTTCACGCCTGGAAACACACAGTACAATCATTCAATCAAGTATTTCAGTTCCTAGCGTCCTTGTTACTTCATTGCACACATCTATCACCCCATCAACCACGTCTGATACTTCATCTACGATACCCAAAACCTCACCCACAGTCTCCATTTCGCCACGGACATCGTTTGTTTCTACGTCTAGAGCTCCACTTAGTTCCCCAACAGCCTCCAATATCTTACCAATTTCCGTCAATTCAGCATCAGTCTCCGAGTTTACATCGAGGTTCTTGCTTAGTTCACCGAGAACCACCGGAAGTACACCGACAGCCTCCGATTTTTCACCTTCAATCCCTTCCAGTTCAGCGTCAATCGCCGAGTTTACATCGCGATTTCCTGTTAGTTCACCGAGAGCCACCGATACTACATCCAAAGTCTCCGATTTTTCGCCTTCAACCCCCTCCAGTTCAGCGTCAGTTTCCGTGTTTACACCGATGGTTCCTCTTAGTTCACCGGCTGCCGCCGATAGTACATTGACAGTCTCCAATTTTTCACCAATAATCTACTCTAGTTCCCCCACAACCTCCGTTATCACAATGAAAACTTCAAGTATTTCATCTTCCTTTAGTTCACCGACGTTCTCCTATTCCAAACCACTCTCTGTTACCTCACTGACAGCCTCTAGTGTTTCACCGAAAACTTCCTTCATCAGCTCACCAACGGTGTCGAATGCTACACCGAAAGCTTCCAGTATTTTACCAGCTTCCAGTATTCCATCTTCTTTCCGTTCACCGACATTCTCCTATTCTACACCACTTTCTGTTACCTCTCCTACAGCCTCCAGTTTTTCACCAAAAACTGCCTTCATCAGTTCACCAACGGTGTCCAGTGCTACACCGAAAGCTTCCAGTAGTTTAGCAGCTTCCAGTGTTCCATCTTCCTTCAGTTCACCGGCATTCTCCTATTCTACACCACTCTCTGTTACCTCTCCGACAGCCCCCAGTGTTTTACCGAAAACTGCCTTCATTAGTTCATCAACGGTGTCGAATGCTACACTGAAAGCTTCCAGCAGTTTCCTAACAGCTTCTCATATAACAACTAGAGCCATATATGCTATGTTTAACCAGTCAACGCCTTTCCCTAGATCATCGTTAACCTTGATTAGTTCACCGACATCCTCCGAGTCCACACCACTCCCTGTTACCTCTATGACAGCCTCAGGTGTTTCACCGAAGACCGCCTTCATCAGTTCATCAACAGTGTCCAATGCCACACCGAAAGCTTCCAGCAGTTTAACAACAACTTCCCATAAAACAGTTAGAGCCTCAGATTCCATGCTTAGTCAGACAACGCCTTTCCTTAGATCATGGGGAACCTTGATCAGTTTAACCGTAACCTTTGAGGCCAAATTGACAGCCTCCGAAGTTACACCGAAAGCTTCCGTTCTTTCGGCCACGGCCTCCGAAGTTACACGAAAAGCTTCCGTTAGTTCGTCTTCAGCCTCTGATTATACGCTGAGAACATCCATTAGTTCATCCAGAACTCACGATGCTACAAGAAGAACATCAGTCAGTTCTTCGATAGTCCCCGATGCTACATTGATAGGCTTCGTTAGTTCTTCCACAGTCTCCAATACAATGCCCAGAGGCTCAGTTAGTTCGCCAACAGCATTTAGCAGACGAACAACAGCTGAAATTCTTCCAGCACCTTCCCATGTCCCACCCACCGTGGAGGTTCTACCGGAAGTTATCGAAGTTTCAACGACCCTCACAGAAGCACATGAGACTCCCTTTGTTTTCCCACCAACGGAACCAGGTTTTCAACCAACCTCTTTTGAGCGAAACGTAAGCAATAACATAGAAACGGTAAACTGATGGGGAAGTAAAGATAGAATCGCATAGCACTTTTGCCCACGTGTGTATGCAGGGTTTTGTATCTGTTAGTAGCAGGCTAGCAACCATAGATTGTGACACTGGTGGCTTATTCGCGCTCTCCAGAGTAACAATTATAAAACCAATAGTCTATTTTACTGAGAGTGTTACTGAAAATTGATACTATCGCCTTGCTGAAATAATGTTTTTCTTAAAAAAAAAGCAGGGTTTCCATGTGTCATGGTTATAACTTCCAATTGTTCGGCTTGTTTTTCACTTTCTTCAATTGAAGATTTTATATCATTTATATTTAGTCACTTCCCTATGCTTTACATATATACTAACATTACTAACATGTTCCACACGCATGATCAACATTTTTTGGTATCGAAAACACGTTTACAAAATTAAAGTTGACTTTTCTATCTAATTCAAAAGGATAAGTTCTTGAGTTGATCGTGTCATGTTCAAGGCACCATCTACGCTTAAAGTGCACCTAACCCCCAATTTTTTTTCCTTTTAATCAACTCAATGTACGTTGAAAAGTCGAATAGTGAAATATTTCTTGTTTTTTACGTCGCGTTAGTGAGTTATAGAGATTTGAATTTACTAAATGCTAATTATATGACGTCAAATGCAGACTCGTTTATTATACAACTACTTGTTTCCACCTCCAAGTAATATTTTTTATTTTACAAATCGATTGACTTTAAACAGTTTTTATTAGTATTTTTCAAATTAATTACCTTTAAGCTGTGAACTGCGTATTGTAAATTGAAGTAGAAATAATGGTAAAGTCTGCATTTGACGTCATCTAATTAGCATTTTGTAAATTCAAATCTCTATAACTCACAAACGCGACGTTAAAAACAAGAAATATTTCACTGTTCGACTTTTCAACGTACATGGAGTTGATTAAAGAAACAAAAAAATTAGGATTTAGGTGCACTTTAACCAGAATATAAGTCGATGGAGACTTGACTCATAACCAAAATCAGACCTGACAATAGATGAAGCTGATGCTTAGTTATTTTCTCCCCAGATTCCTCCGACCATTAGCGGCAGACGAAAAGGAAACATCAACCAATTGTACGTTGGTCTCATCGCGGGTATAGTGACCGCCGTTGTAGTCCTCGTTATCGTCGTTACTTTGTTGGTTTGTCGACGCCGCTATTCCAGGTAAATAAAAGATGCGTTTTCTTATCAGTGGACGACCCCTGGGGCGACTCAGTATAAATAAAACTAAAGAAGGGGGAGAGGGGGGAGGGGGGGTGGTGTAAAATAGTTCGGCCCTTTGAGGAGAGGAACCGGGTGTCTCTACTAGATCTGCCGCTGCCTTTAAGTTAATTGTGATATTTTTTTAATCATCACCAGGATCATTATCATCATCATTAGGAATTTCTGCCACTCATATAAACCGTACATAGCACCATGGGAACGTTGTTCAATTTCATTTCAAATTTGTTTTGTCCACAGACATACTTTCCGTTTGAGATCGTCCAGCGAAGAAACAAAGGTAGGGGATTTACTGACAAATGGCTTACTTCGACATCTAACACAACAATGATGATTGGAAATAAGATTACAAAGAAATATTATCGTCTTCGTAAATAATCTTCAGAGTATTTGCTATTGCAAACTAAGGGTAAATCGGTCTTTTGAGGGAAACTATATGGAGGTCCCTGGTTAAAGCTCTTCTCTTGGACCACTAGATTTGCGACACCCTGTATGTCTAGTTTATAACATTACTCTCTCTTATTTACATTTTTTTTACAATTTTAGTTCCAACGTCCCAATAAGCACTTTGTGATAAACATGTTGACACCAATAAATATCAATGTATATGTTGTGGTTCAATTTTACCCTTGGTTCAAATTTTATATTTTCTTTGTTTTGGGCTATGGTAATGTATGGTAATGAGTTTTAAACAAAGGAAAATAAAATTTGAACCAAGGATAAAATTGAACCACAACATATACATAAAAAAATAAAATGTAAGGACTTCCCCTTACATTTTAATTTTTGATACTGACAGTGGAACCGAGAGGTCTCCATTTAATAGAGGTGATAATTACAATGATTATATATTTAGCGTTTTGCCGATAGGAACAAGAAGAAGTTCTGTGCATACGTTGAATTATCCATTCCGGTCCTATTATCAAATGTCTGTTCTCATTTCACTGTAATGCGTCGGTTGACTAAGCAGAAATGTTGATATTGCCTTGCTCATATTTGTCTCAGATTTCGGTAATGATGAGCCCACGAACAAACTCAGCGTACGAGCCGGATGAAGATGACAGCGATTCCAATACACTCAGAAGATCATGTAAGATATCATGTGGCTTCTGATACTCGACATCGTTTTACGTTTTTCCCCTGATCTTCTGATGATTAGATCACTTATCGTATTATTGTTTAATTATTACACTGTATTATTGTTATATTCATGATTTTCCCTTGTCTTTCATATGCATTTGTACTGTATGTAGTCAATTACATCAAACTAACAATCCAGTTAATAGTGGGTCTGTTTATTTGCCTACTTTGGCTTCTTGTCATCCGTGGTAAAGAAACTCTGCTCAACACTGTCTCTCTCCACCCAGGTGTACCAATGTGTACCGGCTACAAAACTCTGGGGGTAACCTTGCGATAGACTAGCATACCGTCCAGGGGGAGAAGTAATACTCTCAGTCGCTTCATGTAACGGAAACCAGCTCTTAAAGACTCAGTTTACCATATTTCTTGTCATCCAATCCCGTGAATCGCCAGTAGCGTTTGACATCTTATCACATTCTGAAGGCCAAAGTTTTGTTACGAGTTTCATTGCTTTTAATTCAGTAGTTTAACCAGTTTGGTAACTTTTATCTTCAGCCATGTACGTACCAAACTACAGGATTCCGTTATGGGAAGACGAAACAGACAACAGTCGTGTGTATGCTGTCATCCACTTTCCTGAGAGCACAAGCAAAGGCGCTACAAACGGCGAAGAACCATTTTATCACGTTCTGGAAGGACCAGATCTTGAAGAGCAATTAACTGGCGATGAAGAAAATGTCCAAAATGATGGTCTAATTAGGATTAACGGTGATGTGTTCCAGGTTATTGAAGACCAATCAGCTGAACCAGGCGCCTATGATAATCATATTTATGCAGAAGTACGCCGCCCTAAGAGACAACCAGCGATTAAGCCTAAGCGACCTAGTGAACCTCTTCAGGAGGTTTTGGAGCCCTATATCAAAGGCACAGAGGAATCCCTACAACAAGAATCTCCTTGCACAGAAAATTCCATCTACTTTACTCTAGAAAAGTGTTTTTCGGGTAGTTTTAAGGGAGTTAGCAACCAACCAGAAAACGAAAATGCACCCGCATGTGAAGTCTCGGAAGGACCAGATCAATATAAGGCTATCTGCACAGAAGCATTAGTCTTCTGTACAAAAAGGAGCGGTTCCAAAAGATCCAACAACAATAATGAGACTAAATTGACAATAGAGCAAGTGTTCGATGATTTAGAGGCACGGTACCTAAAAGGGACAGGAGACTCTGGGAATTCCTCCACAGAAAAGCCAGGTAGCTCCACTCAGAGGTACAGCTTAAAGGAAGCTAGGGATGATTCTAAAAGAGCAAACGAATCGGTGTACAACTTTTTGGAGGAGGTTTGCCGCAAGGGAATTCCAAATTATGGAACGGTTTCAAACGAAGGAGGACCGGTTTACTTCACATTAAAAAGGTTAAAGTCCAATCACTCCAAGGCAACAAGAATTCGTCCCAGATGCACAAATGAATCCGGGTCGAAGAAATTAGACGAACGGTTTCTTAAAGGCGCAGGAGAAAATAGTGACAACGGTGACCCCTCATTAGAAAAGCCAGTTTTCTTCACTTTAGAAAGTTGTTGCTCAGAGAGCTTAAAAAGAGCCAAACATGATTCCACAGAAAGAAAGAAATCAGAAGGTTACTTTTTGGAGGAGCGATACTTTAAAAGGGTAGAGGAATCTAGTCAGAGTGTTTCATCAGGAAAGTCTGTTTTCCACACTTTAGAGACGTTGTGTTCGAATAGTTTTAAGAAACCGAACAGTGAGTCTCAATGTTAAAATAAACATAGTAATACGGTTTGTATTGGAACTTGGCCAACCCAATGTCACCTTTGGAGAAAGACTTATGAGAAGGTCACACATATTGGAGGGAACTTCAACTATGATCATGAATATATATGATCCAGTCCAATGTTTTCTGATGTATAGGAGAACGAGGAACTATGTTTAAACTAAACAGTGAGAGACTTGAGGAATGACCTAGGCGCTGGAAAATAATCTCTAGTTATTTAACGAGGCCTTCGTAAATGTAATAAATTTATGTTCATTGTTAATTACGAACTCGGTTTGACACGGGGCTGAAATGCTCTACGAATAATTAGAAAGAATAAGGCCCAGTTCAAACGTCGAACTTCACATGTGCCGAACCTAATGCAAATTATCAAGAACAATACTTATAGATTTTGCTCATTTGCATTAGGTTCGGCACATGTGAAGTTCGACGTTTGATACGAAAAGCTGCAAGTTTTCGATTTTAGCCATATGGTTTATGTAAAAAAAAAAAAAGAAAAAACATTATAACTAAAAATATTCATTTCTTGACAAATATTAAACGGTAACTAAACACGACAACGGCTAGCGCTGGTAATCTTGTACATGCAAGTTAAGAAAATATTTCTCCCCGAGAATTTAGTACAACCGATTGTATAGCTTGCGTATGAATTAACATAAAGTAAGAGTTTGTCTCGCAACCAAATATTGAGCAAGTTTGTAATACTTCAGTTTTTATATATCTACTTGATTTTTGAAAACGATGCTTTCTTTTCATGACTTTCAGGCAGATCGTTCTGTGCTTCAAAGTCGGCAATATGAAAAAGATGCGTATTGCTTTTTCTTTCATTTGACTTTCAGGCTTATTGGAGTCATGAAACCCTTGTCTTGTCTGAGAATATTTATAGTGAAAATGCTTCAATTATCATTAAAAAAAAAGGAAAAGTCGCACTCGGGCCAAGATGGCCCACACGGCCGGAGCTTAACCCGGTTTCCGTAGCATCAATTTTCATTAGCAACGTTTTAATTTGAAAGAAAAATCGGGTAGAGATATATTCAAGTATTTTATTTTTATTATTTTCTTTCCTTTTCCTTCGTCTCGCCGTTGGGTTCAGTCTGCCGTTTATAAGTTAAAGTATGTGAAATAATGATTTACTAAATACATGTCTGCAAAGAATGCGGCACTTCTCGTCGGTTTGTTACTCTGACTGTGGTTTTGCTTATCTTGGGCCGGGTTTTGAAATAAAATTTAGTGCTTTTTTATGTATTTTCACATTCAATTGTTAAATTAAAAATTAGTAACTTATCTGTGTCTAATTTGCTTTGATATTTAGTAATTCAGATTGGAGTGCTTCTCAATTTTCACAGAATGCTCATCTCCAACATTTCCATCATCTCGTATATAACAAGCATTTTGACGATTTTTATTGACAGCAACTTGGTTTTATGCGAAAAACAATTGGCTTTCACTATGACTTTAAAAACAATTATACATTAGATCGCTTTCTCTTCTTTTACTTAAACTTGAGAAAATTCTGCCACTAAGGACCCGAGGAGCACCACCAAAATCTCATTAACTTAAAACTTTGAAAAGAAAGACATGCAGCCCGTCTCCTTAATATGGAAGCGCGAACGTCCTTAAAGCAAATAAGAACGCTAGTAGTCAACCCCCTATAAAAACTAAAGACTGTTGCTAGCCTTTTTTCTCTCGCTCTCGCTCCCTTTCCCTCTTCTCTCTCTTCTCTGTGATTTTCATACTGATCTGGGTCATAAAAAGCCTTGTTTGGGCTAGTTGCAGTGAAATTGCTGTAATTTTCGTTGACCACGTTTTCAAAAATTCAGCTATATATAAATGTAATTTGTGATAATCTTGATTAGCATAAATTACTATTTTGCCGGCACAGTACAGAGAACCGGGTACTAATGTAGTGCACAGGGGCTCACGGTTCGCAAATTTAAATGAGCCTCGCCTCATCAAGTACTTTTCAAACAAGTTAAATTTCTATATTTTGGTCAAGTTAAGTCTCGTCTTAGTTGTTTATGGACAGGTTAAGGCGCATATTTTAGTTGTTTACATTCTTAGTTAAGACACCTTGAAAACCTACAGGTAGCACCACTGCATAGGTCGGGGGTATACGTGTCTGGGTCTGGAGCGTTTAGAATTATTGCAATATCATAGTCCGTTGTTGGGTGACCAACGCCTCACGCCTCTTAGCCTTGTGTGTTATTGCAATGTCATAGTCCATTGTTGGGCGACCAACGGCCCACGCCTCTTAGCCTTGTGTGTTTGTTTGGCCGTGTAGTGTAGTGCGCATGCCGATGATTGGAGGCAAAAGACAACGTGATTCTACTGATAAAGTAAAAAAAAAAAATATAGAAATTATCACGAAAACATAATGCATATAATACGTACAGGTCTATGGTTTATAGTGGCCGAGAACTACCAATAAACAAATCGAATATTTTTATACAATAAGAATAAGTTGAAGTGAGAAAAAATAATACTGATATAAAGAATAAAGTAAAGTGAAATGAATTGAAAAGTACATAGAATGTAAAAGTAAAACCACATTTAACTTCAAGATAAAACTAAGATGGAAATACAGCAAATTAAAGTGAAATAAAATATAATTTCCAAACGAAATTCGAAAAGCAAGTGAAAGTGAATTTCGCCGTTGCCGAGCGCTGCCCTACCATCATGCTACGCGCGTTTAATACTTCGCTTGAGCACTGCGCCTGCGCAACAGAGTGGAGCGCATGGTACCGTGCAACATGGCGGAGTGGAGAAAGTTCCAAGACAAGCAGCGACAAAAAGAGTTGCGAGGAGAATAAAGCCAGGAGGAGAAAATGGAGTCCAAAGACGAAATAATTGTGCAGAGGATGAGTTCGGAAGTGACGGAAAAAGCAACAAAAGTATAGAGCGTATGCACATGACGTCACGGCGCCATATTGGTGTACCAAAACAATAGAACGGCGGCCATGTTGGTGTACCAAAACAATCCTGTGGGATTTGAACGCTTTTCTTATGTTAACACTTTCTTTTGTTCCAATAAATTTGCATAGCTGCTTGCCACGTGAGTGCATACGCTCTATACCAGAACTGCCAAGCATGAAATACAAGTAATAAGGTACAAAAGAGTTCCAACAGCAACTTTGCTTTACTTTGATTTTTTATATCAGTTTTATTTCATTTCTCGCTTCAACTTTATTTTATTGGCAGTTCTCGGCCACCATACATGTCTTTAATAAGCTGCTTATCCTCTATATAGCTGAAATAGCAACTAATGTGCTAAAAGACGATATAAAGTACATGTTTTATTAAGCTAGGCTGCGTGGCAGGCTAAACAAGGAGGCGGAGTAGGGAAGGAACGCTTACTATAAGAACCGGGCTATTGCAGGCGTTCTTTCCCTCTTTCCCCAGCTTCCCTCTACTATTAACCCTATTCGGCCTGAGCTTTTTTTGAGTCCCTGACCCTGGTGGGGGGGGGGGGGGGGTCACATTGTGCCCCCCCCCCCCCCCCATTCGTAACTTTATTTCATTTCTCACTTCAACTTTATTTTATTGGCAGTTCTCGGCCACCATACATGGCTTTAATAAGCTGCTTATCCTCTATAGCTTATCCCCTATCCTCTATCCTCTGAAATAGCAACTAATGTGCTAAAAGACGATATAAAGTACATGTTTTATTAAGCTAGCCTGCGTGGCAGGCTAAACGAGGAGGCGGAGTAGGGAAGGAACGCTTACTATAAGAACCGGGCTATTCGCATTTTGCCCACCGATTTTCATAAACTGGCTCGCGCTTTTACGCATGGCTAAATTCATACGGAAATGTACTGTGTTTACCGCCTAGCGCTAACTAGCCAACTGGAATTTTGCGGCGCCAAGCGACCGCAAAAATAAACAAAAGGGGGTATTTAATTATTGCAGGCGTTCTTTCCCTCTTTCCCCAGCTTCCCTCTACTATTAACCCCATTCGGCCTGGGCTTTTTTTGAGTCCCTGACCCTGGGGGGGGGGGGGGGGGGGGCTTCGTAACTTCAAGATCATTAAGGCTATGACAATGAAACTTAGAGGGTACATAGTACGTAAGAAACTGTCTCCTTTGCGGTCCGCACAATGGAACGATGACGTCATATAACGTAGTTATTAGGTAATTAGGTATACGGCCGCCATCTTGGATTTCTGAACTTTTTAAAACATCTTAAAAACCATCCAAATTGACTCAAAATTAATCAAAACCAATAAATAAACGCTAAATGACGTAAAAATATAAAAGTTATACCAATAAACATTGTTTTTCTTCATTCAAAGGTACAAATATGCAAATTAAAAAAAAACATGGCTGTCAAAATCTTGTTGCTATGGAAACGTGATCACGTGATCAAAAAATTGTCGTATCAAATTGTTGCCAGATAAATTTTATGAAAAGTCACAAAGTTTGATGGCGTTTGAATACATATTAAAGAAGTTATGAACGTTCAAAGTTAGCGCGGGCACTTTGTGCC
The DNA here is from genome assembly GCA_022457155.1 of Cladopsammia gracilis. Taxonomy (NCBI): domain Eukaryota; kingdom Metazoa; phylum Cnidaria; class Anthozoa; order Scleractinia; family Dendrophylliidae; genus Cladopsammia; species Cladopsammia gracilis. The sequence continues at coordinate 218,061 of JAJGOT010000358.1, forward strand.
CCCCCCCCCTCCCCCAGGCCGAATAGGGTTAAACCACAACTTTATCACCATCACAATCATCATCATCATCATCATCATCATCACCACAATCGTCGTCATCGTAATCATTATTGCGTTTTACCACGATGAATAATAGCCAACTTTTCCACGATAGAGCTCCAAAACATCACGGGGAAATTTTCGACCTGAATGTACTCCGTAACATTAAGAACGAACATATCCTTCGACAGTTTCTTCTACAGTTATCAACTATAGGAGAGCTTTTCTTTGGCTTCGTTGCAACTTTTAATCGGAATAGAACATGGCCATCTTGTCCTCAGACTAGCTTTATATCGAATTTTATATTCGAAATTACACTGCAATAATAATATCTGAAATATCTTAAAATATCTTATCAGAGCAAGTATGCATAGCAGTCCTGCAGTTACTGCGATATATTAGGTTAGAAACCAATCGTAAATTGTAACATAATTCAAACATTGTGTTACTATGGTAATGCACGATGTGATGATGATAACGGAAGTGAATTTTAAGTATCGAACCCTATTTACCACTATCGAAAGTATTGGGAACAAAAGTAATTTTTCAAGCAGAACAAAAAAAAGCAATAACAGTGATGTTTCTAATTCCTGAGGAGTGATTACGATTCGTTCTAGAACAGTAGTGATAGACATCATTGCGGGGCTTTATGCAGCGAATTACTTCTCCATAAGACTACTCGCTGTCGATACAGCTTTACGGATCATCCAAACTGCGTATTGTCTGTACGCACGCATCAACCGAATTGGTCTCAACAGACCGAAACTACAAGTACCTTGCTAGAGATAAACGAATATGTCTTTCGCGAAGTTCTTAATAACGTTCTTATTTTACATCGACGCAACGATCGGCTCAGAAGACATCGAGATTGACAGATTAATACCAAACGGGGACAGACGAAAATGGAGAGACAGCGTAGACAAATTCACCCTACCTCCATCAGTGTGCCGACAATGGGATAAGTTTTGTTCTAGTAATGCATGCAAAACAGTACAAGGGAGTACCTCTTGCTCTTGTCCGGATGATTCAGCTACTTTAACACACCATAACAACGAATGGAGATGCCGTAAAAATACAGAGGTGCGAAAACAACTAGGTGAGTGTTTTTGTTATTTGGAATAGCTTGAATGACATACATGGCTTACCGTAGCGAAGAACATGTAAGGCAAAGTTTTGGTCCAACGATCATGAGAAATTTCAGTTCTATTTTGTGTCAATATTAAATATTAGCTCAAATCTACTTAATGGACGCTTAATCCATGCAATTAACAAACTAATAATTCATCATTTTCTTCTTCTTTTCCTCAACTATTGCATGAGTCATTTAATGTGTCACATTTTAAATCTATGAATGAAATGAAATGCATGTCATTTTATAATTATCCATCTTATATGACCATTCACCCATAAAGTTATGCAAATGTAGTACTAGATATAACTAAACAAACATAAATGACAAAAATCGATTCTGGGTTTCGACCGGTCGTTCCTGTCGGACTTAACAGCCGTTTCATACTATCACTACTTTCGTTGAGACGTTACTTTCGGAGATTCGTTAATTTCAGGTGGCAAAAGTTGTACCATATATGGATTGATTCATATTTGCAAAATCGAGATAGGTAACATGAACATATTTTTTTTATTAAAAGAGGTAATTATCAAGGAACTTCGAATACTGTATCTCTGATTATTTACGTCATAAAATACATCTGTAAAAGATTCTTTGGCGAGCGCTCTTGGAAGCACTCCTGTGATCTTTCGCAAGTTTCCGCTTTTGGTTCTTACAGCCAATTTACTTTTGGGGTCGTAACTGGCTGGAGGTCGTTACGCGTAGGGGTCGCTACTTTCGGGAATTTAACTAACAACCATCAAATTTTATTGCCCCTTTCGGATCGTCGCTACTTACGGTGATCGTTATTTTCGCAATGTAACAATATTTCGATTTTGTCCACGTTTCTAGAGGGCTGACTTAACACTGAGTTAATGTAACAGAGCCTGAATCGAAAGCAAATGTGTTAAACGTTAATGGTACACGTACGTACCCACGGTTGGTGTTCCAAATAAGCCGTTTCTCGAATGCCCAAACCTATTCTCGTTTTCCAGTAACTTTGTAAATGTCATTTTTTTTTTATTTGCTTATTGTGTGCATCGTGATCATCTGGGTAGAGAAATTATATATTAGTCGGAATGCATTAATTTGGGTACAAATAAAAGCTTATTGAAAGGTATCATCCAAATCATGTCATTTTTGTTTCATATATTAGGGTGTGTGGAAAACAACAAGTTTAGGAATGAAAGGATTGATCAAAAATTAAGAACGTTAAACACCGAGCAGTGGCCAAGAAGAGCAGATCTAAATAATGAACAGAACTGTGCTGTAAACATCAGTTCTTCCTGGTATGTCGGATGTCATGGAGAAAAGTTGCCAATTGCTGAATCGGATGTGTTTATACTTTCATGGCATTCTGCAAGTTCACGATGCTTTTTAACGGTAAGGAATATGTGAGATATCTTCGCCTCACTCTTGTTATTGTTGCTACAATGAACACTATACCTTTTTCTTCTTTTATCTTCATGTGGCTCTAACCCTTTTTAGCTTGGGCTTTTTCGAGTTTTTTGAGCTCAACATTGCAGGTTCAGAGCTTCGTTCCTGTTTGAAGATTGTATCCTTCAAACATCCATTTGTGGTCAACAGTGTACATGCTGCGTACCAAACTGTTTTCTTTCGGACGATGACGTAATATAACGTGGGAATTGCGTAATTAGTTCTTTAAAGCCGCCATTTTGAATCCAAAACCTTAAAAACCGTCCAAGAAATTCAAGAACATTAAAGCCGTGACAAATCGATTAAACCTAAAGGGCGGAACTTACCACACCGTTTCCTTTGTGGTCAGTAAAATTGAACGATAACGTCATATGACGTGGAAGCCGATTTCCCTTTCGTAAACAAGCGATGCTATTTTTAACGGTCGATGCCATTATTAACATGCATTAGAACCAAGCCCTTTGTAATGGTCAATGCCATTTCGCTATAGTTTATGCCTGCATGGATTGGGATGAAAGTAGGCTATAATTATTAGATAAAACTGGGTTTAGGTAAAGCAATTATTAGAGCTAAGCTAGATTCGTGATAAGGTTAGATCTAGGGATAGGGTTAGGGTTATGGGGGTTTGGGTTTGCCGGATCAACCCAGTGGTCTAGTGGTGAAGGAGGGATGTTAGCATGCAGAGGTTCCGGGTTCGATTCTGGGTAATTAATTGCATTTTACTTTTTCTGATAGAAAAAAAATAATTCGATAATTGGTGAAAAAATTTCTAAGTGTCGTTAAAATGACATCGCTTGTTTACGAAAGGGAAAATTGCGACGTGGAAATCACGAAATTAGTTCTATGCAACACCACCTTGAATTGCTCCAAAATCTGATAAAACCGTCCAAATTGAACCAAAAATAATCAAAACCGATAAACGTGTTATTATAAAAAGGAAACTAATGCAAATTTCAAAACACGCGGCTGTCAAAATCTTGTTGACTTGAAAACTTCAAATCACATGAACAATAATTAAAATGACATACTAAGTTGTTGCAACATAGAGTGATTTTACTTAACCCGTGAAACAGTTAGTAGAATATTACGCACTATGAGACTATAATTCCATTGTTTTCTTTTGTTTAATTTGGACTATCACACACTAATTCTTAGACAGTGTTTCATAGGTTCAGTAAAACCACTCTAAATGTTAGGAAAAGTCACGGAGTTTAAGGGAGCCCCCCCCCCCCCCTCCCCCCAGACTAAATAGGTTGTCGTTGATTGTTTTACATATAAAGGTCTAAAACCACACTTAATCAAAATTAACGTGTTAACCGTAAAATTACCTTGCTCTACTGAACACGATTTTTCTTAAATCAGCAAATAGACAATATTCGTATTCTCGGTATTGAACTGGAACTAGCTTACAGTCGAGGCTAATGCGGGGGAATATCATTAAAAATATTTGCATGTGAAAAGATTCCCCCGCATGAGCCTCGACTGCACGCTAGTTCCAGTTCAATACCGTGAATATGAATATTGTCTATTTCAAATGTTCAATTTTCCTCGCGACTTTCACCACATGTAACGCTGACGAGAGCATTGCGAGGCAAGTTAAAGTTTAAATGAAATTTGCGCAATACAAATTTTATTATTAGTATTATTAGTACAGACGCGCAATTTTACTGCCCAACCATGCGAAAAGTAGCGGTGACACTGAGATCTTCGTCAAGCCTTTTAAAACACGCTAAAGAGCGCTTTTGTTCCACAGCTATGATGAGGGGTCGTAAAATTAAAGAGCATGCTTTCTCGAGAAAATATGAGAAACTACCAATAATTTCTGAATATCTGGTTGACATATATACATGGTTGTTTCGACTAAAGCTTTGGTAATTTTATTCTTAGCTTTGAGAGATAATGTTTTCCAGGTCCAGAATATTACGTCAACTGATCGCTTCAGAGGTCGAGTTATCAATCTTGGTATCAACAAAAGGACTGATGCTTGCCTGTTATTTAAATTGGAAGGACACATCAACTGTAAGTTAAGAGTGGTAATACATGATTCATTTCCATGCACAATTCAGTTTGGGATCTAGGATATGAGCCCAAGGTCCGGGCTGTCTTCCTTAGTTATGTTGTAAAGAATATAAGGCCCATTCCAGACCATTTTCATTCCTGGCTCCTTCGTTACAAACAAGTCTGGATCTGCCAGTAAAAGTGTTTTCTTAAAACCTAACAAACTTTGCCAGTGAACACCTTAATTAAGTTAAATTATTATGATGTGCTAGAAGATTAGAATTTCAAGTAATGTTCAACTTTATGATATTTTATAACTGAACTACAGGATCGATAACTTTGAAGAGGTTTACACTCAGGTGTCTCCTCAAAAAACTGAGCATGGTCTTCAATAGACGTTAATTACAATTGAACTTCTCCTTTAAAACACCAAGGTACTTGTAGTTTCGGTCTGTTGAGACCAATTCGGTTGATGCGTGCGTACAGACAATACGCAGTGTGGATGATCCGTAAAGCTGTATCGACAGCGACTAGCCTTATGGAGAAGTAATTCGCTGCACAGAGCTCCGCAATGAAGTCTATCACTAAAGTTCTAGAACAAATCGTAATCACTTCTCAGGAATTAGAAACATCACTGTTATTGCTTTCATTCGTTGTGCTTGAAAAAACACCTTTGTTTCCAATACTTTCGATAGTGGTAAATAGGTTTCGATCGTTAAAATTCACTTACGTTATCATTATTATATCATGTATTACCATAGTAACGCAATGTTTGGATTATCTTACAGTTTACAATTGGCTTCTATCCAAATATATCGCACTAACTACATGACTGCTATGTATACTTCCTCTGATAAAATAATTAATATTTTAGATATTATAATGGCAGTGCTATTTCTTAATTAAAAAGAAAATTCGATAAAAAGCCAGTCTTTGATAAACTTTGAAGAGGTTTACACTCAGGTGTCTCCTCAAAAAACTGGGCATGGTCTTCAATAGACGTTAATTACAATTGAACTTCTCCTTTAAAACAACTAGTACGTAATCCGATCACCTCTTTAATGCGGACAGTTTACCTAGTCCAGAGGAACCAAAATTCTCAAACTCATTAATAATTCAAGAGACATTAATGTTTAAGTAATGCTCCACATAAGAACGATAGCAAACTTCATTGTTCTGCGACATTGGCTCTTTCCCACATAAAATATCTTTGATTTCAAGAATAGAGGAGGAGTTGATGGTTAATAATTATATTTCATTATAAAAAATAAAGAAAATCTATTTGCGTCAAATAAATTTTAGGAAATGTTCGTGCTTATCCAATCAGAATAGCAGAAGACAATAGCTAATAATTTTGCTTATTTGATGAAGTTCCCCAAATACAATATATTTTAAAAAAATGCATGTTGTGCGATTGGGTCTTAAAATACTTGAAACCTTAAACAAAATTGACTTAATGCACCTTGAACCTTAAATTTTTAGCGGTTTTCGAGTCTAGACCAATGAGATCACTAGTTGTAACATACAATGAAAAAAGTTGACATTCCATCGTGCCGCCGTTCAGTGCTATCCTTCTTATGCGGATCATTACTTAATGAGTGTTTGGAAATCAGTTAAAACACTCCTCATTTTTGCATCCTTAATTTCTCCTTCTAAAATCATTTTGTTTGAGAAGTAATATTAAACATTCGACACAGTATTTCATCAGGTTTCCAAACACCTTGAAGAAGGTTTGAAGTAGGTTAAAAAAAACTCGGCTGCGCCTCGTTTTTCAACCCACTTCGCGGTGTTTTTGGAAATCTGATGAAACACTGTGTCTCATGTTTGATATGTTACTTCATATTTAAACTTACCTCTGTAATACGGAAACTTTGGTCCGTTCCTTTGGTGTCCGTAATAAGGAGTTAAGTTTTGAATGTAGTTCAATAAGTATTGAAAAAATAGTAATAAAACTGACATCCACCATCAAACCAATCATAAAGACTGATAAGTATTAATAACATGTATAAATAATAATACAAATAGGTAAACGCTTTTTTTCGTTAGTCTCACGATGGAGTCACTTTAAGATGTTGATCGCGACGTTTCGACTGCTATTACTGCTAGTCTTCATCAGGCGATGAGGTCGATTGGTTACATGTCGCTGATGTAGCACGTTGGCTTGTTGCTATTGGTGCATTTCGATCCTCATTATTATTCCGAAAAGATGTTCCCTCTCCGGTCCGATTTGATATCGGTCGGCTGTTATGCTTCTTGATTGTAGGCATGCACGCTTCGGGAATTTCAATTCCACTATCTCTGTTGATGTTATTAGGATTAAGTCTTATGTGGATGGCCTCTTTAACTCTACGGGTGTACCAGTGTGGGTCACGGTCAATAAACTTAACCTCGTCCCAAATAGGAAAATGCCCGGTCTTGTTAGCGTGTTCTGAAACCGCGGAGGTTTGAGTACGAGCAAGCCGTATGTCTCTATCGTGTTCTTTTATCCTTCCATGCATAGACCTCCCTGTTTCTCCGATATACACTAAGACTAGCAGTAATAGCAGTCGAAACGTCGCGATCAACATCTTAAAGTGACTCCATCGTGAGACAAACCAAAAAAAAAAAAAGCATTTACCTATCTTACACACCACGATGAACAACAACCACATTTTTAACAATACAAATAATCTTAACTAACTTGGCTTTAATTTCATTCCTTAACAGGTGCTGTAAATAAGACTCCTGTAATGGTGCTAACAACTTCTATTCCCACGATTATTACGTCTAAGGTAAATACAATCCTTGATTTGCACAAAAAGGAGTAAAACCCATTCAAAAACAATGTAGAATAAACTGCTGTTAATGAACCTTGAGACAATCAGACACAGAAAGCTATACAATGTTCTGTGACAAATCCTTGCCAAATATAAGGAATATCTGTCGTCTATACAATAATGTAAACAAGGTTCAGAATCCAAGAACTATAATCTCCCATGGCTCCTTATCTACTACAATATATCCTTTCCAATCTAATCGAACTTTCTAGAACGTATCTCAACAAAGGTTTCAGTCAGTTCTTGTAATCAGAGTTCAGAGTCCAAGCAAATCAATCCACAAGGGCTTCTTATGTACTAAACAATATATCCTTCTTCCATAAGCAAAGTCCAATGTAATCAATCCTCGCAAAATGTATCTTAACAAAGGTTCCAGTCAGCTATTCTCACGCATATCACGTGCGTTTTCCCCCTTCTTATTATCCTATATCGCACTTTCCTGTTCATTCTTTCGAGGGCTTCGGTACCAACTCATCAAGTTTCCCTCCCACCCTCCCATGATTGGAACCTCTGTTAGCTTCTCGCATTTGTAATGGTAGCTATCATAAGCCCTAAGCTATGTCAGCCGTTGTATACCAGGATTAGTTTTCCCAGGAATAAAGACTGGTGGCAGGGAAGTGCAGCCCTCGGCTGCACTTTACCCCACAGTAAGGCTTAGCCCTTGGAGACAGGTTCGGAAAAATATCCAATCCAGGGTGGGTACCCCCGGTCCCACCTGATCTGTACTCCCCCCAGGTAGGGCACCCCCTCCTGGTTCCCTTAGTCCCCCGTGGCTATGGGATATGGGCCTCACCCGCTGGAGACAGGCCCGGACCATTTAGTCCAGGGTGGCTACCCCCGGTACCATCTGACCTGTTCTCCGCCCAGGAGGGCACTCCCCTCCTGGTCCTCCGAATCCCTAGTTATAGTCGTGTTTTCCTGCCACCCAAATTTTGCCCATTATCTGTTGCCTGCGTTACTTTTGAAGTATACACACCGTTTTCGAAAAGAGTTCATTAACCGAGGTAAATAAAATCCTTCATTTGTAAAAATAAATAAATAAATAAATAAATAGTAGCGCAGTTTCTCACGTTGTAAGCTTTTGCATTAAATATAACTTATATTTTTCAGCCGTCGTTTTATAGTCTGAATAATGTTTACCTTTGTTTTGTTTTATTATAGCCAATTTTACATTGAAATATTTTTACTTTTTAATGCTTTTACTGAAATGCCCACAGTTATCTTCACAGCTAAATACTCATATTATTAACAGCACTAGAAAAATGTTAGTAGATGCAAAATACGTACACTAATTATTGTTATTACTGTTTTTTTATTATTATATAATTATTATAATTATTATTATTTTAGTCGCTACTAGCTTTTGACGAAGAAAATAGCAACGAATAAGCTTCTTCTCGCATTAAAACACCCAAGGGTGAAGATCACCTATAAGGAAAAAAAAAACAGAATCGCATGATTATTTACTATAAACATACTGAGGTGTTGCATCGTGTTGAATGAGAAGAAAATGCATTCGAATTCAACATCTGTAAACGATTATCTGTCGACGTTCAACAAGTTGAACGCAATATGAACGGAATAGATATAGGTCATGTCTCTATTTTCGTGGCTTATTTTTAACATGACATGATTCCCTCTTCAACATTTGTTGGTCAACAAATGTCGGACCGTATATCACATGCTTATCAGATGAATGAATCCTCGTCATGTGTGTGTTTCTGCAGATTTCTCCAGAGGAAACGACTCAGCCAACAACTGATGTATCCCATTTACAAATCCATGACATCTTAAATATAAACATGCAAATATATTGTTTCCCAATAACGTTTTATCAACCAAATGGTGGTCTTCTGAAAAAAGTTGTTTTTCTAAAAAGCTACAAATTACAAGTCAAACGTGTTGCTTCCGTCCTACCTCGAAACCAAACTCATATGCGATCCAAAAATCCTTTTGATTTTATAATACTAAATACAGCGCGGTCATACACTAACGTGTAAATCGTTACGAAATCTAAATCCAGAAGATACACATTGTAACACCTCACCCCATCTGCGAACGGCAGGTGACTGCAATCCTCCTTCATCCCCCTTTCTCACTGTCGAGGCCTGCACATCTTCTGTTCAGTGGTTTTACTACCCTTATACCTCCGATCCTAAGCAGTGGATCGCAACTGCGCTAATTATAAATGTATGCAATTCTCTACTTTCACCACCATCCCAACGACTGTTACCACTAGTATTACTCATTATCTTCCACTCAGAGTGTTCTAATAGACTTATAATATTTTGTCTCGTCACCAGGCTGTTTTCAAGCCTAGCTCTGGAAATAAGAAGAAAAGTGCAGGCTCATCTTCTCCGTTAGGTGTCATAATAGGAGTGACTGTTTCCATAATTACTGTTTTACTACTCATCGCTGCGATCTTTTTCTACCGACGCCACAACTCTAGGTAGCTAAACCAATGTTATATTTATGTTTTTGTTTTGGTATTTACATGGATAAGAATAGTGTCATGAACGTAAGTAACAAATTCCAGCGATCATTATTTCTTCCAAAAATATATCGATGCTTAATGCCCAAACGATAAATATCGTACATTTCTTGAATCTCAACATTTCCATAAAGTGGAGCATTTTATTCACAGGACATTTTATTTGAAAAGAGAATTTTATATAATTCAATTAGTACAAAAAAAAAATACAATTGACCCCTCCTCCGAAACAAAACAGACTCCAACTCAAATGTTTCAGCTTCGAAATAACGTTTACAGCGCTAACAGTATTTCTCGTGTAAACAGACAGGCGACCCGAACAAGTAACACTGGACCGATCAAAAAGGTATTTTTTTTTTTTAAATGTCAAGTTTAAATGTCAAGGTTAAATGCATGTGTCAAGGTTAAATGTGAAGTTTAAAGCACTGGCAGTAGCAACGTCATACAGTTCTGTACGATTTGCTTATCTTTTCTTACTAAAATACTTTTAAAGGAGCAAAGGTTAGTGAAGGATCTTTAATAGAGTCAAGGGAGTTGATGGTTTGCTTTATTTTGTTAGAAGTCAATGGGAAAGACAAACGAACCACTCCAACCCGAGACACAGGAAGGCTATGTGATAAGCAGCAATGGACATCCATGTAAGTAGCATATTTTTGGGACAGTGTCCCGTGTTTTCATGATTATGGTCAGAAACTTGCTTTGAACTTACTTTATTATCTTGCAATATAGTAATTGGACTGAGTGGAGTACAATTCAGGGAGTAATCGGGCGAGTGATTTTCAAATCGCCCTGAATTGTACGACACGAAGTTCAGTTACTATTTATCGCGTCAATAACAAAATTCGAGATTTAAAAGTCTGTGGTCTTTTTTGTATTTAAAACGCCTAGAATAATTAATATCAGTTTAAAAGTAGGAGGATAAAAAAAACAAAAAAAAAAAGAACCCATTTAAGTGCAACTGATTACAATACAATAACTTTATTTAACCACGGTAAAAAGAATCATCAGACATAAGAAAAATAATTAATAAACTTCTAACTAATGCTAATATCAAACAATATAAAATCTAGTTATTCAAACAAAACTCTAATCCAGTTAATTCATAAAAAAAATGACTGATTGACCAATTACAGGTATCCAGTTACAAAAAGTTGTAATTGAATTGCTGTAATTCGACACCCACGTGACCGCGCGCCAATTACGTAGAGAAATAGGCGCGCAGATGACCAATCACAATCGAGAAGATTAGAAGAAAAATCGCAATAGCTAATGAAAGCAAAGAAATAATAACTAAAGAGACAAAAAGACGCCTAAAAAGTCAAAATTCCACAAGAATGACAATTTTGAATTCTTGACCGCCTGTCATGAAATCAAATTTGATGAACTATATCTTTAATCTTTAATCTTTAATCACAGTTCGTAACCATACATAACTGATACAAATAAACTAATACTAACATATAATCGAACAAAAATACAAAAATGGTTAACAGGATGGTAGTAGGGGGAAACCAAATTCCCATACTAAGACATACCCTCCAAAGAAGAAAAAAAAAATTAAATAATTAATATATAAACATATATTAAAAGACTATAAATTAGACTATAAAATATAAACCTAGGTGCCTAATAATAATGCATAAACTTATATTAAAGACACTATGCCTAGTATTTTAAGGTAAATTATGAGCGAAGGTACTTAATCAGTGAAACTTTAAAAGACTGAAGGCTAGGAGATGACATTACTTCAGAAGGCAAAGAGATCTAATCATTAATATATCAATGAAAAAATGAATAGTTAAAATTATTTGTACGGGCAACTTTAGGCCTTATTTTGTACCCACTGCTATCCTTGCAATCCTGCACTACTGTTTCTATGTTGCTCTATAGAATCTTTTTATCCCATTTAGTTGTATATTTGGTGGCATTTGGCGATACAACATGGAAATGAGCTAAGTGAAATTTTGATTTCGGCGATCGAGACAATGTCCCTTCAGTTCAAAGACGCGAAATCAGTTTCTCTTCTTTCTTATTTTCTTTTCAGCTCAAAAGCACACATGGAAAATTGATTTACATGCATGAACCTCTTATTGTCGGCGATTCAGATATCACGCTTTGGTTTCTTACAGTACTTTGCAACAATTCTTGTTGATTTTTGTTCTATTTAGGCCTTTTGGTAATCCTCATCTTCATTTAATTCGTAGGCACGTCGCACTCTGGTGACTTATATGCCTCGCTTAATGTCACTGAAGGGCATAATATCTATGGACCCGAAAAAACAGATGAACCATTTTACAATGTTGTCCAAGATCCCTCATTGGACAATGCAGAAGAAGGCCAACGTTATGGGTCCCTTTGTTTACATCCACCTGTGTACCATGCCCTAGATGATCAGGAGCACCCAGGAAACGCAGAGAACAAAGATGCTACTAAAACAGATCCAGTGTACAACGTTTTGGAGGAGCCTTTTGCTGAAAGCTCAAAGAAGTCTGAGCATTATGTTCACATACCTGTCAAAGAGCCTTTTTACAACACTTTGGAACAATCCCAGTCAAATGATGGTCCACAACGTACCAGTGATGAACCGGTTTACAACACTCTGGAAGATCATTATTATAATGGTGCTGGATATGATGAGAATTATGGCTCCAGGGGCTTGCAAGACCCTGTGTATAATGTCCTAGAGGGCCCCGGAAATGATGAAATGGAGGCACACATCTCAGACAATAAAAACATTCCCGTGTAAGCAGTGGTCAATGGGAAGAAAAAATGGGAAAAGGGAGACAATTAACACACAAAGCCAAGGATGGAGTTGGCTGTGAGGAAAATACACACTTTTTGGCCAAAGGAAATGAGAAAAGTGCGCCCCTTTTATAGCGACGTTAGCGCAATTAAAATGAAATCGTTAAATGCTATGCAGTAGCTTATTAGCATTTCAAACACAGCTTGTATGTCTACCTTCCTTATGAAGGACGATAACATTTTAGGTGCCATAGCATGGTATTGTAGTTGGCGAATGATTTTTTCAACGCAGAATCTATATTCTCTACAAGAGACTGTTTTATACTGTTTCAATAATTAAAACCGTTGTTGTCATCTTGAAGGTTTGTTTTTTCTTCATTATTTTGCTTCTTGACAACCAGTAATTTGCCCTTGCTGTTGCCGTCATCAGCCACAAGGTTTTTTGTTCTTAATTTTCTTTTTATATAGGCATTGTATAGGCCACCCGGCGTTTCTAATAAATAAATAAATAAATAAATAAATACACAAAATAGGAGCAGTATAGTTTTTGAAAAATTACATGTAATTAAAAGTTAAATCATTGTAAGTGATATATCAAGATGATCCAGTGTACAACCTTATTAAACGTGAATTAGAGATGAACTTGATTTATGGCACATCTTTCAAGAGAATCTGGCCCGAAGACCTTAGTAATGATTAATTAAACGATACAGCAAACTGGGGGTTGTTTCAAATTTCTTCAGCGTGGCGTTTCAGATTAGTAGTTTCCTCAGTGCGTCTTTAATTAAGGCAATCTTTTCAGGAACTTAAAATCATTTTTACATTACTTCGTACCCCCATAATGCCAATTGCTGCCGATGACGTCATTTTTGTACCTGGAGTGTTTTGTTTCTTGAAATGGTAAATGTCAGGAGGAGATGTGTACAGCAGTAGAGTATCAGGAATGGTACACTGTTTTTTTTAAGAATCATGTCATATGTTAACATTAAAGTCACGCTCGTTGTATCTTTAAGGTGTGCAGCTGCAGTTTTGGATCCTTTTTAGGTGTTCAGTAATAAATGTACTTTTATTTGCATATATATGGGTACCTTTTTGCAGGATTAATAAAAAAAAATCTTAGAATTATTTCGTAGAATTTCGAAAGTACCCCCCCCCCCCCCCCCCTCCCTCCCCTAAAGTAACGATCCCCCTGAAAGTAGCGTCTTCGTGTGGTAACTAACGTTTCACGTAATGCGGTAGATGTTTATTACAGCAATTTGGCAGTGAACTGAATATCGTAATTGAGAGAAAAAGTCCGATACTCTTGTCAGTGAATACGAAACAATCGTCTCCTATTTTCATAAGATAAGAGAACTATAACTTGAAAAAAAAAACATTTTACTCCCACACTTTAGCCCCTACTCTTTTTGAGGGAAAAAAAAATAATTTCGTGAAAGGCATTTCCGAAAATGTTTCACTTTAAAAGCCGGTAACATTCATCCCTCCCAGGCAGCAGTAATGCGGCGGGTCTAATATAGAAGAAAGCCATAGTTACTTGGACGTCAATATTAACATCGCTTTACCTAAATAACAATAGGTGTTCACGGCCTAGTAGTTTTATTGCGGTTGCGGTTTTTTATGTCTAAAATAACAACGATATTTCTTCGAAGCGTAACGGAGGGAACAATACCGACAATTTAATGTTGGTAAATCCTAAGAGATAATAAAGAATTGTGGTCGATCTGTAGTGCACTAATACATCATTCAGTACTCTGTTTGGCGGATTTTGTTATTCATAACTTTACTCCTCATTCAGTTGTTACAGCACAGACTGAATCAGTACGAACGAAGTCTAGCTATAACCTACGTGGGCGGTGAATATAGGGTTTTTATAGACTGGAATATAACAACATCGTACAGCAGCGATATGAAGATATCGATCGCGAAGGTCTTACTAATGGTCATATTTTACATCGACGCCACGATCCCAGAAGACATTAAAATTGCCAGGTTTATACCAGACGAAAGGAGGGATCCATGGAAACAAAGCACAGACCTGTTTAACATACCCCGATCGGCGTGCAAAGACGCGGATTGCTTTAGTGTATGTAACACAGGACAAACGGTTAATGATCATCATTATAATTGCTCTTGTCCAAAGGATTCCACTACTTTAACATATGATGATCATGACAAGACATGGAAGTGTCGTGAAAATGAAGAGGTGCGACAACAACTAGGTGAGTATTTGTTTTCTGCTTGAAGGAGATGGGAAAGAGATTATTATTCCCTATCGAAGAACTTGCATGACAAAGCTATGGTTGAGCAATAATAATAATAATAATAATAATAATAATAATAATAATAATAATAATAAACGTTTCTTTTATTTCTTATATATATTATATTTATTTTTTTTCAATTACTTTGGCATAACTTACTGTTATGTAAATCTTATAACTGAGACAGTGGATGGATACTTCAAAACATTGAAACCTATTGAGTATTAATTCGATATTAATTTATTTTATTATTATTATTATTTTTTTTTTTTTGCAATAAATAAAGATGATGCCTGTTGTGTTTTAGACTACGAGCAGTCTCTCTTTCCCAGCTTAGTCCGTCGAGCGAGAAACGAAAGAGAACGAAAGAGAGACTGCTCGTAGTCTAGTTGTGTTTCATTCCGAATGGCCGCCACCTTGGATCCGCCATCTTGGATGCGCCATCTTGGATGCGCCATCTTGGATCCGCCATCTTGGATCCGCCATCTTGGATTGCCATCAAGTTAATCAAAAGAAAAATGCTGAAATGGTTAAAAAATGTACAATTTACCGCAACTGAAAGCTTGAGTTAATATTCGTGTTATGGTTGGCATGAAAACGTCACATGTCATGAACAGAAATCTGTCACATCAAAATGTTTTCAAATATGTTTCAGAAAAAAAGTCACAGTTTGCTGCTTGGGTATTGGCTTATTGCTTCGAAGATTATAAACGTTCAAAGTCAGCGAATGAGTAAACAGTGTTAAGTAACTATTTTAATCATTATAAGTAAAGGGAAGAATATTTGCCAAAAAATGTTAACGATTAAACAAATGTAATAGTTATATAATACAGTGTATTCCAACCAGTAGTACTGTTGTAGAGGAGTATAGCTTAAATCAAACATTATGGGCTACAAACCAATGGAATGGACTGTATTAAGTAGCATAAAGAGAATGTCACACAGTATAAATACTCTACTCTACACAGTATAAATACTCTTTTTTTTTTAACAATATACATCACGCTCCAGTTTTTAGAGACCTAACTAATATAGGCAAGCTCTTTTGATTGATGGGTTAATTTATTTGGAGCAAGTTGTGCCATTTATGTAAATGTATGTTAATGAGGCCAAAAACGTAAACCAAGGTCCTTCTGTTAACCACTCATCGGTTACGATTTACATTATAGATTATTTATCGATTATAGCGTCTTCCGTCATGAACAAAACTGATCACCTTTTAATTTAACTGTTAGGTTGTGTAGAAAACAACAATTTCAAAGGCGAAAAAACAACAGACGGATTACGGGCACTAAAACCTGAGTTGTTGAGGGAAACAAGGATAAAGCATCAGGAAGACTGTGCTTTAAACATCAGTTCTTCTTGGTATAGTGGTTGTCATGGCGAACAGTTGTCGATTTCAGGAAGTACCAGTGTTTTTAATCTTAGATGGGAGTCTTCAAAGTGCTGGATAGAGGTGAGAATTGTTTAACCAAGATTTGAAAGCCCTCGGGCCAAATGAAAACGACAGTTGACAAGCCAGGTCAAATGCGCTCTCGGCGACTCTCGTGAATTCACGTTGGAGTTGATGATAATTCAAAATCTCGCCTCTCGCTCACGTATGATCTCATCTCTCAGGTTTGTTATTTAAGTCACATATCACCGTAACTTAAAACAAAAATGTAGAGTTCAAAATAATCCGTTTTTAAGGGTGTTCTAATTCCACATTTGACCGAAAATAAGAAATTCAAAATGACTCTTTTTGCTATCGCAGTTATTTTAACACTGCAATATAAGTAAAATAATTCCTTTTGGGGGTTAAAATAACTCCCTTTTGCAGTTAAAGTACCCACAACAAATTAACCCCAGTGCATGCATGGTGTCAATTTAACTCCAATTTATAAGTTATTCGCACTGTAATCTCAATGATTTAAAATCTCATGATCTTGCGTTCCCGTTGGGTTATTGTTCTCGCTCTTGATATCAAACTCTCTGAAAAGCTGGAGGATGGGCATTGATTGTACTAGAGGAGAGCGGACCTGATATATGATCCTTAGGGGAATATTACAGTATGTGACATTCCTCGCTGTACATGGACAGGTCAAAGTAATGATGTTACAAATAATTATTTACTGAAGGGAAGGGAAGGTCAGTCACAGAAATAGAACGGTTTAATCAATGTCGTTGTTAAATAACTAAAATTGGTTGCAGAAATTGGAAAAAGACGTATTAGGATAACATTGAAGTGAAGTACAAGACGTCGCCTTACTTTTGCTCCTGTACTTTTGCAGTTTCTTGTGAAGTTTAATTCTCCCACTATCATTTCGTCACAAGTTGATGACATAATCTCTTCTGGGAGTCCAATAATAGCATTTGAGCCATAAACCATGAGCCATTTTATGTTTTAAACATTTTCTTTCCTGCGAACCCACATCGTCTGTCCATAACGAAGCGAATGCGAAATGAAAAATGCAGAAGGGAAAACATGTTTGGCATGGAAGTTTACCACGTGGGAATCACAAAATGTACTCCGAATCGGCGTCTCAAAAGACCACGTCAATGATGTTTACAAAACGAGCATGCAACGTTGAAATCCCAATGGGCACTTTCGGAATCTACATTCTTTCTTCAGGCATGTGCCAAACTTACATTTGAAAAACACCCATCTGTATGTCAACCTCGCCAATATGGAAAACAAGCCAGTTATTTTTTAGACATCTCGTGTGATTATTTCCCTGGCCGAATACTCTCGGTAAATAAACCACATATCCCCTTGTTGCCTAAAAATATCCTTTACTCACTCAGGGTGATTGTATATGGGATTATATGACTTGTTTCCTCGTACAAATTTTATCTTCTAGTATGACAAATATTATTTTAATACAGTATGTCAGCGGGCATTCATATTTATTGACACATTCATTGCTGTTCCGTTATTTTATAAGAAAAATCAACCTGGAATTTCGTTTTTTTTAAGGTCCTGGAGCCAATAGAGTTATTCAGAGGTCGAATCGTCAATCTTGGTATCAAATGGACCACTAATCCCGATAAGGACGCTTGCCTGTTATTCAAACTGGAAGGAACAATCAATTGTAAGTTAAGATAACAAATACATTTCTTTCTTTAAAATCTTTAAATAATTCATTTCAGGTAACTCAGTTTGATGTGTTACTTTGCTATAACATTTGCAAATGTTTCTGTATGCAATCTTACAAAGTTGTAGAACAACAGACGGTTTTTTTTTCTTTTTTGTATCAGCACCCCAGTTCCAGACCCTCATTGTTCACCCGGTATTTAAGAATTCTATTCATCGACAGGTCCTGTAGACAAGCCGCCCGTGATGGTTCCTACAGCGGCTTCCACCGATAACCCCAGTCGAGTTACAATATCACCTACTTCTACACCGTCTACGGTAATTACAAAATTTTAATGAAACAAAGTAATTAAATCACAATTAAACTTTATACGTCGGCCTTTCGATCGATGCGGAGGAAAGATTATGGGTTGTAAATTTGAACGATTTATACCTTGCTTTTTTAGCTTATTTATTTGTTACCGTTATTCGCCACTTTAGAAACGAGAAGGAAACTGGGCCGAGTGAACTTTCGCAACGACTTCTGGGACTGTTACTGGGGACAGAGACAAAAGAGCGTCCCCTAACGATCCCAGAAGCCGTTGCGAAAGTTCACTCAGCCCAGTTTCCTCCTCGTTTCTAAAGTGGCGAATGACAAATACATTTTACGTATTTATTCCATATGCATGTAATAATAGGTCTACAAAGGCTGAGTAACTTTACTTTTAACGGAGGACAGTAAACGCTACAGAAGTGCCCGGTAAATACGTATCACATGACAAATTTTGGACCAAGAAATTTGTTTTGGTCAAACATCATAGTTTAAAATGTAAAAATGCTAAAAAAAGATACACGTTGAAAACTCTATGACTTGCAATGTTATTTTTTTAACAGATCTTGGCAGAGAAAGCCTCCAAGCAAACGACTGAGTCACCTCAGGTACATATTCCTTATTTTAAGTTACTGATTGTAACAACCAATAAAATTTGTTAGTTGTAAATGAGACATTAACATATCAACCGAAAGGCAGCATTCTAGTAAGTTACTCTGATGTAACTTTTAACGTGTGGTAGTCTTGTCGTGTTCAGCGTGAAAGTGTTTTTCTTTTCATTTTAATTTATTCGAAGCCATAACAATGAACATTACAATGACATGTGCACTGTACTGTACCTTCTTACTTATTTACCTAATTCTCCCTTACAACGTTCTTTCTCAGCCTAGCTCAGGAATAAAACTGACACATGATGACGATAACTCGTCCCCTCCAATTGGTCTTATAATAGGAGTGACTGTCTCCATAGTAACCCTGTTGCTACTCATCGCAGCTTTCTTCTTCTATCGACGTCACAAATCTAGGTAACTATTTCTCTTCACACTTCAAGCAAAATGCAACTACTCTGTGCTTAATTTGTTGAGTGTCCCAACTAATTTTAACTAATTGGATAGATAAAACCAGCAGTGATATTATGGTACTTTAATTAAAGCATCATGATTTATTTTAATCATAGAGTCACGAAAACGAATAGAATAATGCAATGTAGTCCTTTGGTTTTGAATGCGCGCCACATACTCTAGCCCCAATGGTGCTTGTTTCATTAAAAATGCTAACATTGTTTTTGTATTCATGTGGTCACAGAGAGGATACTTATAGAAACACTTCTGACCCGATTAAAGAGGTAAGCGTAACACAAAGGGCAAGTTTGAATTTCTAAATATGTTTATTCACTGAAAAAAAAAATATAAATAAACGTTTAACTTTCTATGCAACCTCGTCGACCTCGTCCTTATGAATTTCAAAACCCCCTTCTATTTTATTTTACATTGCTAGAACACATCGGAAGAAAGAGTGCAGGCAAAGGGAGTATTTCATCCAGAGGCACAGAATGGTAACGTGACAAATAGAAATACAGATCAACGTACGTATTCATAAAGTTATAAGCCGCTAAGGCAAATCACGTGACCCTAGTCTTTCCTATTCACTCTCCGCGCGCTCGAATTCGCGTTTTATTTGAATATTTTTGAATAGCGTACTCAGAACAAATTGTACGTGTGCACGAGCGTTTGTCTCGTCAAAGTAACACAAACACTGGTGACGTGGTTATCCCCGAAACGTCTGACTGTCTTTGTCAGTTTTTTTCGGCACTCAGCCTTAACTAGATTTCAATATTATCAGATAAACTCTCCGGCACATTTAATTATCTATGTTTTATGACTGTTTTCTATAGAGCGTTTAATTGTTGAAGTTTCTTCACTTCTCTTGGGTAATCTTTAATCTTTCCTTTTGTAGGTAGTTCTAAGTCTGCTGGTGTATATGCCTCGCTTAGTGTACCGGAAGGACACAATATGTATGGCCACATAAATGAACATGGACAATTAAACAATACTGTCCAAGAGTACTCATTAGACAATAAAGAAGATGGCTACCGTTATGGCTCCATTACTGCAGATCCACCCGTGTACCATGCCTTGGAGGACCAACCAAGCGAGTACCCAGACAAAGCTGAGAACAATGGTCTTACAAACGCAGATCCAGTGTACAACGTTTTGGAGGAAACTTTTCCTGGTAACTCTGAAAGATCTGAGTGTTATGGCACCGTACCTGTCAACGAGCCTTTTTACAACACATTGGAAGAATCCAATTCAACTAATGGTCCTCCCAGTAGGAACAGTGAACCAGTGTACAACACTCTAGAAGAGTCCCATCCTGACGCAGACTACCATAATGACTCCAGGGGTTTGCAAGATCCTGTGTATAACATCCTAGAGGGTCCTGTTACTGATGACACGGGGTCAAACATTTCAGAGGGTACAAACATTCCAGTTTACGCTGTTGTCAACAAGAAGAAAAAATGAGACAAAAATGACAAAAAAAAAAAATAATAAAAATGAACACTACCATCCATATTGTTGCAAACCAGAAGTCCATCAATATTGATGGACTCCTGTGCAAACCAAAAAGCGAAGACTGAAAAATGGCAAGGATCATAATGTCAGGCGATACCGACGAACTTTCAAATAACGTTTTAATACTAAGTGATCGGTTTGTCGACAACGTAACAGGAATTATAAAATTCAGACCTGCTGAGCAGTGAAAAAACCGTTTAACATTTCGTAAATAATTTGTGCATCCATCTTGTTACTGTACAAAAAGCGGCATTCTTTATTTGCCATTGCAAATAACATTCTCAACTGATTAGTTTCGTCAAATTCATATAATTGTTTTCCACAGATCTCAACAGGATGATGTTTTTGTATGCTTGTGGTCGCTCGTTAAAATATGCACCATAAATTTCTGGTAAGGATCTAAATATGTCGGCATCGGCATCGACGTTATAGATATCTAGGGCTGTGGATTTTCATATTTTACATTTACACTATAGCTGTGGATTGCTAGTATTGTTTTTGATAGCTTTTCTGTTAGGTAAATTAAGTATGAATCAAATTTTTCATGAGCTCGAGCAAAGACAACTTACAATAATTGTATTCATCAGGCATGTCCGTCTTCTTTGTTATTTTACAACAATGCCTGTCTCATTTATCGATGCCCTTGCCAACATATACACCTAATTCAATAAAGGTTGCTTTGGCAGTTGGTCATTGGTATTAGGCCATTTCCGAGTTGCCTTTAGCCTTTTTTTCTGAGGGGAGGAGGCGGCTGTTCACAGGCTTAACCTATTTTGCATGTGAATGAAAACTCATTTTTATATGAAAGGTTTCGCACCTAGCCTCGCTTTGATAGAGAGGCTAAAGGCAACTCGGAAATGGCCTATTACCAATGACCAAAGCAACTTTTATTGAATTAAGTATATATATTTTTCTAATGTACATGCATTAATTGTAAATTTGTTGGTAAGTAAAAGTATCAATAAATTAAATTTGGTAATAATGTGAGCGTTGATTAGCTTTAACTTAATAATGGTTGTATTAGTTAAAATGCATCTTGGATGTTGTCCTTCAGTAGCATTTTAAGAATCTAAAACATTTTCGAATTAGGCCTAAAACTATTATGCCTAAAACTACTCCCTAATGATGCCGTTGATCGGCGAAAGCTTGGATTCTACCGCTTTAACACAGTAGTTTTAGGCCTCATTCGAAAAAATATCTATAAAATATATTTATTTAGCACTTGCGAAGAACAGTATTTTTACAAGTTTAAATGAAGAAGAAATGTAATTGCTCATTTAATTTTTAATGGTATACATATCCATGGAGTCTTCGTTGCAGGGGACAGATTCAAGAAACCGCGTCCCGGCCAATATAATTTCCTATCGTGTTTTCATGATTATGGCAAGGAGCTTGTTTTAAGCTTGCTTTAAAAGAGATCAAATAACGGTTAAAAGCATCCACCGGAATTGCAATTTTCATTTCTTGGCAGCCTGTCACGAAATCAAGTTTGATGAACTATAATCCACTTCTGACCTTGTAATCCGGGTACTTTTTATCCAGGGCTGGGTTGTTCAAAGCACGATTAGGCTAATCCAGGATTAGCGTCAAATTTGAATCCAGTTAAGCAACTC
This sequence comes from Cladopsammia gracilis, assembly GCA_022457155.1. Lineage (NCBI taxonomy): Eukaryota > Metazoa > Cnidaria > Anthozoa > Scleractinia > Dendrophylliidae > Cladopsammia > Cladopsammia gracilis. The sequence continues at coordinate 240,522 of JAJGOT010000358.1, forward strand.
AATAACTGAAAATTGTCCAAAGTTTTCTGCCCTTTAGCTTCGACTTTAACTTGTTTTCACTACTGGCTACAAATGACCTTTTGGAAACATTCTTAAACAGAGAAATGAAATCCTCGGTTAACATTTAATCCAGGATTAGCGTTAATCGGCTTTCGAACAACCGGGCCCAGACCTACTGCTTCTGTTTTGCTCCATAGTATCTTTTTATTATTATATTTGGTGGCTTTTAGTGGTATATATATACAATGAAAATTAAGCAAGCAAAAATGTCGTAGTTTCGGCGGAACGCTGTCTCTTTTACACATACTGCACATTAAGAAAGCTTCTTTCTTTTTATTGCAAGATTTTGTTTTCGACTCGAAGTTAATTTTAACTATGACAAACTGCGTTATTCATGAAAGCGACGTATTTCATTTTTCATCTAGCAACAAGTTAATATTTTATATTGGTTGACTAAGTGCACTAAGACAAATGACGTCAATGGCGGAATAAATTAGAAATAGTGAAAGACTTTCAGTTTCACGATATTAGGTCATTTTGTTATTTTTGATGTGACGAAGTTGTTTTACTTTGTAATGTTTCAACTTGATTTGTTGATTCTTGGCTTTAAAATGAGTTTTTTCGAGCTATCTGTAAGCGTCAATCGTAATTGTATTGCTATGAAAACGAATTGCGAGTTGGTTAAATGATTAAGTCATTTAGCATATGTTTTGTTCATAACAGATGGACGTAACCAAGCGTGTATTCTCCTTAAGATATTGGTTCATGAACTTGTCTTTGAAAGCACTTTTTCACACACAGGAGGACCAATATTCAATCAGACATGACATATAAACACATATGCATTAATTCCTTCTTTTTTCTTTTTTTTTTTTTTTTTTTTTTTACTGCAGCAACTTTGTTTTTAGATTTGAAATACTAACAGTAATTTAATAAATTGAGATTCGTGACTTTGGGCTAGAGTTTAATCTGTTTTGTTAGGTTTTGCAGCTTTTTCTATTTTAATTGATCTTCATTTAGATTATGAAATAACAAGCAGGACATTTTTGAAAAGTTTAAACCGATGACAATTTTCTACATCGACTTTAGTCTAAAAGCAGGATACTCGGCTAATATTTTATTTAATAAACTCAATAATCCACATTTACATTTAAGCTTAAAAATGACCGATTTTTTAAAAAAGAAAATGTAGTAGTTTTAATGGTAAATTTGAGTTATTAGGAGCGAACAATTAACAACACTTAAGTTATTTAGTGCTGTGTAATAAGCAATTGCATGCTTTGAATACGAAGCGATGAGCCTTTATTATAAGCTTCCTATGTACCCAGTAGAAACGAATAGATGACACTCTCAGAGTAGGCACAAGAACGTGCGAGGCTAACTGAAGAAGGACTGATATTCAAGAGCAGTGATATAAATAGTCATTTCAATTGACGGCGATTTTGTTTCTTGAGGCAATAACAGCTATTAGCGTTGAGTGTTAAATATCCTTTGTTAAAACACCGACAAGTGATTTCGTTGCGGCTAACAGTTTAACGTTGTTAATGACTTGGGCGATCCTTATTAGTTTTGTACCATGAAGAACAAATCAGTCGTGCTCTGGATGTTTCTAATGTTTTATTTTAGCATCGAATCCTCGCAGGCAGTGTTCTACAGGATTTCAAGAATAGCGACTCGTGGATATGGAGGATCATGGGGGAATGGAATAGATCGCTTCCAAATCTCTGGTTCAATGTGCGGCCAACAAAATTCAGATCCTATTGATTGCAGCGCCTTCAATGCTATTACAGATGTTCATCGGATGTGTGATTGTGAATGCCGTCCAATGAAATCCACGTTTGCGTTTACAAGGAGTGAAAATCAGTGGTTTTGTGTCGAAAACAATGACGTGCGAACGAAGTTACAGTCGACCTCTTCTGAATACAGCAAACTTGGCGAAAAAGGTAACTTAATATAACTTAATAATATTAATAATATTTTCACGTATTTAAACTGTGACAGACTAAGCATGTTCTGTTTAAACATTATTTTTAGTTGTAAAGATATTTTCCACTCGTAATATTGTCTACAAACTGGAAAAACGCTCCATTTCATTAATTGCGTTGTTCAATTTCGCTACTTTTCCTTAGAATTTGGCATATTTTTGTGATTCAGATAATAAATAAAACACTGAACTAATATTTTTGTACAATTACTTCCATGAATATATATTCATGCAAAAACACACTATATAGAAACAGTTCCCGTTGTCAGCTTGCTATATATAGTGCTGCATTCTGCCCTGCGACAGAAACATCGGTTAGATAACTGGTGTTTTCACTGAGAATGGGCCTTAAAATAACACCATTCATTCGTACTGGAGTCGTTCCCTGTAAAACCACAACATGTGAATTGATTTTTTAGGACGTGAATAATTGTATAAAACTTATTATGTGTTTTGGCCGATAATACGCGCGTATATTTTACGAGTTGCGTATAATATTTTCCCAGCCCCACGGGAGGGGCAAGTAAAAACACGAGCAATGAATATCCACGCGCACCGAATAAGAGATTTATTATTCCATTGCATTTTTGTAGCTTTGCCAACGTCTATTTTAATCTTCAGCTGGAGTATTTTCTCAATCTGCAAATTGCATGGATTTTACAGTGTAACACGTTAACAAATTTTGAGCGTTCTCTTGCCCTTACACCTTACACGGCCAAATCACCCAACAGTTGTATTTTTTATGTCTCTATATAGACGTAAAAAGTTGCTCTCTCATAAGACTAATATATTAAATATATTTTTGTGTGGTGTGGCTCTTTAAAGTCTTCAGTTTCAAACATCCTTTTTCACTCTTCCGATATCTATACATATTGAGCTTAATACACAATCAACTCCGCGTTACGTCCAAGTGTCAAAATGTTCTGCTTATTATGCTGAACAAGATGGTTCTAACTTTTTAGTTTGATATTTGACATGAAATCTATAGCCAATGAGAAGTACTTTGAATTCAACGGGCGATGTTAAGTTTGTTTTTCAGTTTTGATGAGACATGCTTGAAATATTTTTCCAAATGTAGTTTTAACTGGCATTTTCAAGAGGCTAAGAAAGAATACTATTAAATTTTATTTTAAACAACTTTTACTTTTGTTTTCTTTCTAGGCTGTTCACAAGAAATGAAAACGCTTTTCATCAACGAATATCAAAATTCAAGCTTACGGGTGTTAAACAATGGTGACGAGAAAGCGGTTCACATAGAAAGAAGCTGGAACAGCTGTGACGTGGACATCAATTATTCCTGGTATTTTGGATGTAATGCTTCTCGCCTTTCATCACATTCGTATCTAAATACGCTGAAAAATATGTTCACTTTGGTTCGAGGACGAACTCATTACAAATTAAAAGTAAGAAATCATTTATTGTGTTGAGACATGTATACTTCTCTACCGAATGAAATGGCGGAGTTATAAAGGTGTTGTTTATAGATGAAAGCCTGCATGGGAAGCCAGTGGACTCCTAACTAGGAATGGGACAAACCTTGAAATGTTCGACTACTTGTACCCCCACTCCCCGTCTAAATCAATGTTGAGAGCAATGAAGCATTCTGGATACACGGGCCCCACTTTGAAGGGAGGTGGTTTGGGGGGGGGGGGGGGGGGGGGGGGGGGGGTGGGGGGATCGGGTAAATGAGGGTACAGTGCATTGGTTGGCGCTATGATTCAGACTAAGAATCTGGTCACCTGCTCTCTATTTTTGCCATTCTTCCCACTGCATCGGTTTGTGACCCACATATGTCATGGGATCTTTCAAATGATTTTCAAGCAGTTACAAATACAAACCCCCATTTAGTGTAACCAAACGATACTCGGGATTCATCTTTCACTTAGGATAGCTTTATGAATTATTTTCCTTGTTTTGTGTTCTTGTCGATGTATTTGAAACAATAGACGCAACAGAAAACAGCTAACTGCGGCAAATTGTTTATCCTGCAGGTTGGTATGAATGTTTCAGGTGCACAAATGCTTAAAGGGCGAATCATCAACCTGGGGATCCTTTGCAGAAACGCAACTGGAGACGTGTCGACTCGTCGCTGTTTATTATTAAAATTACAAGGCAACATTGCCTGTAAGTGTCCGAGTGTGTATTTTTCTCATACAAAAAGTTTAACAAAGTAATATCTTGGCATTTGAAACGTTTTATAGGAATATTTAAAACGACTTTTTTTCCAAGTTTAATACAGTGTGACGAATAGTCCAAAGTTTATCTGACTACAATATCATTGATGCAAACTCCATTATTTCAATTCATCAGTGCCGATGATGTCTACGGCTGCTTCAGACCTGAGTTGTTGGTCGATTTTTGTTTCCATGGAGATAACGGTTCAGTCCAATCCACTGGAGGATGGGTCGAGAGGGTTACAGATGGATGCTTTGGTCTTTGCACCAGCAATTCCATGTACACTATGAAACATTGAAAGTTTCATTTTGTTGATGTGCAACCATCAACTCGTCAACTAAAGGATGTTATTATAACTTGATGTACCAATTAATCCCGGTGTTATCACAACCTTAAGGTATCAATGCGTTACCCTATTTTCTCGATTTAACGCCGGGTCCGAAATAAACGCTGGGTTCAAATAAACACCGAGTAGACTCAGTCAGGTCATGGTGATACAGAAAATAACCCAATTACCTTGACTGGTGCCGCAATATTCTGTAAAACTATACTTACTACCATAACTTATACAGTTACAGTCGACTCGCTCTGGAGCGATGAACTACTGTCGCATCACTTGGAACAGTGCATGAGGTAACGAATAAGCCCGCTAGCCAGCCTCCATATTTTTTCAGAGCATAAAAATGTGACATGTTTAAAAGTACTCATATGCCGAGCTTGCCCTATTTAGGACTGAACTTTCTTTGATTCTTTAAAATCGTATACTGTAAAACGATCTGTATTTTTCTACATCGTTTAGGTGACATAAATCCATCTAGAAGAATCTCTTCCACAGCAGCCTCGATGACCTCTACAACAACAACAACAACAAAGAAAACAGTTACAACGAAACCAACAGCAACCTTAAGAACAGTTTGGCCTGTGAAGACTGACGCAAACACCAACAAACAAAAAAGTTCAACGGTGGCCTCGGTTGCTCGGGAATTACAAGTGAGAACTATGATCATATCATTTTAGCTTAATGGCCCACCTTCACCCAAAAGACGTTGCGGTCGTTTCTTTTTGTTTTGAAATGATCCATTGTTCATATGCATGATCTGATTGGTTACACGCATTCAATCGTGGATTTCGTGTTATACGATTGTATGATAATTACATAACAATTATCATAAAATGATATGACAGTTACAAAGATTATATGAGCGTTTTGCCGGCCGGGACCAAGAAGAAGATTCCCCTTAATGGAGCTGTCCCCTTAATAGAGGTGATAATTACAAAGATTATATGAGCGTTTTGCCGGCCGGGACCAGGAGAAATATTCCTTAATGGAGGTGTCCCTTTAATAGAGGAGATAATTACAAACTGATTATGTGACCGTTTTGCCGGTCGGGACCAGAAGAAGTGTCCCCTTGATAATTACAAAGATGATAATTACAAAGATTATATGAGCGTTTTGTCGGCCGGGACCAGGATAAATATTCCTTAATGGAGGTGTTCCTTTAATAGAGGAGATAATAACAAACTGATTATGTGACCGTTATGCCGGCCGGGACCAGAAGAAGTGTCCCCTTGATAATTACAAAGATTATATGAGCGTTTTGCCAGCCGGGACTAGAATAAAAGTTATCTTAATGGCGGTGTCCCTTTAACAAAGGTGATAATTACAAAGATTGTATATTAAGTGTTCTGCCAGATGGGACCAGGATAAAAGTTCTCTTAATGGAGGTGTCCCAAAGAGGAGATTCCACTGTAATGGTTTGAAATGATGGAAAACACGTACAATAAAATATTACGTTTATAATTTATTCTCGCAATATAATATTACGGTTAAAATTTATTCTCGTGTTTTAATATCGTATAAAAAATAGGGATAATGTTTTGTATTGGGAGCGTTTAATTGGGGCTGTTCACTAGTTGCTCGTCATTTATCAAAAAGGTGATCGAAATGTATCTAAAAATTAAAAAAAAGTTGTCATTTCATTAAGATTAATTAAAGATGGTTGCTAGCCCTGCACTGTTTATTACCACACAATTAAATAGTAATATGCGTAAGAAGACTACCATAAAACCATATATACCAAAAAGTTGAAGCCACCCCCACCCTAGCTAAGATTGTTTTTTACGAAAAATCATTTTAGTGTTTAATTTGCTTTATCTACTGACGGTTATAAAAATTATTATAATATTATTATTGATAAGGGAGATGAAAGACTAGAGCCACATATCATGTACTAATTCCTCTCTCGTTTCCAGGTTACTAGTACCCGCCCCGGACCTAATGACAACGCGCGAAGTAGTGATGACGTCAGTGGTACATTACTTGGGCTCATAACATCTGTAACTGTCTCATTGTTGCTTGTTGCCATTATTGTTCTTTTCATCGTTACTCGATGCCGTTCCTCAAGGTCAGTATTGTACTCCCACAGGGTGTACAAATGCTTGCTCCGTTAGGAGTTACCATTGTTTTTACCATTGTTTTTATTTATTTTTATTTTTTTTTTTCTCAGCGGTTCTAGTAGGCCGGTTGACAGTCGCTATGATTGTATAAGAGCCATATGACTTCAAATTAATGCGTATCTTAACTTTTCTTGCAGCAAAAAATCTCATATACGCAACAGAAGCGAGGAAGAACAGGTATTATACTCAAGTAAACAAATAAATTGATAAAATTTCAATTTCTTAATTGAAGAAAAACTATAGGCAATCCTGGTATAAAGATAATCTACAGGAACTGAGTGTACCCGTCCATACAACTGGTTTGATTCCGCATGAACGCATAAGAATTAAAAAAAGAGAGAATGTAAAAACTATGAAATTTATCGGTGACCAACTATAGCAACGGTTGGATTAGGCTATCAGACGCCATGGTACGAATTGCAATGCCTTTCAAATCAGTCATAGCAATTTTGTGTCTAAGCAGTGATAAGTTGAACCTGAAACTAAGACGAGGCCTTTGGTGCATTGTTCTTAACCGTACCTTGACCTGTGACCACTTGCTTTCATATTCGAAGTCCAATAATTTGACAGGCTGGACTTTAATAATGTATCTAATAGATAATGATAATAGGTGAATAATTTGTATGTAATAATTGCTTGATCACGTTTTGAAACACTAAATTTTCCGAATCATTTGAATCTCAGGGTGCTGTAGTGACCACTACACTGTCAAACTTAGCTATCCAACCAGATGAACTAGAAGTGTACGAGCAGAATAGCTACTTACCACTCAATTTTAGAGAACCAGGTAAGCGTCTCTAACTTGATTACGACACAAGAAAAGGATTACACAGTTTTGTGCCCCCTCCCCACTTATCACACGAGATTGTACTTATCAAACGTATTTTGCTGTTTTTGAAAGCTTTACCCGTGACTAGATCGAAAGTAGTGAACTTATCTCACTAAAATTTAGATCCAGTATTCACGAGTTAAAGGTTTGTAATCACCTTCAAAACCCGTAAACCAGTTCGGACACGAACTAATGATCTAGAAGAGATATGTTTTCTAACCGAGATTCATTTTTAATTAATGGTTTTGCGTAGGCTCACTTCTTGAAAACCTTACCTGTTTCTAGGCCAAATTAGTGAATATCTCTAACTAAATTTTACACCCAACCTCCAACCGATCATTTCTAATGTTCTCTTAATAGTCGTTTACTCGTCAACTTACGACGTGCCCAGACAAGGAAGCAGAAGGACACCGTCATTTAACGAAATGACCAATCCCATGCAAGATGATCCCACCACTAGTCACGTGTACGAACCAATTGACATCCCCAAGGGACATATTAACAGGGGCTTGGAGAATAGCCAGGAATCATCTTGTACTGTTTCTGCGGAGCTTACCGAAGATAACGCATCCATGTTCATGAAATATGGGCCTATCAGTCAAGAACAACGCGTGTACAGTCTTGTAGAGGACATATCGGTGCCGGCAGCGTGTTCTGGAGGACCTATATATGTCAGTAATAGCCTCAATAATAGTCGCAATGACGGTTCCAGTGCTGATCCAAATGTCAGTCCCAATTATGTTCCTAATGATAACCCCAATGATGCTGTCCATAATAATAGTGACAGTTGTCCCACAGATGATCCTAATAAAGACGACCCAGTATATCACATCATACAAGAGCCTTATAAGGAAAGCACAAGGGAACCTGATGATGAACGCATCAGGAATGAATGTCTCCCGGATGGACCAGTTTACAGCACCTTGGAGGAACTTTATTCAAATGTTTCTAGCGCAACAACTGAATTTTGAGAATCACTGTTAATTGAAATTCCATGCGAGGTGTGAAAATCTCTCGAAATTGTGATTATCGCAGAAACTCTGAAATCTTCGCCATGCTTACTGCATGCATGTATTTGAATTATAAAGGTAGAATCGGTCTCCTGGAGTATGATTTAAGAGCCAAAAAACAGCACAGGAAACAGCCAAATTGTGTTGAAACATTCGATAAATGCATACTTATGACTGCGTGATAACATGAAAAAAAAAAATGAAATTTTATTACGGTATCAGCTGTTTGTTTCTAAAAGATAACATCACAATTACAAAAAAATACTCCATCGCGTGATAAGCAAGTTCTCTCTGATCACGAATTAGTAAAAAGGGAAATATTTTGAAAACTTATTTTCATTATCATATCCTTTAAAAATACGTTTATTTTAATTACTTTTTTTCCTTAAATGGAAATCTTCAAGACCAACACTTTCACTGTACTTTACGTTACCGAGACTAAGAAAGTAAACAGTAAACAGTAAAGCTAGACAAATAAAAAACAATTGTTTCAAAATAAATAAAACCAGAAAGCCATCTTTAAAGGGTGTTATTGATTGATTGATGGTCAAAAATGAAAGCCAAGGTGGACACGCGGTACTGAAACAATACAACTAGCATTTTAACCCTTTAACTCACAAGGGTGCCAATAATCAAAATTCAAGAAAAATCCTAAATTGCGTTTTGTTAAATATTTAAAAACAAATGGTACCATGCGAAAGTACTGCTGAAGAGGTTCATTTAAATGGTCACACCATAGGATTTCGTCAACAGACTCAAAAGTTAAAAGTTAGTTTGTTTGGTGAGGGATCATAAAGGTTTATTTTCACTGAATTTTGGCACGGTCTTCTTTTTTGAAGAGCATGGCATGAGTCGCGTGACATATAATCCTTGGCGTGGCTTTTTCCGGTTTCAGAAATCAGATTATAAAACTAAGCACGCACGCAAGTTCTAATTTGATAACATAGAAGACGAGATCAGTGGCGGTGAGTAAAAGAAACAGATCCAATAATGTTTTTATTGATATTGTTTTTGTTACAACAAGTGGTTGTTACATCTTCGGCCGTTACAGCGCAAACATACGCTATTCAAAGGTATCATTCGCCGAAAAAATCAGACAAATTTGAGTTACCGAATACTTGGTGCAATAATAAGGATGTATGCAAACGTTTCAAAGCGAGTTTAGATCCGATATCATCAAAAACACATAATTGTTTGTGTTCTTGTTCGCTTGAGGGAGCAGCGACGTTTGGTAATAAAATCGGTTCTTGGCAGTGCGTCGATAACAAGGAAATTCGCGAGAAAGAACTTCATGGTAAGTCGTTTGTTTACAGACTTCTTAGATAAAAGTACCATTTGACACTGAAATTTCCTGAAATTCCCCACATCGGCACTATAAAAAAAGCTTTACCTTTTTTTCAAAATTAAACATTTTAAGGTTAGGGATTCCAACTGGCAGGGCTATCTACAAGCCAAGGAGTTTATAGTGGGTGAACCAATATCAGCCGTTATAATGGACAGACTTGAAAAATAATTTATCATCTCGGATTTAAAACCAGGCGTTAAATACTCGACGAGACTAAGAAAATTGTAGTGTGATTGCATGTAGTTTGTTCATTGGCATCCTAAAATGGATACTATTGCTTCTATTTTACTTGCCAAAGCTGTGAGTAAAGCAATAAAATATATCAGTTATAACACTAACGTTTTAGATTGGGCACACAGACATAATCTACGTGGACTAATCCATTCCGTACTATGACCTTTGTTTATGTTTTTCAATCAATATTTAATTATGTTACCCACTCGCTTCACTAAGGGCCTGTTTACTTGACCGGAGGATAAGTTTTCACTTTAACTATATGATAAGTTTTCACTTTTACTTTACTGCGACAGAAAAGGGCTGTATGTAGCGCTACGATCTCAACTGAGTGGACCCTTCGAATGCAAACATAAAGCAAAAAAAAGTAACATGGTCTTCTTGGGTGACCATCTCTTTTCATAGGTCATTAATTATTGTCAGAATAATCGAAAACAAGTATTACAACAAATAACTGTGTTTGCAAAGACTACCGTAGCAAAATAAAAGCACAAGATCCAATAGTAAAGGATCTATTCAACTATAAAATAACTAAACGATTTGATAAAAAGGGAAACTAACAAAACTATATCATTCTGTTAATCCAAACATATTTCGACAAGCGCAGCCTTTCTTCTTTAGGAGCTTACATTTTCTTTTTTATTTTGCCTTTATTTTGCCTCTGTAAAGCTGCCCCCCCCCCCCCCCCCCCCCCTTTTTTTCTCCGTTTACCGTCGAATGCGTTTCCTAATTTAAGGTCGGTCGGTCGGATTAAAAAAAAAATCTTAAAAAAAAATCAGAAGCAATCTGGAACTAGAAGGCCCGGTACCCAAGCATCATTGCCGTGGAGTCTGGAAACAACGAGACGTGGTTACAAAATCAACATGGCGGTAATGGAGGAAGAAAAGATCGATGTCGTGGTGAAACTTAACCAAAAAAAGCGAAAACAATGTTGATATTTCAGATTAAAAGTGAAAAAATGTTTCACTAGGTCATTTATACCTTCCTCATACTTTTTTTTTTTGAAACGACGGTAAACGGAGAAAAAAAGAGGACGGCCTTAGGCCCTGAAGAATTAAGAAGAAAGACATTGCCTTTCGAAATATTGGATTAACAAATGTATAGTTTCCCTACGGTCAATTAGCCTTGTATTTTTTATCAAATCGTATTGACACGCTTATGACTCTACATAATACTGCAGCCTTACATATTGCTTTCGGGTTTATTGTAACCACTTTCCCCTATTATTGTTTTTTAGATTGCAAAAGAATTAATTTCATGAATGAAATGGATTCGGATGCACTGGAAATATTCAAGATACAAAGTCATATAAATTTGAACATCAGCTCTAAAGTTGACTGTTCAGAAAACAAAGCTGAGGTTTGCTACCAGGCATGCGATGGTGGGTGGTCAGCGCTGACACCCTCTTTTGCTTGGGGGCTCCAGGTAACAAAGATGTGGGCAAATTCATCTCTTGTTAACATGCTTACGGTAAGATTTTATTAAAAGGCAAATTACCTCCTTTTTAAAGTAGCCAATTTTCCAAGTTTTGTCGAATGGTGGAACTGAGGGGGGGGACGACAAACTACGAGTGCGGGGGTGGGGGGGGGGGGCACGCACTATAAATGTTAGAGACTGAAGGGGATCTAGGGGAAGGACCCTGCCCCTCCTCTAGGTCCTCCAAATTGTTTACGAAGTTAGAAACGGAAGACCTTAAATGGATTTTTTTTTTTTTATTTTATTTTGAAACAATACATTTGTTACATCACTGCATTACAATATGATACTACATTTTTACATCACTGCATTACAATATGATACTACATTTTTACATCACTGCATTACAATATGATACTACATTTTTTACATTACTGCATTACAATAAGATACTACACGAACTACGCAAACGTAGGGTTACATTTACAAATTTACCAATATTAATTAAAGAACAACTAATTATAGAAGAACTATCCACTTTCGGCGAAAAGCAGGCAAGCATTTCTTTGCAATTTCAGTTTCCTTAATTATTTCAATTTTTTCTTGGATTCGCAGCAGGAAGTTACAGAAGTATAGTTCACCTTGGCGCCTGTTTGACGTGCAGAAAATATAGTATTTTGCTATTAGAATTGAGTAGTTTAATGCCTGCCAGTATTTTGTATTGTCAAAATAGCCGCATAATATGCTACCGTGTTTTAAAGAAAGTCTTTCACCTGCTTTTTCAAACCACCACTCTTGAAACGTATTCCAGAAGGAGAGTGATTTACTACATTGGATTAACATATGTTTTAAAGTTTGCTTCTCCCACCCACATAACGGACAAAGATCACTTTCAGAGATACCGTCACGGAAAAGGCTCGTTTGAGTAGGGAGTATGTTGTGTATAATTTTGTATTGAAACATTATGAGTTTAACTTCTTTTGTAACTATGAAAGGCATTTGGTAAACTTTATGAACATTATTTTCTAAAAAGCCGTGTCGTAAAATTTTGGTTTGAGAGGTTGGTGGTACGAAAGCGTTTTTTAAGATTGCAGAATAAATAGAACTTGTGATTAGGGGTGTGGTAGAAGTATCGTTGAGGTTGTTTTGACCATGCGGTTTTAAACCGTTTTTCCACGCGCGAAGAATGGCGTTGATAAGACCATAAAACTTCGTAAAGGGTACATCTAAATTAAACTTTGTTTTGAATTCTAAAAAACTACAGAGGTTGCCTTGTTCATTCAGTAAATCTTGCACATGAATAACATTTTTTGCAGACCATTTTCTATAAAAAACTTGCTTCTTATCAATTAAAATATTACAGTTGTTCCATATAATTTCATTTTTTATATTGGTAGTAGTACGATCAGGTAAGTTTTTGAAGTCGCGCCAATAATCGAGAATCATGCGATAAAAAATAGGGAGGCTCTCTAGCTTAAGTAATTCGGTTTTGTAGTTACATTTTGTCAGAAAAGAGAAATTTCCGAGGTGATTTACACACTGGTTAGGAATAATTTTCCAAGAAGCAGAAGATTGACTTTGAATTCTACTAATCCAAGCAATTTTCAAAGCTTTTTCCATAATTTCAAAATCGCACATTTTGAGGCCACCTTTTTTTTCTGCGATGACCGTTCTTTTTTTTAATTTTTGGGGGTTTGCCGTCCCAAATGAAACTGAAAATAATTTTATTTATTTGTTTTATAAAATGTTTTGGCACATTTAAAACAGAAGCGTTAAAAGTCAGTTTAGAGAGTCCTAATGTTTTTACGATATTGATTTTTCCGTACAACGTAAGTTTTCTTTTTTGCCAGGTATTTAAAGTTTTCTCTAAATCTCGAATTTTGGTTCCAAAGTTGAGTTCTTCCGCATCTGTTTGATTTTGTGAGAAAAATATTCCGAGAGATAGTATCGGTTCTTTTGGCCATTTGAAACCAAAAGGGGTGTCTTGATTGTTTTTCCATTGTCCTAGCCACATTGCTTCGGTTTTAGCAGTGTTTATTTCCAGCCCAGAGAGAAAGTTAAAATCATTTAGAAATTTAAGTAGTTCGGAAACGGATTCTTGGTCGCGGACAAAGACAGTAGTGTCGTCAGCATATTGTGATACTTTTATTTCTTGATTATCTACTTGGATGCCTTTTATAGATCTATTGCTTTTTAAGGCTCTCGCTAGAAGTTCAATCCCCAGGACAAATAAGAGACCCGATAGAGGGCAACCTTGTCGAACACCTCGCTGCAAAGAGAAGAAATTTGAAGCATGCCCATTATTTAAAACACAGCTAGAAACGTTATTGTAGAATATGTTGAACCAGTTTATAATGTCAGGTCCGAAATTAAAAGATTTAAGAGCGGCGTTAAGGTATGGCCATTCAATCGAATCAAATGCTTTTTTAAAATCAAGAAATATTGCAATGCCTTTTTTGTTTGTCTGGTTAGTATATTGTATTATGTCTTGAATAAGCCGAATGTTTTCACCAATGTAACGGCCTTTCACATAACCAGTTTGGTCAGGATTTATAATGCTAGGAAGCACTTTTTCAAGTCTTTTTGCTATAGCTTTAGTAAGGATTTTGTAGTCGACATTAAGGAGTGATATAGGCCTTAAATTTTCTAAAATAGTTGTGTCTTTAGACTTTTTTGGAATAAGCGAGATTATACCTCTCCTTTGGCTAATAGATAGCATCCCCGATTGAAAAGCAAAGTTGAAACTATCTGTCATTTCTTTACTGATTTCAGGCCAAAAAAAGCGATAGAATTCAACAGGAAAACCATCAGTACCAGGTGTTTTGTGTTTTTTGAAGTCTTTTTGTGCATTAAAGCATTCTTCTACGGTGGATAACAACGGCCTGGGCCACCTCGGACGCCTTATTGAGACTTATATAACGAAGTAACTGGCTAACCTTCAGATGAGGTTGGGGTTAGAAGTTTATGTAGTTAAATTTAGGCCTAAACAACCCGAGAAGCTAAGTGGTACTCTGGCGCCGTAGGCTATGTAAGCTTAAACCTAGCTGAGGTCACAAGTTCAATCCTGAGTGGGGATTTTAGATTTTCTTTTTTACGCTTAAAAACATTTTTGAAAATAAAATTCTAAGTGTCGACGTTACGTTATATGATTCTCAATAAGTGTCCGAGGTTGTCCAGACCATTGTTATCTCAGGTCTTCCGTTAGAAACAGGAACATAACAATAAACAGCATCACAGGAAAGTACATGTGCTACTCAGAGGTTTTCCCTTAAATGGTCACAGTTTATATACTTTGTAGTCTACTAACTTAAAGATCTTAAATAAAGATGTATGTAAAGTGCATGTTCTACTGAGAACATTCATTACTTTGAATGAATAACTTCTGGAATTGATTCACAACTCGAAAGTTTGAACTACATCATCAGCACAAGACTCTGAAGGTTGGACAAACCGCACGACTTAAAGGTGTTCGATGCGAAGGGAAATTGCGCCACGTAGATCAGACCACTTTAGAAATGGATATATTCCATCTGGAGTCACTGTTTCAGCTAATTCTTGGTAATTGCAGGAGCATTAAAAAAATATATTGGATTCACCAATAAATCGGCTTGTAAGCATCTGTAATGCAACAATAACTTTTAACTGGTGCAATTCTGTTTATTTCCCGGATTATCTGAAATAGCGTGACGAATTGTTAGATACAGCTTTTTAGGATCTATAGTTTAGATTTTTGAATTTTTATGACGTCATGTGAAAACCAAGAATTGTTTTATATTTAACGACATCTTATTCTCACCCTTCAAAAGTATCGCTTATGTGAATTAAGCATGTGTTTTCTGACCATACTTTAACGGGCGTAAGGCCAGAGTAACTTTCTTAATTTCAAGCATGTTAAAGTATGACCCAGAACCTAATTTGCATAAAATCCGTCAATAGTCGTTACTTTAAAAATATATACATAGTAATCCTCAAACTTGGTAATAACATAAAAGTTCATGTCCTTAAATTAGTGTTTATTTTATGTGTGGAACGTTTGCATCACGTGACCTGTTATAGCAGTTTTGTGACGAGAAGAGAAAAGTGAAAATGGGCCGTCGAGATGACATATAATAGGTACATATTGAAATACCAACGTAAATTTGTGGTTTCCCCCTTTAAGAATCTATAGCTATCAGATGGTATATATGAACCAAGTCAATAAATACCCCATTTCAGATCGCTCTTTTTTTTACCTATGACGTCATCGGTCACGTGAACACAGTTGTTAACACTCAAAAGGTTTAAGGACGTTGAAATATTCCTGCTTTGCATCTTTAATGGTCGTTAGAAAAAATGGTTCTACTAGAAAAATAGTTTTCTTCGTAGGGGGTCTAAGATCAAAGGACAGCTCATGCTTTAACATGATTGAGTTTATTGTATCTTTCAATAACACTCGAACTCTAAAGTTTAACCCTATTCAGACTGGGCTTTTTCAGGCAATCCGTGACTGGCGGGGGGGGGGGGGGGGGGCTCCTCGGACCACCCCTTTATATCTCTAGAACCAGTAAGGCTAGGACCATGAAATTTTCACACAATGTTTACCTCCATACCAGGAAACCTCACACCCAGTTTTGATCTGCCACACCTAATTATGACGTCACAATGACGTCATTTTTGTTTTTCCAACGTTTCTTTTATATTTTTCCATCCAGATGCTTAAAATATCATATATAACTGTAAAATCATCTCTTTAATATTAAAACATAATAAATACAAACAAGGACACACTTGTAAAGCGAGAAAAAGCACAAAAAAGGCGATAAAACTATAATTTTGAAGTTATTGTCCGTCATCTTGGATCCGCCATCTTGGATCCGCCAAGGGTATAGTTTTAATGACCATTTTTTTTTTAATTTTTTATTGCATGATTTTTGCACGGCTCTCTGGAAGAGCATTTTTATGACGAGATTCCGTGAATAAATAAAGATGATGATGATGATGATGATGATCCGCCATCTTGGATTTCCTTTTTTTTTTGTTTAAATTAAAATTTAAAAAATATCTAAAAGAGAAAAGGATCAGAATGTATAAAACACATATCAAACTAATGTCTATTATCCAAACAATAAACTTAGAAGCGTTATTTAATAAATAGTACAACATGTTTGTCTATAAGTAAAAAAAGAGCAAAAATTTACTTACTTCTCCCCCCAAATATTTGATGTTAAAATTTTTTGATGTCTTTCAAGAACTAGTCCTAAGAGAAAAATTATTCTAACACGAAAATGCCTTATAAGTCAAAGAACAAGATCTTAAAATAAAAAAAAAAAAAATTAACCATATTTTAACATTTTGAAAACCTATGTGTCAAAAACCGGTTGCCATGGCAACATGGTTAATCACACTGACATGTTATGGATACCAAAATGTCCCTAGATAAATTTTAGGAAAAGTCAGAAACTTTCAACCTCATAGCTATCTTGGTCTGAATAGGGTTAAAGCCAAACTAAGGTTTGCGTTTTAATGTTACGCCGTTGTGAATCATTGGATCCCTGAAATTAGAAACTGACAAAATGGATCGAAATTCACTAATCACAACCTACAATCATTTTGAGAAAAGCATCATTGTTTCCTGGGACGTCCGCTATGATATTTGCGGCATGTAAAGCGAAACTGAGTTCGTGTGTTATTGAAGAGCGTAGTAATATGCCCTTTTGTACATTACAATGTATTTCCTTTTCTTTCAGGTAAAAAAAGCTAACAACTCCAAACATCTGCAAGGAAAAGTTATAAAACTCGTGATCCCATGCGGCACAACGAAGTTCTGTCTGCTTTTTAAAATCGCTGGAGAAACAGAATGTAGGCGACATGCATACAGTTATTCTTACAATGTACATCCAGTGCATGTTAATATTTTGTCCTTTTATGTTTCGCTTGACTCTTTTTATTTCAGCAAACAAGCCTGCTTGCCTTTTCGAGACAGTCTTACAACTTCCCTCTCTTCCACCTCTTTAACCTAGAGTAAAGCCCCGGCTACACGTTCTAACATTGTCATATGACATCTGTTGGTCTAACAATGTTAGAACGTGTAGCCGGCATGTTAGATGACCTTTGTCTAACATTTTTTGTTAGACGAATGTTTTGATTTAGATCAAACATTCGTCTAACAACAAAATGATAGTCAAACATCATCTAACATGCCGGCTACACGTTCTAACATTGTTAGACCAACAAATGTTATATGACAATGTTAGAACGTGTAGCGGGGTCTTAAGCTTGGTGCTACCCTCTCTAAAAAAATGTTTATTTCGTATTTTGTATTTTTATAAACACTAAGCCCCTAGAAATCTTTACCTTGAGTGTTTATACAGAGTCAATTTTGGTCAATTTCCTTGAATGGAAAACGAGCCCGTAAGAGTTAAATTCTTGTCATATTGTTCTTCTTCTCTGGTAGGTCCCATCAGCAATCTTCGTACACCCATAAAGCCTTCCAGAACATCATCATCCACAACCCATCCACTGACTGACAAGACGACTATCACTGGTACCTCAGTAGTAACTAATACAACTATATCCCAGGCAACAACTACCGTATCGACTCATAGGGTAAGGCAACACTCTTTTTTTTTTTTTTACGTCCACGCTAAACAATTAACGCATTTGTCTGACACCAAGGAAGTTTCCAAGGAACTTCTAATTTAAATACCGACTGAATGCCAGAAACATTATGTGCCCTTTCAATTGGTGATTTAACCATTGAAGGTGAAAATAAAATTCTGAAGTTGATCATATTCGTGAACTTCGGTTGAAACATTATTTTTTTATATACGAAACTTACTACTGGAAAGGTTCTATCCCGTTCATTAATATGTAACTTAATTTACATTTTTTTTCCATTTCCATTACCTGTCTGCTCGACTATGGAATAAATAATACAGTAAAATATCGAAAAACAAATGGTACCATGTAAAATTACTGCCGAATATGCTTCATTTGAATGGTTACACCATAGGATTTCATCCACAGACTCAAAGTTAGAACTACACTACATGTCTTCATAATTGACTCTAGGGGTGAAAAGGTTAACCATTAATTGTTCATGGGGATTCTAGAATGAAAGAATGCTTTTTTATTATTACGCAGACGAAGCTATCGACAACTTACCCAACTACCGTTGACATTGGGATGAATAGTGAAGTCACTCATGAAGTACCAATTGCGCTGATTGCTGGAAGTGTGGGGTCTGCAGTGGTCGTGTTGGTCGTTGTGGTAGTCATTGGTTCGTTATTCTGTCTAAAGCGAAATACCAGGTAACATTTAGAATATGTTTTGTAAAAGTCAATACGCCTGATTAGCTCGGTCGGTAGGCCACCTAGAAAAATCACACTAACCTTATATGAAGGCCTGTTACACAGGTTAGGGAGAGCGGCATCGGAGGTGTGGTTTAAAATAATCTGGGAATAAGGTGCCACTTTTTGTTTTAAAACTGCATATAGTTAGACCTTCACGTGTATTGGGTGACAGCGTACGTATCTGAATGGTGGACCCATCAATTTAGGGTTCACTCTCTCAGAAATCATTTCTCTCTACCAAGTTGTGACGATGCCCACTGAGCAGCAATTGTTTGGTAAATCACTTTAATATATAGGATGGGTACTTTAGGATACTAAAATACACACAGAAGATAATTTAGTCGTTTAGATCTTAGCAAGGAGTTAACAACTCTGGCTGTGTCCACCGTCAGTAACATTCGTTTGAATTCATGCCGTTAGGTGGGAGGTTGACAATGGGCTGATACCTCACTGATAGTGATTCCAGGTTAAAGGTGCATCCACCCTGATGTCCCATCTATTTTTCAAAATTCTATGCAAAACGCTTTGGGACGAATGCGACATGCACGTTATGTTGGGTAGCTTCATCATATATATGGATATTTATTTATATAATTATTTATTTTCTTGCTGCACACTAACCGTCGGACGTACAAAGGGGGAAAGTGGGGTGGATGCGTGTTTTCACCTTTTGTCCGTGAAAAAAGAAACATATAAAATGCTACCAAAAACATCAAAATGTTTAATTGTATGTTATTTTGCAACGCTAGCAAAAAAATATTTGCAATTTCTACATTTTTCCGATAAATTTGAATTTTTAGTAAAATGCAAGATGGCGGCCGCTCCTCCTTGTACCACGGTGGGGTTATAAGTTTGCGTGTACGTCCGAAGGTTAAAGTGCCTATCACCCCAAGAAAGTTATTTTCAGAATCAACTCTACGTGCATTGAATAATTGAATGGTAAAATATTTGTTCTTTTGAATGTCGTGTTATTGAGTTATAGAGATTTGAATTTACAAAATGTTAATTATATGACGTCAACCCAGGAATCATTTATTATTCAACCACTTGTTTTCACCTCCGAGTAATATTTTTTTTACGAATCAATTGCGCATCGCAAATTGGCGTAGAAATAATGGCAAATTCCCGGGTTGACGTCATCTAATTAGCATGGGTGTTTGATGGGCCTTAAATAATTAAAGATTTTTACCGGCCGATAATCACTTGTCCTGGCCCATGTTTTAATTGTTATCTAGAATAAAATGGCTCGCCAAAGTAAGCAACTTTTTCAAATTTTGGTGGCAACTTTTTCAATTTATGGCAACTTTTGAGCAACTTTTAGCCTTTTTTTGGAGCAACTTTGCTGGCTGGATTTGCTAGTACAATCTATTCAGGCCTAGTCCTGGGTCATATCAAGCCATCTTTGCAGCTTTCTCGCAGAAATCATTTCTTTCTCTAACAAGTTGTGACGATGCTCACTGAGCAGTATTTATTTGGTAAATCACTTAAATAGGATGGGTACTTTAGGGTTATTAAAATACATACAGAAGATAATTATAGTCGTTTAGATCTTACTATGACCATTAAAAAATCTATAATTTCAGCTCAGTGGCCGTGTTCACAATAGAGACGGACAAATCGTTTGGACGGACAAGTCGTCTCAGACGGACAAGTCGTCTTAGTGAGAAAACGGGACGAACAAAATTTTGGATGTAAAAATCGTCTGATTTTGTCCGTCGATTTGGCCGTCTTTTAAGACGATTTTTCGAGGACGATTTGTTCGTCTAGACTGATAAGTCGCCCGAAGTCCGACTTAAATTAACAGCAGACGAAAAAATGGTTGTATCTCGGTCCCAGTACTCGCTAAGGGGAATGGAACTAGTAAAGAGAGTGATTGTTTAGGAAAAAGTTAACGCCCGGGCGTAGATTGGGGGTGGACACCTTATTGAGACTTATATAACGGAGTAACTGGTTAGCTTTCAGTTGAGGTTAGGGTCAGCAGTTTATATAGTTAAATTTAGGACTAAGCAACCCGAGAAGCTAGGTGGTACAGTGGAACGGTAGGCTATGTAAGCCTACGCCTAGCTGAGGTCACAGGTTCAATCCTGAGTGGGGATTTTAGATTTTCTTTTTCACACTTAAAAATTTATTGAAACTAAAATTCTAAGTGTCGACATTACGTTATATAAGTCTCAATAAGGTGTGCAACCCCCAATCTACGCCCGTGATAAAATGTCACCCGATTGTTTATGGAAAAATCAAAATGGCGGATGGATAGCATGGTAACCAAGCCCGTTAGTGCCAGGCCTCTTGCTTTCAAAATCGTCCGTTTATTCGTTCAGGTATGAATTTACGATGACCAACACAAGGTGAGTTGTTCGTCTATAATTCACATTACACGAACAAATCGTCGGACGATTTGTCCGTCCAGACGATTTGTCCGTCTTCTAGTGTGAAATGGGCCAATTATATGTATTCGCTTGAGAACAATTTTGAATATTATTGAAAATTATTGAAAATAAG
This sequence comes from Cladopsammia gracilis, assembly GCA_022457155.1. Lineage (NCBI taxonomy): Eukaryota > Metazoa > Cnidaria > Anthozoa > Scleractinia > Dendrophylliidae > Cladopsammia > Cladopsammia gracilis. The sequence goes on from JAJGOT010000358.1 coordinate 261,805, forward strand.
AGCAGTATTTCAATTGAATTCTTCAGTAATTCTTTAGGAGATAAAATTATCGTTATCTATATTTTGCATGTAGACATTCATGTAAGCATTCGACATTTCCGAAAAAGACTGCAACAAGGACAATCGATACTTCTGGCCAGTACTCAGTCGCATTGCAGACAGAAGCTTATGAAAGTCTAGCTCCCACACAAGATGGCTTCCCAAGAGGTATGTCAATACACGCATCTCTTAATAAGAAGTCTGATTTTTGGTACTTTGCTATAATATAAGCTCCATACCTAAAGATGCGTACAAGGTTTACATAAATGGTGATCAAATAAAGAATAATTACACTAATATATCACTGGTTGTAACTCTTGGTTGTGTACTCTTGCGCTGTGTTTACACTAGGGGAAACATGTTTAATCTGATCACGAATGAAACATGATTCACCGTGAAAAGTGTTCACATCAGGCGGCGCATTGCGCAAGTCATGATCGAAACATGTTTACTCTGAGCATGATTGAAACTACTTCACGAGGTAGTTGAGGCAGTTTAGATCTAACCCAGAGGAAACACGTTAGCGCAAATGTCCTCTTCTTGTCAAACCTTGCATTGCTTCACTTTGTTCCCGAAAAACTTAATAAGTGAGCTTTAACCACAAAACATGTAACAGCAAGTTCGAGCTCTTTTTTTTTTTTGGTTCATGTGTTATTATAAAGATTTCATGCGAACTTATTACGTCTGCTTCATAAAACAGCATAAATTATAGAACCAGGCGTGAAACGTGTTTTGAAATTAACAATGAAATTGCAAACATGTTTACGGGTTTAGAGTAAACATGTTTACTGTAAACATGTTTACTCTAAACTTGTTTCGCCCTAGTGTGAACACGGCATTGGTCGGTGAGACTTACCAAGAACATTCATGTTATATGTAAAGTTTCCGTCAACATATCTTTCTGGCTTAATACCCTAGATGGTATCAGGAAAACTCTGACAGCGTTATAACTGAAACATCCTTAGCGACACCAAACCATTCTTTTTAACAACAAAATGAACGACGACCAACCTCCTCACTTTGTTATGGGAGTCAACCTTTCCCCTCCCCCCCCCCCCCCCCCCGCCCCTCCCGGTAAATGATCTCCCCAGAGAGGTGGTTACATATGGATATCTGGATGTTTTAATTAATTATCCTATGTTGCAGGAATTTACGTGTCCCGTTACAAGGTTCCAGACAAAGGTAACATATCCATGGAACTGTGTAAGCGAGATATGGCCGCGGGATTTGACCCGCACGTTCCCGCGAAGGAGGAAATAGAGAAACCAGAGTACGATTATGCTGAATCTCACGTGATGCGCGGTAATTTAGTTAAGTCTAGGGAGCTAAGAGAAGCGGTCCGTATGACACCAGCAGAGAATACTGTCCCTTATTATCATGTTCTTGAAGAGTTTGAAAGGGGCGCAAGTAAGGATCAAGAAGAGGTTTGTGTAATACCCGATGGAAACACTCCTTGTGTGCTTCAAGGATCACCTAACACTTTGGATCCACAAGACAACTTCCACAAATCATGTAATGAAGCGGGTGATATGGGTCCTTATGCCATTCTCGATGAGCCAATATCCGTGGACCCGAACGGTGACAGGGAAAAAGACCCTATTGACGGGACCTCTGCGAAAGGTGCCTATTACCATGTTCTTGAAGAAGCGGTTGGTTCTTCAGTTTCCCAAGGTGATGGTGGTTACAAAGAACTTCAATCGGATGGAACAGTATACTTAGGTTATCAACCACTTCACAAATATGCTTATGTAGATGCTGTGAAGATCCCGTTTAAAAAGATAGCTTAAATGACACTTTTGTTTCACACTGGCAAGCCATTTCAGTGCATAATTAACTACTATCAACAATGATAATTTATCACGATAATTATATATATATATTTAATCTAATATAATATATTATTTTTTATTTAGGAAGGCCAACTATTGATTGGCTTACGCATTTTTATTTGCTGTTTTTTTTTTTCATATTGTAAAGGGCAAATGAACATTCCCATGGTAATCGTACTATATAAGTGTGGTTTATTATTAGACATCTAAATTTAACAACTAGTTACAACAGAAAGAGAAGAAACTTTTTGAAATTTGTAAAACTCTATGAACTCTTTCTTTTAACTTAACTTAAAACTTTTTGTTTTGTTTCGGAAAAGCCTTTCGTTGATTAGCTTGCATATTTCATTTTTTTTTTGTTGTAAAAGGCAATTGAACATTCTTATGGTAATTGTACAATATAAGTGTGATTTATAATTAAACATCTAAATTTAACAGCTGATATCCGTTTTTAACAGACCCAGTTATAAAAAGAAATAACAGGAAGATTAAGTTAAGGGCTATTGATTTAAAAATCAATACTGAAACAACTTAAATTTCTGGCGTGATTGTGACCAATATCGAATCAGTTTTGTACATTATTTTGCTCACTAGTTTATACATATTTTTTGGCAACGCTCCTGATTGTATCCAATGGATATTTAGACAGCAATCTTATCATCGGTTTAACCATCAGTGCCCGTAGCTGTTTATTTTAAAACGTTTAAAAAACATTTTATATTTTTCGAAAAAATAAAATAAAAAAAAGATTAAAAGATTATGAACGTAAAAGTTTGGATTCAGCTATGACGGAAATAAAGGAATGAAATTGGTTGAACCGTTTCCAAAAAAAGTAATAATAATGTCACTGTTTATTACAGGCAGGTGATATTTTTTTTAACCGAAATCTGAAAAAAATGGAATTTTAATGGTAATTTCTCTTCACCGCCAGGCTTAACCCTATTCGGCCTGGGCTTTTTTTGAGTTTCTGAGCCTGGGGGGGGCACATTGTGCCCCCCCTTCGTAACTTCAAGAATATTAAGGCTATGACAATGAAACCTAGAGGGTACATAGTACGTCCAAAACTGTCTCCTTTGCGGTCCGCATAATGGAACGATGACGTCATATGACGTAGTTATTAGGTAATTAGTTATGCGGCCGCCATCTTGGATCCGCCATCTTGGATTTCTGAATTTTTTCAAAACCTCTTAAAAACTGTCCAAATTCACCCAAAATTAATCAAAACCAATAAATAAACGCTAATTGACGTAAAAATATAAAAGTTACACCAATAAATATTGTTTTTCTTCATTCAAAGGTATAAATATGCAATTTTCAAAAAACATGGCTGTCAAAATCTTGTTGCCATGGAAACATCAAGTCACGTGATCAAAAAATTGTCATATGAAATTGTTGCCAGATAAATTTTAGAAAAAGTCACGAAGTTTGATGGCGTTTGCATACATATTAAGGAAGTTATGAATGTTGAAAGTTAGCGCGGGCACTTTGTGCCCCCCCCCCCCGCCCCCCCCAGGCCGAATAGGGTTAAAGCTAAGTCAGCTATTTATTTTTTTTTTTTCCTTTTTGTTTTTTTTTTTAATATGAAGCTAAAAATGGCAAACTCGTGCTCCAAAAAGTTGGCAATCCGATGTTTTCCACATACGTCAACCACGTTTTCAGGGTTCTTTCTTCTCAAACAGAGGGAGAGAGAGGGCGAGGTAGCACATACTGAATGCTAAAATGAAAATGAGAAATTTCGGCGATGTTCGATGATTCCTTCTTCAGGGTACAAAATTAATAATTGAATAGTTTTGAACCCGGAAGAAGGCAGCATTGCCGAAACGTCGGCCGTATAACAATTATATGAACAGCGTCGAAATCTATCATTTTTCATTTAAGCAGTTAATATCTAAGCCCATGTTCTATTGGAATCAACCATTTTCCGTTGGTTGGGTTGGTTGGATTTTTTTCGTGTTCTATTGGGGAAAAAAAAAAACGTTTTCCGTTGGTTTGGTTGATCAACCATTTCAACCAGCTCTGAACCTGGTTGAAATGGTTGAAATGGTTGAAACCGAAAATGGTTGAAAAGTGTTCTTTTGGGACACCTCAATCAAATCAACCAAAACCGGTTTAGGTTGAAACGGTTGATCCCAATTTAACACGACCTAAGCTGCACAGGGAAATTCAATCTTTATCACGCACACGTTCACTCTCTAACGTTCACGTCAAATGTAAGATCAACAACATGCTTGCCAACTGTTGATGACACGTTAAAGTTCACACACGCCAACTTGAGTTTGCCATTATGTGTTTACCAAATTGTTTACATCAAGTAATAACAGCTTCATGCTACTTAATTATTAACTTGATAATTACAATAAATATTGTATTCACTATTTCGTTCGCGACAATAATATGGGGGCATTAACTATGTTATATACCATCTGTCTGTACCGCAGCCTTACTTCAGACTTAAACGAGCAGAGCCACAAAAATGCAAAGTCACCGATGAGTGTATAACCCAATTTCTTTGTCAGAACCGACAGATTCACACCGACATAGTGCCGACTGAATAAACTGTCATTTGAATTTACTAGAACGTTTTAGGTGTTTCAAAGCTATTCAACGATTAAATTCTACTCAAAATAGCAAAAACAATTTTTTCAATTACGGACGAATGCGACATTAAAAAGAATGAAATGTGGAGATGTCATTCAGGCAAATTGTCAAAGTTCTCATCAGTAGTAAGCGAGTGTAGAGGAGTGGGCATCAGAAAATGAGAGAAAATGGGGCAGGAACCGGAAAAACGTAGCACTTGTGAGATGGCAGGTCGCGATAAATAATAGGGACACATTTGGTAGTATAACCGCCTAGGAAGAGGTGCGAAAAATGTGGGAAGAGGGAAGTTTAGGACGTTTTGGTCCCACACCCCTTCAACGTGCTTCTCCTGCTCTTGTCGTCTTCGTGTCATATTAGAGAACAGACAACAGAATATACATATCGATCTCCGGGATTAAATTTTTGATACGTGTACACAAAAGTTATTTGCTGTCCTGTTTTGTTTTCATTTTCTCGTTTTGTAAAATACAAGCTGCTTAAGAAAACATTACATCTGATATGTACGCCATGGGCAATATACGACAATGACAAACAGGATGTCATGAACAAGTGTTCATGACTAGCAATATAATACCCCCGCAGGCAATGTAAAGTCTTTAATTTTTTGGGTTTAATACAATTTTCTTTACACACACACACACACACACACACACACACACACACACACACACACACACACACACACACACACACACACACACACACACACATATATATATATATATATATATATATATATATATATATATATATATATATTGTGATCTTTTTTTTTTACGTAATCTTAGTTTCCAGAATCAATTAAGTTTGAGATAATACTTTAATAGGCCATTTGCACGATGGCGTCATTTGACTACAACTACCAGAATTAATTTCGTTTTTCCTTTCTTATTTAAATTTTGTAATCCCAGTGAGGTTTAAATAACAATGGCCCTGGGAATTTGCACTACAAAACAAAATACTGAAGGATTGTGGTAGTTGTAGTCATATGACGTCATCGTGCAAATTGCCTATTGGTGGGAAATGTACAAGGGAAAATAATCAAAGGTGACATGAAAACACAATTGCAATCTGCATGCCTCCCTGTTCAGCCCTTTTTTGCGGAATAAGCAACTTTCGTCATGTTTGTGCTACGTTAAATAAAAATAAAAAGTTATATTACGAATTAGACTATTCATTCTCATACGAAGGTATATTTCGTTTCATGTAAACAATGGTGGACCTTAGTCGAAGATGACAATATCACTTCTAGTGACGTCTAGGGATTAAAATGCTATTTTGTCACGTTCAAGGAACAGAGCAATACATATTGATGGATATATTGTCATTCCAAATTTTAACTTTGAAATTTAAATTTTATAAGTTGTATTAAAGAGCACAGATTTCTTTTCTTTTCTTTTCCATATTCCCTCTAATTATGCAAACGTGGATAATTTAGCTGATGGGACAAAAATATATATTAATAACTAATTATCAGAATCTTAAGCAATATACGTACGCCAACAATGACATCTTTCTGAAAAAGTTACACGATTAACATTTTCGACAGGCAAATAACAATAAATTTAAAGGAACATTCACTTCGAAGAAAACCTAAGCACCATAAACAGTTAAATGCCCATCTCGGTGAATTAAGACCATATTGTAAGATACACTTATCTTCGAACGTTTGGATGATTTTTTTTTCCAATTACATATACTTAACTTAATAGTCACGAAGTGCTTCGTGCTCGCTCTACCTAGAAGTTACTACAATTTGTAAATTGCTATTTTTGACACGCTATTTGAGAGAGCGGGGTGCTAATATACAGTATAAACGTGCGCGATATAATTTTAAGCAACATAGCCTTTTTACTAAAAGGGAATTTGGAAATTACGAAAGCGTTTTGTTGGCTTCTCGATGTGTGGTGAAATCTACGAATTAATTGCCCGTTAACAATAAGGACTGTCCAGAGGTCCAAGTTGTTTAACTAGACAATTGAAACCTAGCAAAAGCCACTGAATTTTTAATCAAATTTCTATACAAGAAATGAAAAGTTAATTTTAATTCTTGGAAAGCATAGAGACTTACCTACCAAGCAGGAAGACGCACGCGTGCGCAGCATTTCCTAGCGGTTGCCAGTCGTGTTATTCAGAAGTGTAGAAGGTCCGGGCACACGGTGTAATGCAACAACGACGGCGACGGCAGCGAGAACAGCACGAAACAATAAGTGTAATGAGCAAAAACAATACTTCTGCACGTGCGTTTTACACTTTTGTACATTTATTTTCCGTCCCCTGCTAAACAACGACGTCAAATGATCAAATTATAGGTTTTGTGGAGAATGGAATACACGACGGTTAATTTTGCTTTATCCATTTGAACTGGAAAGTCATGACAATCCAGTCACATTATTTAGACAAACTAAACAAATTGGAACAACTGCAAATGAGCCTTTTTTCAAGTGACGTTTCCCTTGGCGTTGCCGTCGTCGTTGCTTAGGTCATTCCCTAATTTGTAGCGCGCAACGTCGCAAAAGTAGAACTCGATTCTACTTCTACAACTGTTGCGTGAGTTGTAATTATAGTTATCCTTCTTAAGGTTGTTTTGTCAGTAAAAATTGTTATGTTTTGAATTAGTGCAGTAATGATTGTCAGACACTTCCCTTTTTCCACACTGTTTCAAAAAAGCCTTACGTGTGAATTTTTTGTTATTTTTTAAGAGTTATTAAAACAACATTAAATGAGCTTCCTAGTAGGGTGTATTTGCCGGTTCTGGCGCATTTCATTCAATTACCGTTAAATTATCGACCATTCACGTTAATTTAACGAGAAAATGACTTGTGCACACGTTCACAACTCTAGCGCATTTCATTGAATTTTCGTTAAATTATCGATCATCCACATTAATTTAACGATAAAAGATATTTCGCAACTCGCGAGTCACGAGTCACGAAGACTATCCTGAAGAGATACCACTCAAGCAACACTGACGAGTTCCATGGAAGAAAAAAAATCGCCACTACCTAAAGAGACTACCTCAAAGAGATACCACTCAAGCAATGTTAGTGAGGAATTTTTATATGTAAAAAATGGAATTAAAGAAATAAAAAGTATATAATAAAAAGCAATGGGAAGAGGAAGGACTGGTACTGTCACTCAAAGCAAATCGAAGATTGATTATGCCAAACGTATCACACGATTTATTACATATAATGATGGAAAAAAGAAAAATAATGAGATGATGGAAATTGATATAGAACAGGTGAAACGTTTGAATCCAAAGGATTTGGTCAAGTTTCTTGTACTGAAAGATGCTAAATGAACATATATAATTTCATCTCTAAAAACTAGAGATGAAAATGGAATTAAAGAAATAAAATATACTTAATAAAAAGCAATGGAAAAGCGCTCGAAAAGCACACTCAAAGAATTGCAATTTTTAGCAAAAGAGATGAAAATCAAGGGATACTATCTAATGCGGAAAGCAGAATTAATTGATGCGTTAGATGCTGTTGAAAGACAAGAGCCTGTGAAATCACCAAAGCGTAAAGTTTTACATTGTCTTCACGGAAGAAATAAATACAATTGTAAAGAGTGTTCAGGAGCAAGGATTTGTGAACACGGTAGACAAGAGTATACTTGTAAAGAATGTGGAGGAAATGGTATCTGCATTCATTGGAACATCAAGTACTATTGTAGAGAATGTGGAGGAAACGGTATCTGTTTACACGGTAATAATAAATATTACTGCAAAGAATGTGGAGGAAAGGGAATCTGTAAACATGGGAAAAACAAACGATATTGTGTTGAATGTGGTGGAAAGGCTGTCTGTAATCATGGTAAAATCAAAACCAAATGTAAGGAATGTATAGAAGAGATACGAAAGCGGTTAGAGAAATTTGATGATATTGAAGAAATTGAAATAAGCGGAAGCGAAGATTAAAACTGTTATTATAATTTCAACTCGTGAAACGCGAGTTGAAAAAATTGTCTTAAAGAAATAAATATACTATATAACAAACATGCAACTGACAAGTCTTTCAAATCTCTGCAAAGAAAATATTACTTTCCACGAAGCTGTAACATACACGGTGAAAAACACCGATTCAGAATATCAAAGGATTAAGATTGAAACCAATTATCCTAATAACAAGAAAGGACCGCTAGTTATCGAATCACCATTTCTCTTCAGTTTTGGAGTGAATGAAAGAAAGGATAAAGTAACTAACGAGGTAGTCGGTTACTCTATTCCGGTTTGTTTATGGAGTAAAGAGAAAGAGCCGACAGCAGAAGAAAATGAGTTTTTTAAGTGTTTAACATTTCTCGAGGATATTTGTTTTGAACAATTAGAAGACACGTATGGTCCGGAAACAGCGAATAAATTAAGTCAGCTTTTATATTTCAAACAACTCGAGTATACTGATAAGAAAGGTAAGAAGAAGGTAAAGAGAGATGAAACAAAATCACCGGTGTTATATGCTAAACTGATATATTCGGAAAAGTCAGATAAGATTTTATCACTATTCACAGCGAAAGGAAACGAGAAACCTGATCCGCTCGACTATCTTAACCAATATTGTAAAGTCAAATTAGCTTTGTTAATCGAAAGCATTTACATCAGTGACAGCGTCGTTTCGATACAGATGAAAGTTCACGAAGCATATGTTAAACCGCTAAAACAGAGACAAGCGTTGTTAGCTATAGAAGAAAGTGAAAGCGAAGATGAAGAAGATTAAACTTAAATAAATCAATTTCAAGTCGCGTTTCACGACTTGAAATACGTGTTCATTGAGCTGAAACGTTGTCACGTTCAGCGAAAAAAATATCCGGTGACGTCATCAAATAACCAGTTGAAAGCGGTTTCAACCGGTTGAAAATAAGCATGAGGCAATAGCAACAAAGGTTTAACACACCATTTGAAGCAAAGATGGACAGCGACAGGATGCTTCGAGATGTTGAGCAAACTTTCAGTCAACTTCGAGCAAAATATCCTCGAATTCATCTACATCTTCGAAAATGTTATGCTGAAATACAAGAAAAAGAAGAAGCGTCTACAAGCAAGCTGACAAATGAGGAAAAGAAAGAGAAAATCAAGACGCTTTTGAAGACAGCCATCAATATGAAACATTTGAATGTAACCTATGGTGGTTTAATTGATAAAGGTGCAGACACAGTGAAGGAACTGAAAGAGCTTTTGAAGAACCTAAATGAAGCTGGTTTATCTTATAAGAAGAAGATGACAGCATTTGCGGCACGACAGGGAAAGTTACTGAAAGAAGCAAGAAAAAAACTTACACAGCGTGAGTGTAAAGAAGTTCAAGAATCATGCGGATTTACAATACGGTATATTAATTTTTTAATAGCGCTTAGTGATCTATTTGAAGTGTATCCGAGGCTGCAATATTGTGCTTTACCAATCCGTTCATTTATGACAAATTTGAAAACTATTAGAGAGGTTTGTGAAGAAGAAAGTACATTCTGGAAACACGTTTCTTAAGCAGTTATCAAAGGTCAACTGAGAAACAGCGTTGCCTATTTTTGTGAATTTAATTAACTGAGAAACAGCGTTACCCATTTTTATGAATTTAATTAACTGTGAAACAGCGTTGCCTATTTTTGTGAATTTAATTAACTGAGAAACAGCGTTGCCTATTTTTGTGAATTATTTATTAGGTTAACTAAGTGAAAATAAAATGAAGTGAAAAAATAAAATGATGACTCACTCTTTGTATTTCATATTTTATTATACAAGACGTATAATAAAATTCACACGCATGCGCATTACCTCACTCCCTCACCTTGAAGGATTCACGTTATGAATATTCTCTCATATTTCTCTTCAATCCTGTCATTAGAAAGCGTACAAAGATCGCTAATCATATCATCGATTAATCTCATCTCATCCACAAACGAATCGTGATCGAAATGTTTTCCACGCATACAAGAACGTAAGTCGATCAATACTTTCTGATACGTTGTATATGCATGTTTACTCATTTCAATCCTTCGATTATAATTCTTGTAATCGGCGTATGTTTTCAATAACAATCCCGCACCGGCAATAACTCCTAACGTAACTGGGTTTAGCGTAACTCCGCCTGCTATTGTACCGCTCGCAATAAGAAATGAACTACTCAGTTTACAGAATAGATTCATCCGCTTGAAGCGTCTATAAGTTTTTTTGTAACACCACCATTTCTTGTGATAAAATCTGTAAAGAGCCTTGATCTCCAACAGTCTCTCTTCACCGATCGAAGGATCGATGTGATTGAATGTGAAAATATCTCGCTTATGTTTCATATTTTAAAACTTTATTTATTTTTTAAATATATAGTTTTAAAATATGAAGTTTATAAACTATGATGTGGGTGATGATATAGTTACAAATTACAAGCAATTACATTCTTTCATGCCAGATCAAAATTTTAGAATGTTGATTTGTGGACCTTCCGGTTCAGGAAAAACAAATCTTTTACTTGATATGATTTTTCGTTTATTGTATTATGACAAGGTATATCTGTATGCGAAAAATTTAGACCAATCAAAATATCAGTTCTTATTAAGAAAATTTGACCCGATCAATCAAGATGCTGGTTATGAAGTGATAGAAATATCTCCAGAAGATATTATACCGGTATCTTCATTATCGGATGAAAACCAAAAAATAATTATATTCGATGATTTTGTATGTGAAAAGAATCAAAATCCGCTGATTGAATATTTTATCAACGGTAGACATAAAAATTGTAGCGTTATTTATCTTTCACAAAGTTATTATAAGACACCAAAAGATATACGGTTAAATTGTTCGCATTTCTGCGTTTTTGAATTTCCGAGTAATAACGAAATTTCTATGTTTTGTCGTGAAGTTAACGTTGACAAGAAACAATATGAAATGGCCACAAAAGATCCATACTCTTTTCTCTATATCGACAAACCAAAGAAAAGAGTATTAAAAAATTTTGATGAAAATATAATCTGAATATAAACAAAATGAGCTATTCAAATGGGGTATTACCAGATTCTTTCAGATACCATCCATCAGGTGGAGAACAAGGACCACAAGGATTACCAGGCGTCGGTTTCAAATTAACGTCTTCGGGTGATTATGATATTCAAAACAAAAGATTGGTAAACATAGATAATCCGACCGACTTGAAGGATGCTATTAATTATGGTACTGCTAAAACACACTTTCTAAACTTGGATGGAAGTACACATATGACCGGTGATTTAGATCTCAGAGGAAATAGATTGATTCTTCCTGGTGAGATCGACATGAATAGAAAACTAATCACAAATATGGACACGGACGAAGATAACGATTTATGCGCTGTCAATATGATAACTCTGAAAAAATTTCATCCTAACGCTCCTGAACCTACGCATGAGGTTGTGAAAAATATCGATCTAAAGCAACGTTTCAATGTTGTCCATTCGAAACAACAATCATATCACGATTTAGGAGTAAATTATAACAATCTTGTCTCTTACAGCGATGTTAGGAATATTTTCTTATCTCGCAAAGAGACGTTTCCGATGGAGACTAGTTTGGATATGGGAAATAATACGGTTTACAATGTAAAGGACCCGACGGTCGCCGACCAAGGAGCAAATAAAAGATACGTGGATCATATAATTTCCGGTAAATTGAGTAATCCGTCCGGTGAAGATTTAGATATGTCAAACCATAAGATTACCAATCTCGGTGATCCGCATGATGATAATGATGCATGTAATAAATCTTATGTGGACGGTAGTGATAGAAAACTCAATCTCATGATAGGGGATGTGGTAGTTCATACGAACGAGGTAGAAGAAAAGCTCAAAAAATATGTTGACGAATCACATATCAGCGACTCATCAAATTTGAAAGATGAGTTCCGGTACATAATGGAAAATGTTGATGAAAGCTCATCCGAGCATGATATTACCGTCACCGGTATAGTCGATCTGGTGGAGTCGCCGCATACGCTAAACAGAAAAGTTTATGCGTTGCTATTACACAAACATCCGCTAAATAGCTACTCATCAAGAATCGGTTTTAATATGTATAAATTACCAGAGGGTGAATATACCGTTTGTATCGAATTTATTCCACCTACGATGAGCGGTGTTAGCATCGATGTTCAATCGGCTTCTATCAACATAAATAAACAATCGACAAAAAACTTTACTAATTACAGTCGAAGCATTATCAATCTACATAAGTGGGAAATTTCACCACCGGAGTATATTAGGGTCGATTTAAAATGTAGTGGTTCACCAACATCAGCTTCACAAGCTCAAGCTTACCTTATAATTTACGGAATAAAAGGAAACCATTCAGATGTTCCGGCTAGTGTTTACGACACTCCTTATATTTTGGAAGGTGGGAAAATGCTAATGCAGACTACACTCGATATGAATAATCATGCAATTATCAATTCACCAAGTCTCAACAGTTGTGGTGTATTTATCAACGGTCTTTACAAGAAAACTACGAACCAAACATTTGCTCTATTTTTAGGAGAGGAAGAAGAAGAAATGGTTCCGGAAAATTGTAAAATTGTAAAATGTTGTATTAAGATCCTCGATACGCTTGAAACATACCCTCCTATTTTTGTGTTGATAAACAATGTAATAGGAAGAGGAGAGGGCGGTAAGAAGCAGGTCTGTCACCTGGATAGAGATATTATTTTGACTGAGTGTGATACATTTCGGGTGAGAGTACAAAGTGATCAGGGTACTACCCCAGCAATCAATAAATGTTTGGTAAGCCTTCTACTTGAACCGATCTCTTAAGTTTCTCATAAAAAATGGAATTAAAGAAATATTTTCTTATATATAAAATAAGACAATGGACACAAGTGGTGAATCGCAAACAGAGATCAAAATAATTAAGGTCACAGTCACAAGTAGTGAACCGCAAACGGAATATCCAAAAAAGATAAAAAGGATACTTGAGGTTCCAAACGAACATCTTGCGTCATTAACATTTGACAATCTAATGAAAATATCACTGATATATGGCGCGAAAGAGGAAAATATCAAAGACATATGGAAAACGGAGTTGATAACCTACATTAAATTACAACGATGTCTTTTACGCTCTATTAACAAGCTACCCGTTGAGCCTATTGAGTGGAACTCTGATTATGAAGAGTCTTCAGATGAGTTGTCTTCATCTGAAGATGAAGAGTAAATACAATCAAATTTAAATTTATTATACGCTTCGTATAATAAATTAGATGATCTTTCACACACTAGTGTGTTCAAGCGCTTCTACAACCTCTCTTGCAATCTCTCGAGTTTCTCTTAACCATTGTGGAGATAAAGTTCTATGAACATGCTCATTTATAAAAGAAACAAGAAAGAAAATACTTGCGATCATTATTTTATAATTAACATTTTAAAATTTAAAATCGATACATCTAATAAAATGAGTTTACTTAAGTGGAAAGAACTTGCAAAACGAAAAACCGAGTTGGGGAATAAGATTAACTTTGTTCGTGAAACGCTGATAAAGAAAAAATTAGGTGAGGAGACAGATCAATTGGCTTATGAAAAAATTTTTAAACCGATAACATCAAAATTAGATGTACATGTGCAACATGCGAAGCCTTCACAAAGGAAAAAACAAAGCGGTAAAGAATTATTAACAGGAATTGATTATTATCCTGATGTAGATCCGTATGAAGAGATGGATGTAGAAGGTTTAATCGATTTTGGTGAAGAAGTTTTACCACAAGATGCGAAACCATCAACATCTCCACCATCTCCACCGCCAGCATATTCACCAGGTGAATATATGCGTAGCCAACAACAAAGAGCTCTGGAAGAGAAAGAAATATTTGAAAAATACGGTTTACCTATTATTGAAACTACTGAAGAATCACCGGAAGAGATGCTTGAAGCGTACGATACCGCAGTAAAAGGTCTAGGAAAAGAAAAACGAAAATTAACCAATTTAATCAATAAATCGAGAGATCCTGAAGAAAAGGAAGCTCTCAAAGAATATAGAGAGCATTTGCAAAGAGAAAGTTCCGTAATTACAGTGAGAAGAGATAAATTAAAAAAGACAGGTAAAGGGTTTATGAGAGGTGGAAACTTAACATTTTTCAGTAATCCTAAAGATCTTGTCAAAAAACTCGAAGTAATAGTAGGCGAAATTATAGCCGGTAATACGAATATTGAGATGCGTAATACCGGAGTTGCGATTTTAGACGAACTTTTGAAAAATAATATAATCGATAAAAGGCAAGCTAAACAGATTTACAAGAGTTATTTTAAATATTAAAAAAATATAGTTAACTACTACAGTAGGTAGTAATAAAATGGATAGAGAAATAGTGCTGTCATCATATTCAGTTAAATCAAAAGGTAACAATAGACCTGGAGATTTCACAACAAAATTTTATCAACCGATTGTTTTAGATCAAAATGCTGAATATGCTATCGGTCTTAACAGAATTATCAATATGAGTTTTACATGGTATAACATTAACGCTGAACGTAACAATCAGCTAATCAGATACAGCTCTGATGGTGGAAAAACGTTTCACGATATTACTTTCCCAGGTGGTGTTTGGAATTATGATGAGTTTAATAATCGTATCCGAAAAGAAACAGTAATAAAACACCCTGAAACAGACGATGTGTTTCCAATCAACCTGGTTTTTAATAAAGCAACTTTTAGAGTGGAAATAACGTTGAAAGAAAATTATCAACTCGATCTGACACTGAGTAACTTTAACGAACTGATCGGTTTTGATAAAACAGTTCTGAAGGAAGAGATTAACATTGGTCCTAGAGTACCAAATTTAGCTCAAGATACTGAGATGTTGAACGTTCATTGTGATCTGACAAACGATTCACTCGTTGACGGTATTAAAACAGATATCATCTATTCCTTTTCAACATCTGTTCTGAACCCATCATATAGTTTTTCAATTGAACCGATGAGAGTAACATATAATCCGGTGAATACGAACACAATAAGCAATATTCGAATCTATATCACAGATGGAAAAAGAAATAAGGTCAACTTAAACGGAGCAGATACAGCTTTTTCTTTAATTTTAAAAAGATTATAATGTGAATGTAATAATAAAATGAAAAGTTATGAATTTACACGTTTTTATAACCCATCTTTAGGTAAATTTGTTTACAAACATAAAGGAACAGGTGTCATTGTCGATAATATTTTTAAACCGATGAAGGCTGTAGCAAAGGCAGTTTTCAATAAATTAGCGAAACCTATCGCGAAAAAAGCGTTGGAAGCAGGAATTTCTCATACGGGTGAAAAACTAGGTAAAAAAATCTCTGAAAAATCTGGTGATCTGATAATGAAAAAACTAGCTAAAATGAGAATATCTTCATCAAAAGATACTAAAACAAAACAACCCACAACAGCGACTTCGTATAGAAGACCTCCATCAAAACATATCGAAGATACTGATATGATATTAAATAGATTAATATCAGGTAACGGTTTAAAAAAGAAAAAAAGATAAAAAATAATATATATTATAATTAAAAAAGATGGCTTTTCGATCGAGTGATTATGTAGCAAGATATGAAAGAGTAAGAATTAAACCTGATGATCTAATCAGCGCACCAGCTAATGGTCAACATCAGCAAAAAGGTGGTTATAAGTTTACAATCAATAATAGATCAACGCATTTCGACTGGTATAACGCTCGTTTTGAGATACGATTTCAGCTGCAGAAATTAGCAGACGGTGCCGGCTATGCAGCAGCCGATAGAATAACAGTTATTAACGGTTCTCATTCATTAATTAAACACCTAAAGATTAGATCTGGTGGTAAATTGATTTATGATTCAGATGAACTGCATAAAGTTACTTTTGTTAAAAATCTGTTAGAATACTCTGACGACTTTAGTAGATCGGTAGGAAAGAGAAGTTTCTGGTATCTGGATACTGATGCAACAACCGCCAACACTAATACAGGATTTGAAGCTAGACGGTTACAAACTCAAGCGGTTCAAAACAATGGTACTGGTGGCGCTAAAAAGATTAATACGATTATTCCTCTGAATCGTTTTTCCTTTTTCGAAGAGTTGGAAGATAAGATGCTTGTTCCTATGGAACTACAGTTTGAGATAAGGTTGCAAGATGATGACGAACTAATTCATATGGCTAACGGTACAGATGCTGGAAGAGTTGTTGTGGATAGGTTTGAACTTTACGTTCCGAAAATAGAACCCAAACTCTCTCTTGACGATAAATTTACCAGCTCTTTTTTGAAAGAAAAACAATGGAAATATTTAGTCGATATGTATAACAAATCACCTCCAACGAGAGTATCAGGATTTTTTCGAATAACACCTAACGCTATCGATGTTAAACATGTTTTTGTTTATCTGAAAAGAGCCGCTCCACCTAATGATAATAATGCAGAAGATAATCCGTATCTTATGGATACTTTCAAATTAAATGCAGCAGATAACAACTCATCACTAGCAACCTGTAGATTAGAGTATGGAAGATCGGTTTTTTACCCAGAATTACAGTATGACGTTGAAGATAAAGCGTTGATATTTGATGATGTAATGTCTTATGCGATGAGGTTGAATGATTACAACACAGGTACACAGTTGAACTTATCCAATTATAACTCTCTCTATCCGCTAATCTATTTTGATTTAACATATCAAGCTGAAGAGATAACAAGAGATCCCAAACCACTAACATTCCATTATAAATTGAACGCACCTGCAACAGCAGACTTTAACGTACATGCGATAGTTTTGTATGAACAGCTGATAAAAATAGATGAGGTTGGAAATGAGCTGGTCATAGCATAAGCGCAATTCATTTTAAAAAACAATTTTGTATTTTACAATACTAAATACAAAATGACAAGATATCATCCTTACAAAGTAAGTTTAACAGAAGGTCAGAAAGAAAAACTTGCAAGAGCTTATAAAACAAGCAGCCCTATCACGATTAGGTTAGCGAAGTCACAGACAAGTGGTAACGATGAGTTACTGTTAACAGCTACTCAGATCAATAGGATCACCAAAGCGAAATCGCTTGGAAACGGTGTCGAGATAAAAATATCAAAAACACAGATAAGAAAAGTAATGAGAGAAGGTGGAAGTCTGTGGAGCGCAATTATACCGCTAGCGAAATCGTTAGCACCGACTTTAGCTAAAACACTCGGTTTATCAGCGCTTGCCGGTTTAGCGAGTGAAGGAGCAAGTCAAATTGTTAAAAAGATAAGCGGTAGCGGTTGTGGTCAAACCGGTGGTTTCCTAATTCCACCAGATAAGATTAAACAACTGATTAATTATAAACATTTGCTAACAAATAAACAGAAACAAGAAATTCTGAACGCTCTTCAATCGGGAGGTCGAGTACTAATAAAACCGACAAAAACACAATCTGGAGGGTTATTAGGAACGATATTAGCCAGTATCGGAATTCCGTTGGCTATCGAAGCGTTTAAAAAAATGACCGGATCTGGTGCACCGAGAATGGGAAGACCTAAAGATGGAAAAGGGGCACCGCGATTAGGAATGAGTAGAAATCCTTATGATCCACCTCCACCGTTCTATGGACGATGGGGTAAAAATACTTTTGGCATGGGAACCAAAAAAAAAGGAAAAGGGTTACTTTTAGGGCCGAACAGCCCATTCAACAGCATACCGCTAGTAGGGGCAATCCTATAAGGAGTGTAAAACCTAAATTCGTAAACAAACCGTTGAGTAATGTTGAACTGATGAAGTGGATTTCATACCTTAGAATTCCTAATTTCAAAGGGATATATTCGAGGGATGAAGTTATGCCTAAAAATCATAGTCCATGCATTATTAATCTCGATTCGCTTGAAAATGCCGGAACTCATTGGGTTTGTTGCGCTCCATCTCATGATAATAACTTCGTGTGGTATTTCGATAGTTTTGGTATGGGTTATCCTGAAGAATTTACAAGCGCAGGGAAACAGATAATCTATAATTCAAGTCAGTATCAAAACATAAAAAGCGTCCTTTGCGGTTATTATTGTCTTTATTTCCTTCATCAATGGTCACTCAAGAAAGATTTTTACGATATCTTACAGCCGTTTAGCTTAACAGATACCCAACACAATGAAACGTTTATTAAAAAATATTTTATGTAATTAAAATTAAAAAAGTTTTATTATACAGAACGTATAATAAAATGGAACCGATAGGAGATATATATTGCGTCAAGGAACAGAAACATACAGGTAACGCTGAACCGTCCGGTTATGAGATAGCCTCAAACGGTAGGGTATATATATGGTGTAAGTGCGCTAATGTAAATTGTGGAATCAAGAAAACCCGTTTCGTTAAGAAATCCCATTTCGATATGATTTCGGGAAACTAGTTCAGCCCGCCCCTGAGGCGGGCTTTGGTGGGGGCTTTTTTGATGTGGAAGGTAGCCATAGTCTTGGAGAGATAGCTATGAAAGCTGGTATGAAAGGTCTTTACAATTTAGGAAAAATAGGAGCGTCAAAAGCCATCAAATCAGACTTTGTAAAGAAAAAGATTAAATCAACCGCTAATAAGTATATAGATCAAGCTTTGGACAGTTTCACGGGAGACTTATCGAAAAGACTCGATCCGCTTCACCGAGGTAACGGTTTCGACATTCATAAAGCGATTTTAAAACTTCCGAAACCAAAAGGAGGATGGACCTTACCAGGACATAAATATACAGGTCCAGGAAATCCGATACATGAACAGGTAGATTGGGATGATGAAGGTAATATTCTTGAAGTTTATGATAAACCTACCGGAAGAACGGATGCTGTATCGATGCAACATGATGTTGATTATACCGTCTGTGCATCGAAGTCAGATCCACGTAAATGTAAAAATGAAGCTGATAGGAAAATGGTGAAAGCCTTGGATAGTATACCATATAACGAGCGACAATATGGTCATGCACTAGCTAGAAATGTAATAGATACTAAACAAAAACTTGGAATGGGTGCTTCAAAAAACGGGAAAAGCCGTCGAGTAAAAACATGGTGACATGGCAAGAAAAGTTAGCTGACGAGTTGCATAAACCTATAAGACGGAAGTTTACTCGGCGGCGTGTTATTGTTAATGGTATCGATGATATATGGTGTTCTGACCTTGTTGAGATGCAGAAATATAGTAAGTGGAATAAGGGTTATCGGTATCTTCTCATGGTGTTAGATATTTTCAGTAAATACGGTTGGATTGTACCGTTGAAGAATAAAAAGGGAGAGACCGTTGCAGAAGCGTTCAAAACAATACTCAAGAAAGGAAGAAAACCAAGAATGTTGTGGACTGATAAGGGTAAAGAGTATTACAATAAGAATATGAAAGAACTGTTAGACAAAAATAAGATAACAATATATTCGACAGAGAATGAAGAAAAATCTACTGTTTGTGAAAGATGGAACCGTACGATATTAGAAAAAATTTCTAAGCAAAAAACCATCCAAAACAATACCGTGTATTATGATGTGTTACCGAAGATATTGAAAAAATACAATAATACAAAACACCGAAGTATCGGAATGACGCCTGTGGAAGCGTCGAAGAAAAAGAATGAAAGTGCTGTTTACTTAAATCTGTATGGTAAGATGAAACGAACAGCTACGCATAAACCGAAATTTAAAGTTGGTGATAAAGTTCGAATATCAAAATATAAACGTCCTGTTTTCGATAAAGGTTACACACCGAATTGGACTGAAGAGATTTTTATTATCAATAAGATTCAATACACGAATCCGATAACTTATAAAATAAAGGATGAGATGGATGAGGAGATAACGGGTACTTTTTATGAGCAAGAGTTACAGAAGGCTGTTCAAGACGTTTACCGTATTGAGAAAGTGATTCGACGAGATGCTCGAAAAGGTAAAGCGTTAGTAAAGTGGAGCGGTTATCCAGAAAAATTCAACTCTTGGATAGATTTGAAAGAACTGAAAGACCTGTAATGATGTAAGCTTTTTTCATTTCATATGAAATACATGAAATGAAAAATCATGCGAAGCTATTTTGTTTTATAATGTCCGTACGCAAGTGTGTGAATTCTATCAGGTTGTATTATTCTCTTGTCATCATCTGCTGAAAGAGCGATCTTATTCACCTCTTCCGTAAATACTTCATGTTTACGACTCCTTATGGTATACATCTTTCGATACTGTTTTCCACCACTAAATAAACATTTCTTATAATCATCGAATTTAATGCTTTTCTTTACTACCGGTTTCTTTACTCCTTTACACTTCTTCTCCTCCTTTCCCTCGTACATCTTATAACTGTAAAGTTTCGACCTCAACCCTACAAATTCTTCTATTATTTTACCACCAGCTTCATCCTTGAACATTCCCACCACTTTCTTATTTACTCCTTGTTGTATACCTGACGGATGATCTTTTGGAAAATTACTCGTATCAAACTTGGCAACTACATCATCACTTATATCTTTGTAAAAGTCTTTTGTTTCAATCTCATATGCTAAGCTATCCGTATCGGTAAATAGTAGCTTTGCTTTTTCACCGTACTTTGGTTTGATGTAATTATAATGAAAATCATACATTAGGGTTTTACTCAGATCGAGGATACACATACCGATATATACCGGTTTATCAAATACAATTTTTTTCTTTTTCATATCAACAGCACATAAATTTTCTGAGAAGATGGTGCAGTGTTTGAAGTTGGGTTTTGCTGCTAGTTTCTTTGCTTTCTTTTCCGAGTTGAGTAGACGTACATCCACTCTGTTACGGATGTTTTCCATCGTTTTTCCAAAGACGGAATTATTCATGAGTTTGAAAAACTCCTTTTCAAACTCATTTTGAGCTTTTGCTCTCAAGCGTGTGTTTAAATCAATGTACTTTTTCATCCAATCACTCTCTTCAAATTTAATACCTCGATGAATCTTTGTGATTTTCATCCCCAAACTCTCATATAGTTTGAGATTTTCATAGTGAAGAATGTATTTCTTTTTGTCATTCAAGTTAGGTATTAGTTTCTCCACTTTGTTTACCTTCAACCTCTCTGGAGCGAGAGGGTAGTCATTATGAAGGTCATGCAGCTCTTTCGGATACTCGAGGTCGACCTCGAGTATACAGCTCTCATTTCTCCAATTAACCAATTCATCTTCATTCATCCATTTGAAACCGCCTATAGGTAATTTCTTACACATAGCCCAACCGTAAAGGTTATTCGCATCGACATAAACATCAAATGTGTCAGACTTACTCTCATCATACTTTTCTTCCATGTAGATGTTGTTGGCTTTACCATACCTGTTTGAAATCATTGAAATACCACCTCTTATCCCTTTTTCAAACAATAGTAACATATCTGGATCATGTAAAAGTTCAAGTTTGACACCTGTGCATTTTAATAACGCATCCCAAGACAATCCCGGTGCAGTATAATACCATGCCGGATCAAGGTCGTAATTGTTAATGCAAAGTTCACGAAAGTTTTCAAACACATCGCATAAAAGTAAAACATCCGACTTGTTGTAGAGATTGTGATAATCTCTTAGTGTCTTCATTTCAAACGTACTCCACACCTTTTGCGCATGTTCATAATCTTCGTCAGAAATGCCTTCCCCACTTAGTTTGGAAAAGAATTTATCTTTCGGTGGTAATTGTGTTTCGTTTAATCTGTCGAGGGAGTCCATGTATTCATAAGGATACACACCTTTTCTCAACATCAACTCAAACTGTTCACCGCTAAAAAACTTGCCTGTGTTTTTAAACTTATCCTTTGATGCGCTCTTGAGATTTGTAACCAATTTGTCCAAACTTGAAGCCATAAAGTTGAAACTGTCGACAAATCGTATTTGTCGTTTTACATCCTTTTTCTTACCTTCCTTATCCTTATACGTGTCAACCGTTATTTCTTTCGTGAAACTAATATATTTTTCTTCATTTTGTGGAATACATTTTATTTCACCTTCACTTACACCTAGATTTTTGATAAATAGATGAGAATCATACCCACACAAGTTGTGTAAAAAGACAGGAATAAATGTTGCTTTCTTACATTTTAGATTGCATTCATTATGAGCAGCACCGCGAAATCTTCCGGTATAATGACAATGATCACGTACTTTTTTTAGTTTATCACTAGAATTCTCATCTTCAAATTCACCTTTACAGATCCAACACCTTGCTGCCCTTTCAAATTTACGTCTCTCTTTTTCCTTATAAATCATCTTCTTCGAGAATTTAAACTGGTTATATATTCTCTTAGTTTCACATTCTAACATATCCATAAATTTTTGACTTACATCTTCATCTTCAGAGGTTGCTGTATATTCAACAAGTTTTGAATACTTGTCATCAAAATTACACTTTATGTAAAAACAAAAACTTGACGGTTTATGCTTTTGTAACTTCTTTGTGTAACTCTTTTCTTCTTCTTTTTCTTCTTTAGGAATCGGTTTGATGGTTGACTCAAAATCTGCTGTGATGGTAAATTCTAAAGGTATTTTTCGTTGATGGTTTGAAAATGAAATAGTCGATCCTTCACCCGGCATTACAATTTTAACAGCCTCATTATCTTTACAGTATTCTTCATGTTTTTTTAACAATTCTTCTGTACTTCTATAGTTGAGACATCTTAAACAAAAATACTTTTTATGTTCATTCTTTGATGTTTGATCTGATAACAGTCTACTCATACTCTTAATGAGACAGTAGTGTTTCTTTTCACCGTCAGAAATGAGTAAGAGATTTACATGGTTTGTACGATTTTTTTGATTTACGTTATCACTTACTTTCAAAGGGTAAACCATTCTTTCATACCCATAAACATTAATACTTATAGTCTCGTTTTGTTTTTCAAAACGTTTAAGATCCTTCAATTCGAATGGAAACTCAATTCCATCCCAGTTTAATTTTTCAGACTGTTTCCTTAATATTTTCGTTATACGTTCACCATCTCTAGTTACTGGATTTAGCGCTCTTGTGACGCACCATTTAAAACATTCATCGTCTTTGTTTTTCATGTTTATTATTGCCTTTTTATCTGAGAGTTTCTTTGGGAGCACTATGTAGGAGGAACCGCTGAGCGGTTCATACTTTACTGTATGTAGCTCCAAAGCAACAATTGAATCAAATATCCAATTACTTCCTCGTTTTTGATATGCTGCTAAACTCTCCAACACTTTACCCGTCATTTTTTGGTAGAGATCGTCAAGGTTTGTACCTTGAAGGTTTATTTCAACATTTGAAACAAAATGACCGGTTACATACTCTACTTCACCAGTTACTATATTTGTTTTCGACATGGAACACTTTAGGATTAATTTCAACTTTATGTTGTGATGTTCGTTTAGGAACTGAAGTATAGTTGGTTTTACAGCTAACAAGAATGTTTTTGGACCATACCCCTTAACTCCATCAATAGTATATTGCACGGCAAACTTTTTCAAAGCTGACTTCCTCTCTTCAAGCTTGAATAAGCTTGTTTGTTTAGGCTTTAAATTTTCTAAAGCCACTTGGAGTGATTCTCTCTTTGAGATCCACTGTTTTTTCTGTTTGTTATTTTTTACCTTTTTTTTCACCTTTTGGAGTTTTTTCTTGATTCTTTTGATCTGTTTGACTTTTGCTTTATCATTCACCACTTCAACAGGTGAAGGCATTTCAAAGTTCTTTTCTTCTCTTTTCTGTCTGCGGGTTTGTTTAGTTTTCATCTGATAAGGTTTTGGTTCTGCTTTTCGTGGTGGTGGAGGTGGTGTTTGTTCTCTTTCCCTAGGTGGGGGTTGAGGTGGTGTTTGTTCTCTTTCCCTAGGTGGCGGTTCTTCTTCATCTATAAAATTAACGATACCGCGTGGTGGGGGAGGTGGTGGAGTATTTATACTACTTTCAATGAATTTGATTAGGTCCGCTTTCCTCCTATAACGTGAATAACCTTTCAAACCGTTTTCACGCGCAAATGCCTTAAGCTGTTCAACAGTTTTTAAATCCATACGTAAGTATTTGTATGCATACAAGATTTCTTTAATTCCATTTTTACATATAAAAATTCCTCACTTGACACACTAACATTGCTTGAGTGGTATCTCTTTGAGGTAGTCTCTTTAGGTAGTGGCGATTTTTTTTCTTCCATGGAACTCGTCAGTGTTGCTTGAGTGGTATCTCTTCAGGATAGTCTTCGTGACTCGTGACTCGCGAGTTGCGAAATATCTTTTATCGTTAAATTAATGTGGATGATCGATAATTTAACGAAAATTCAATGAAATGCGCTAGACTTGTGAACGTGTGCACAAGTCATTTTCTCGTTAAATTAACGTGAATGGTCGATAATTTAACGGTAATTGAATGAAATGCGCCAGAACCGGCAAATACACCCTACTCTTCCTTGTGGGAAATTTAACAGTTACAAATTCATGTTCAACCCTTTTTCTCCCAGAGCCAATTTATGAAGACATGTAGTATTGTGTGCTTTTTGGTCTGTCGATTAAATCCTATGGTGACATTTAAATTATTTTTATAAACTTACTCTGCAGTACTTTTGCATGGATTTTCAATGTTTTACAACCGGATTTTTTAATTTTCATATTTCACACTGGTGTTGGGAGTTAAAGAGTTAAAAGCACACACAGTTCCGCATGGCATCACCAAGAGCAGTGTTTGAAATCTATAGACATTGAGTTTCATGTAACCACAGCATGCGTGCTTGCACGATTTTGTATTGAGCAACAAGGTAAAGAGCAACAGTTAAACAACCGCTTTCTGGCTTACACGTTTTAGGCTGAGAATTTGTCATCGCGGTGTTTGTTTCCGTAATTTTGCGTGGCTTTCCGGTCGGTTTCTTCGTCTGATTTAAGCCTTAAATTGCACAATAAATGAGTTTATTTAAAAAGTTATTCATTTTGTCATTTTGTTGATCAATATCCTCCTCCCCGCAGAGGGAAGCGTCCATCAGAAAATGTTTTGACAGGATGCTCTGTGACAATAAGGGACGTTTCTCTTGATGGATACAAATGAATTGTTCTGACTAGATTCCCACGGTATCGCTTTAAGTGAATATTAACTTCAAGAACTGGAAATGGGCAAGAATTAGTTTAATATGTTTTACATCCTCACCAATGAACAAAACTAAGTTATTCGTGGTGTAAAGTGGAATAACTCTTTTCAATACAATGTTGTTGTTGCTGTTGTTGAAGGCATGGGTCGACGTCATCTGATGGTGGTTTATTTTCATCTACGGATCAAATACATACTGATATATGCCCTGAAAATGCCGCACCACATTAATGCCCATACGGGTCCAATGAACCAATAGAAAACACTAATTACATCCTTTTGGTTCAATATCGAGACTGATATTGTTTTGGGTGGCTCCGAAACTCTGTTTCCGTGACTTTAAGTGCATTTGAATTCTCTACGTTCTTGAATGTACTATGCTTAATTTCGGCGAGTGGAAAACTTCACAATTTGTTTAAACGGGAAGTTGTACAGAATTGGGTTGCAACGAAAAGACTTGTGTTGTTGTATATCTACTAATTTCCAACAGAGAAGAAGTGCGATTTGACTATCTTAATAAGCGTGGTTGACGAAATTATATTGTCCACTTTTAGGCTCTTTAGACTGTCGGAATCAAGTTTAAAGCAATGGCTATTTTGTTCTCATTTCTGTTGGTTCTTTCCTGCATGGAATGTACCGTTTATGCTCAGCTAGAGATGCGTCTCGTTCGAGAAAAAATGCATGTCAATGACGACTTTCTCCTGCCGCGTAACACTGCGGAGTGTCTTGGGAGCAATCCTTTATGCGGTAAATATAACGCCGCTAAGCTAGGAGGCTGTTGGTGCCAATGTGAAACACCTACTGTCGAGAATACTTTCTATGAACCAACCTATTCATGCATTAAAGTCACCGAGGCTCGTCAAAGATCAGGTAATTACCGTTCGTTGTCTTTGATTTAATTTATTTTGTTAGTTTGCCTTTCTCAATTGACTGCTGGGGAAAAATTGGGGTAATGTATATAATGGCCATAAGTTATTATTTTTAATTTTTGGATCTTGATGCTGTGCTTGTTGCACAAGGTGCTGAATTTTCGAGTCTGTGAAAGAAATCCTTACGTGTGACCATTCTGATGACAGCTACTGGGTAGTCATTTCTCGGTCACGGTTGTTCTGTTTCTTTTGCGATATTTGCAAAATCAAATTTGGATCTTTATCTTCCACTTCTAGACCATGGGCACTCTTGAAAGTGAATGGGTTAAAGTAGTAAATGTTGTATTTTTTTTCTTTCATCTACAAATTAAAGCTAAGTCCAAATAAAATTTAGAGCTATTTTATAAGTGCTTTGCTCGCGTTGTATTGCAAAATATATCATGTTTGATAGACGCGGTGTCTTGTTTTTATAATTGTTACAACATGTTTTTGCCGTTTTTTGATACCGCGAAAACGTTAAGGGCATAATATAGAAAGTTGGTTTTTAACTGTCATTAGTACAATTTTCGGAAGTTTTTAGTCTAAACAGTATAATTGTTTTTTCTTCATTTTTATTACTGCTTGCACAATTCGAAATGTATTGATTCATCTATCCGGCTCTTTTAAGAACTTACATCTATATCAGTACAAGCTATTTCACTGCCAAGATCAAAATTCGTGTAAGTAACAAATTTCGTTTTGTAAAATGCTGAAAAACAAACACAACCATTGGATAGTGCTTCTCAATAGCTTCCATTTAAATGGTCACAATGTAGGATTCCGTCCACATGTTCAAAAGTTAGGCATGACATTACATTATCTCGCAGCGCATGGGTTAAATAGCCACAAATTAAACACTATTGTGATCCGTTCCATTGTCACAAATATTAATTATAAGAAGAATCGAGAAATTAGGAATAATTGAATGATCATTTAACATCTAATTGGAGAATGTAACCACACCACAAAACATTTAATTCCCGACGACCTATATTATCTAAAAACTGCGTCACGGAAACTGGAAGAAGGCTGAAAGGATGGAAGCTCGATATCAAAACGAAAAAAAAAAACATTTCTGCAGTTATAAATGCTGCTTAATGCGCCATTTGAACTTTGGTTTTCTTCCGTTAAAAAATACTGAGTAAGCGGCGCTTACTTTTATTATTAGATATCAAAACTACTGAGCATTTCCCGCTTTTTTAATGTGTTTTCCCTACCGTGGGCCTAATGCTGGATTGTTTGGGATTCCATAGATTAAAGCGAAATTATTAAAAATATTCCAAAAAAATATACAATAGCGACAGGGTTATAGCTAGTGCCTAGCCATATTTAACACGGTGTACAAATCATATTGTTCAGTATTGAACGATTTGATGAACAGTCACAAAGCAATAATGATGGTTGCCTGTGTGCTTTTACCTCCATATTTCTCCAATATGTTTACTCCTAAAAACTAAACAACAGTTTTCCTTTTGCGGCAAATTGTATAATGTAGTTGTGACTAAATAATTCAACCTGTTAAAGTAAACACAAAAGTTTAACGATGAAAGGGAGTTTGAGAGTAAAGCGGGGAAAAGTGCGTATAATTGAAGTTATGAGATGAGAACTTCATTTGAAAATTGGCTGCTATTAATAAAAGAGATTCAAAAGCTAGCGTTTCAAGCTCAAGCATTTCGTCAGAGTGATTCTCTTTACGGCGGCTAATTCATTGCATGTAAAACAGCACAACAAACTGATCCTTACGGCGGAAAAGAAAAGAGGCAAGGGGGTGAGAAGAAAATCAACTAAAATATGTATAATTAGTTTTGTGCCCCATATTTCGGTTTGAAGCACAAAAAAGCCATCGACTCAAACTTAAATACGAGTATTCACGTTAGAATCGTTACAATTTGAAAGGTTACTGCTTTGTAGTCGTGGTTTTGATGTTCCGTTTCTCATTTTATTGAATCAACTTACTTAAAACCAAATTAGAGTGTTTAACCCAACTGACGCAGCATCACGGTTTCTTTAGAAACTGACAACCTTTAACAAGCGAGGTGTCGACAAGTTATCTGAGTTTCGAGCTTCTGAAATCTACTATAAAAACCACAACGTTATTTGAATCGAAGACTCCATAAACTATATTTTTCCATTCAGTGCTTTATCGAGACTGCAAAATACCAAGGGAAATAATCCCAAACAAGATAGGAAACTGTTTCTTAAAAAAATCGTCTCAAGACTTTCTGTAAAATTGCAAATTTGTCATGTTCAATAAGAATCTTGCTTCTGCAATAGGACATTGCCATGTTTCTCGTTTTCCTTACCAGTTCCAGGATTGTGACGTAATGAAGATAGAAATTTCTAAACGAAATTTACGGATTCATATATAAATAGAAAGCCCCCATGGTGAAATAATTTTACTTGTAATAAGCTGATCCTGATTTTGTTTTCCTATAGGATGTGATTTACTTTTTACTGACGAGACAGTAGACAGTGCTTTGAGTTTTTTTCCAAAACCTCCAGTTATTCAAAAAACTATCAACGTGCCGGTGAACAAGACATGCAGCTTTCACTTTGGAGAAAAACTTTATGCACAGTATCTGACCTGCGACGGGAACTGGAACGAAATACCGTCACAAAGTGTGAAGCAAAGCTTGGATGTGAATCTTGGTTGGACAACAAGTCGGCTGCAAATGAGGGTAGGTTTTGGCAATGGCAGTGGAATCTAGTCTGAACCTGTTAATTCTTACCCATAATTTCTTCACAAAATACAACTCTTGCTTATAGAGTGATTTTACTTCAACTGTGAAACAGAAACTATTAGTTAGTGTTTAACACTATCTATCACTATCTATTACACCAGCGCTAGACCTTGATGGATAGTTAACCCGGGAAACACAATCACTGTACAATCTAACAATTAGTGTGTGATAGTCCAAATAAAACAAAAGAAAACAATGGAATTATTGTCTAATAGTGCGTACTATTCTACTAACTATTTCACGGTTAACTGTAATCGCTCTAATATTTGAGGATAATAGAAACTGATACGAAGTACTACGGCGTAAAATCCTACTATCTATTTCACAGTTGAAGTAAAATCACTCTAAAAAAAAACACATTACAATTACAAATACTCACAAGTCCATCACAAATAGAGAGCTTAGCAGATTTCCTGTGTACCTGTTTAATCATGTGTGCTGTATATATTTTTTTTCTTTCAGACAAAAGTCGGCGTTACAACAATTTTCCAGAACCACACTGGGCGCATATTCAGAGTTGCAGTGCAATGTCGCGACCAGCACGATCTTAGCATCACCGGTAGCACTTGTGTTATGTTCAAGGTCGAGGGAACAACATATTGTAAGGACATAAATGAGCTGTCAGTAGTCATTAAACTGGCTATGTCACAATTTTTAGTGCAAATAAATTGTGTCTTAGGAAACTCGCTAAAACTCTGTGGTTGATTCTCCCGTCGATCTTTCTCTTAATGTTCTATATGCATTTCGTATCCGATAAGAGTACTAAGTTTTCATTTGGGGCTGTTGTGAGCCCAAAACATCAAAATTCCCGTGCCATAGCTCCTTTAACATTTCATCTTGTTTTGATTCTCGAGATAAAATTGTCACCAATGTAATTTAATTATTCTTTTTTGTTTTTCTTTCTTTTTGTTAGTTAGTTGAAAGCTTTTGCAACATTGTAAAATCTACAGTCATACAAATAAAGCTAAATGTTGTTGTTGTTAACATTCTTAAGAAATTTCTC
Source organism: Cladopsammia gracilis (assembly GCA_022457155.1). Taxonomy (NCBI): domain Eukaryota; kingdom Metazoa; phylum Cnidaria; class Anthozoa; order Scleractinia; family Dendrophylliidae; genus Cladopsammia; species Cladopsammia gracilis. The sequence continues at coordinate 291,907 of JAJGOT010000358.1, forward strand.
CTGGAAATGACTGTGGACAAAAGCTTGTCTCCTTTTGCGTGCTTGTGTTTGCGCGATACGACCTTCGGCTTTGGTCAGCATTTTGATTTATAAAGAACATAGGAAATGTTGTAGCAGAATTTAACTCAGTATGTATTTATTGTTTACAGTTTTGAGCATATTTCCACCATATCTAAATACCTGTTCAAACAGTTGAGGAGTGGTGGAACAGTGGAGAGAGCACTCGCATCTCACCAATGTAGCCCGGGTACTAATCTCGAAGGCGACGACATAAGTGGGTTGAGCATGTTGTTGGTTCTAATCCTTGCTCCGAGGGTTTTTCTCCGGGTACTCCGGTTTTCCTCGCTCCATAAAAAACAAACATTTCCAAATTCCAATTCGATCCGGAAACAGTGGAAGTAAGAGCCACCTCGTGGATTCAAATACCGACGGAATGTTAAACCAATTTAATAATTAACAGACTTCCTAGAAGAAAATTACTAAGTTAACAATAAAAAAATGGGTTCCTATTAAAACTTCCTCTCATATTTGTTTTCAAGGTCCAATACCTCAGCAGAATTCTTCGAGACCCTCAGCACCTTTACCGACTCCAACTTTAGAAATAATAAACACAACAGGCAGTACACTCTTCCCTTGGTCCACTCCTGCAGTAACGACAGGCCCGGCTGTAATAGTCACAAGTGAGGTATGCAACACATGTATGTCGACACCCTCAGCACCTTTACTGACTCCAACTTTAGAAATAATAAACACCACAGGCAATACACTCCTCCCTTGGTTCACTCCTGCAGTAACGACAGGCCCGGCTGTAATAGTCACAAGTGAGGTATGCAACTGAAATCAATATAAATTTTACTAAACGAGAAGCTGTACACAGCTTGGACACGTGGCGTCTTTAACCCATTGCAGTATTGATTCCTAGTCTTTTGAATGCTTTTACCGTGAGAAACATACATGTGAAATTGTGTCTAAAAAGTAAAACCGTACACTTCATTCAGCAGCCGATCCCATGAACGGCTTGACTTATCTTGGAAACTTGTACGCTTTAATACTTCCTTCTGCTTCTCAGGTCAACACACGGAGAAATTTTGCCGTCATCTTGAAATAAAGAGCGAGATCACAAAGTCGCGTGACAACCAATCAGACCAGTGAAACTATGAGGGCAAAATATGACTCATCGGCTACGCCATGAGTAATGGCTACCGTGCAAATGTAATGCAAGACAGTTTCAACTAATTTCAGCTTTTGTTTCGACAAAGGCCGAAAGCTTCAAGCGAACTCTCTGCACCGTTAAATTTCACTTTAAATTTCGAAAGACATCGCTAGTAGTTGCAATGAGTTCCATAGAATTCTTATGTTAAGCAAGGTTGTCTCAGTGAAAGGAAGATGAAATGAGCTTTTGATAGGTTAGTCCTTGATTCAGCACTGTCAGCGGAGCCTCTAATAGTCGATTTTACAAAAGAAAAACCAATTAATTACAAAATGTGAAACAGATATATTATTGCAACCGTTTTGCAGTTTAACGAAACATATTTAAATTAGGCCAGGGTTCATGTTAATTAAAGTGCAGATATAATTTAATCTTTGTTCAGTTCTTACGGTACGTTGTTGATCCTTTTTTTTTTTTTTTTTTTTTTTTCATCTGCTTGAAGGTTCCCCGAACTACTGGTAGTGAAACGACTCAGGAAGGAAAGGTAAGTAAACTCAGTAAAAGTTCAGTAAACTCATGTTCCCTTCCTTATTTATTATTATTTCCCTTTATATTTCCTTATTTATTAGTTCAGAGCTACATTTATGAGGAAAAAAATACAGTAACTTGCAAACTATACTCAATTTCCATAAACTACCAAAAAACACTATAAACTTCGAAGTGGTACACTTTACCGACCCTAAGGGTGAAATATAACAGCATAGTAAACTGGTGGATACCCGCAATAAATAGTTACTTTATTTCTGACGAATGGGGGGAAAAAAACTGGCTTCTCCCAAGAGTAAGCATATCCTCAATATTGTGTATCTATGGGTCATATAGAACCTCTAAATATTGTAACCATTGTATCATATACTTCAAAAAAACTCGTACGAAATCTAGAACAGTGCCTGGAGGTGAATAAAAGCTACTATCCCAAGTTTGAGTAGTCCTTCAGAGCGCGTGACAAACACTATCTACTGGTTTGGTATCAGTACCAAAAGGAAATATCCTCACCTTCGCATTTTGCAGCTTCATGTGTGCCTTTTTTGGCTTTTTAATTATTATTATTTTTTTATCTTCTTGCAGGTAACCCCAAATCCTAATCCTGGCGGTGAAGGGACCAAAGTAAGTTCCATAAGTGAGCCCATCACAGGGTGACCTGGTTTAAATACTATGAAGTAACTAGGAGTATGGCTACTACTCTCTGGATGGGATGCTACTCCATCACAGGTTGACCTGGTTTATATACTATGAAGTGACTAGGAGTATTACTACTCCCCCTGGATGGGATGCTAGTCCATTACAGAGTGACCTGGTTTATATACTATGAAGTGACTAGGAGTATTACTACTCCCCCCTGGATGGGATGCTAGTTCATCACAGGGTGACCTGGTTTATATAATATGAAGTGACTAGGAGTATTGCTACTCCACACTGGATGGGATGCTAGTTTATCGCAGGTTTTACACCCAACATTTGGTCACCGTTATCCATTTATACACCTGGGTGGAGAGAGACAATGTAAATTAAAGTTTCCTGTGTAAGGAAACCACAAGACGGATGAGAACAGGCTTCGATCCACCGACCTTCAGTGTGCTGACCCCCTATATAACAGTCCAAACTTATTCAAAATCAATCCACTAAGTGCACTTGTCTGCTCTATATATGGCGATGGCTTCAAATTGAAAAAAAAAAAAGGTCATTTGCAGGTTTTTGTTTGGTTTTTTGAAATGCCACACAAAAAATGGACGTTTTATGGATGTTCTCAGTTTCACTCTTTTGACTTTAACTCAGTTTTAATCCCAGGCGCCTCTGGCTCGAGAAATTGGGTAACCACTCCCTACATTTATCGACTTTAAATAAATTATCACACTTATGTAGGTTTCGTTAATGTAAATATGTCTTGTGGCCATTTAAAGCAATGCTTACAATGATTGATAATGGTATACACAAGGCCCTTTACGTTAGCCTGCATAGCATGCGTGAACGGGCAGACAAATGAGAAACTTGCATTGTTGTAGATGGCCTTCATCCAATGGTAACTAAATGTTTTATATTCTAGCAGCCAACTGAGCAGGTGGCAGCTGATTCAGCGAGTCAGAGAGCGAGTAAGAAAAACACGTATATCATCGCAGGAGCTGTGGCTGGAGGAATTCTGCTCATCGCTTTGATCCTGCTCATCGTATGGCGCTGCAACAACCCCAAGTAAGCCGTTTTCCAAGGGAAACTGTCCCACTGAAATATTAAAATTATGCTTACCTTATTTCCATGTTATATCGCCAAATACCATCAAATAGAGCAGTTTTCAATTGAATATCGAAAGTAATAACATAATTGCTTTGGTTTTGCATTGCTATGCTTTGTGATTGGCTAAAAAATCTCGCGCCACTTTCTCGACCAATCAGAAGTAAAACCAAAACCAATCGTGACTTGCTCGCTCGCGTTTTCCCGCGCTTGGCGCCGCCGACATGTAATTGCTTCGAGCTATGATTGGTTCATTGGATTGTTTACGACTGCTGTGATTGGTCAGAGCAATTACTTTGGTTTTGGTTTTACGACACTCAATTAAAAACTGCTCTATACAACCTAATTGTGGATAATAGGATTCTATAGAGCAAAAGAGAAGCTGTAGTTTGGAGATAAAATGAGGGATTTCAAGCGTTAGGATGGAAGTGGATTACAGTCCATCGAATTTGCTTTCGTGACAGGCGGTCAATAACTCAAAATTGCAATTCTTGTAATAGCCATGAAAATAAATGTCTGACAGAGCAGTTTTCAATTGAGTGTCGTAAAACCAAAACCAAAGTAATTACTCTGACCAATCAGAGCAGTCGTTAAAAATCCAATGAACCAATCAGAGCTCGAAGCAATTATATCTTATTAATTGTAATTAGTTAGGAAATTTTAGTTTTATTGTTTGTACACGACCACATCAGCTTTTGCTGCATTTTAATCGTGTTTAAATAAATGCTGTTATTATTATTATTATTACATGTCGGCGGCGCCAAGCGCGGGAAAACGCGTGCGATCAAGTCACGATTGGTTTTGGTTTTACTTCTGATTGATCGAGAAAGTGGCGCGAGATTTGTTAGCCAATCTCAAAGTGTAGCAATTCGACACTCATTTGAAAACTGCTCAAATATTTGTTTTCTTTCATCGCTTTTGGTGATTTTATCTTCTTATTTCAAGACAAGAACATCGTGAAAACATCAGCCGGGACACTATCCCTTTAAATTGAGTCTTTTCAGTCTAGTTTTCGGAAATATAGCAACGAAACGCGCATGCCCACATGTACATAACATGATTCAAACACGAGAGTGAGTTGTTTGAGTTTGCAACTTTTATTTTGCTTTTGCTTTTCTAAAATAAACCATAAATGTCACGTGATGTTATTTGCTAGATTCTCTTTCTTGATATAGATACCGTTAACTTACTGAATCGCGACTGTCTTTATTGTGATATCAAGATAGCAGGTGTGGAGAGGGGATCATCAGAACTGAACACTGGTATTTGCTGTTTATCCCCCTATTTATCGTCACTGCCATTACAAACATCCTTATAGATGGTTTTCCCTCTTGGACCTTCATTCCTGTGGGGCTCAAATGGCAAAGGCGCCATGTTGGTGCACATAACAAAAGAAATTCATTATAATTATTTTCTAGGTGTGCACCAACCTGGCCGCCGTGACGAAACCTTCGGTCCCCTTGGTTTTTGTATTATTCTCAAGTTCATTATTTTTTTTTTTCTCAGGAAACGACACAATCCACACAGTCGTTTGGAAGGTAAGTTATTTTGCCCTTATTTACTTGCATTGTTTAAAGGAGCTGTTGCCATGGGGATTTTTGACGTTTTAGGGTCAAAACCGCCACAAATTACAACTAAGTAACCTTTGTCACACACAAAATGATTATAGAACACCAAGGGGAATATATCAATTGACGTTTTGAAGAGAGAATAGACCATAATCTAAGTTTTAACGAGTTTTCCAAGACATAAATAAACTTGAAAAAAAAAAATGCCCATTTTTTTTTTTTCAATTTCCAATCTATTCATCTATTTTATTTACTCTTAGAGCACTAATAGAATATTTTTTAAGAAAACTGTGATTATTTTTGGATTTCCACTAACATAAATACATCTTTTGGGATTTTAGAGTAACACTAAAAATGGTGACAAAGCCCCTAAACTGTTAAGCCAAGAATAAAAAAAATCCAATTTTTCTTTTACAAATTATTTGAAAATTAACAGCATCGCAAGAAAGAACTACCTTGTACAGCGTGATAATCAGAACCAGTGGACACACTTAGAAACTCAACCACACACTGACTAATGAAGTTTCCATTTGTTTTATAGGCTCGGTTTCGGGACCAATTTCACAGGTAGGTGTACATACATTGATTGTTATTCTCTGTGGTAGTGGATATAGACTCTTTAGATTGTTTGTAGACTTGCGTTGTGTGAATTTGCATTGTCGTAACCAAGAACGTATTACTACTTAACTAGGGTCACGATAAGAATTGATAATTTTTGTGGATTAAATATATAAGCTTAAGAAAACAGTCAAACTATTCTAATTGGATAGGATCATTTTCATAATTAACCAACCTTCATCACATAGGTGGTGGATTTATAAACCTTCACCCCTAAACAATGTTGGTTTTAAAACGTTTAAATGCAGAGGACCACTCAACACTGCGATAAATAGTGGTAACTTACTTTCCGGATCTCCTTTATAAAGGGATGCGAGTACTAGACGTCACCCAAGGTGTAGATAAACGTTTGAAATGCAAGGCTAGTACAACGGAAATTAATGGCAGGTTTAATGGCCAATATTTCGACTAGTAGAACTAGTCTTCTACAGGGCCAGCGTAGGAGTGAAAATATTTTTCTATGTCACCTTGTTATGACCGTTTTAAACCTTTAATTTTACATTGGCCACATCATCGATCTTAAATAAATGTTATGTTATGTTATGTTATGTTATGTTATGTTATGTTATGTTATGTTATGTTAGGTTATGTTATATTAAATGGAATTTCATTCCTTTTGTTTAATTTTCAGATGAGTCGCAACTCGATCCCAGTCTACACAGACGCAGCTCATCTGACACCAGTTGGAGTTTTCAGCATGAGGACAAACAGCATGGGTATTCTTTCTATTAGTTTTATTTTAAACTGTAATATCTGTAATTCGTTCAAGCGAAAATTGGATTACGGTAAGAAACATCGCGGAAAGACCACGTGGGTCAACCTCTGAGCGAAGGTGCAGATCCAGAATTAATTACATAATCTACATGAAGTAGAGGAATCAGTGGATTATCACAACTATCACGAGAGGTGTCAAATCCAATTGAACAACATTATTGACTTGAAGTGTTGAACTCGTTTGGCTAGATGTCTCGAAGGAAAGCGGCTTCTTGTCTCATGTACTCTCGGGTAGCTACACAATGCTAAAATCATTTACCTGGATTTTTCGACATCGTTCATCAAAATGTGTTTGGTCAGGCCTAAAGTCGAATGGCTTATCCTTGCAGGCTCGCCACGTATCTTTTCTTATATACATTGCTGTTTGTTTTAATTCTCAGACAACCCAACCTACCGCAGGGCCCATGATGGAGTAATCCTGGGACCGGAATACAAACATGGATCCCTTTACTCAGATGGCTATCCATCCGGCGCTCCACCCAGGCCTCCAACGGATAAGCGCGGCAGTATGAACGGCCAAGTAAACCCGGGTCTGACGCTGAGGGAAGAAATCGTGACCATGAACCCACTTTATGAAGGACAAGTCGTGGATCATAAGGATCTGGACGAATTGAACTGCAGTGATTTTGCAGTCTACCCCGAGCAGATTGTTCTGGAGGACCGCAAGAATCCAATTCCAGATGGTAATTGTCATCCAACATTTTTTTAAGTTCGACCTCTCGTAAGATGGTGGCAAAGGAGTTTTACGTGACGCGTGATTGCCCCAGAATAAGCCGCGTGATGCGTGATTGTGCCCAAATTAACGGCGTGATGCGTGACCAGAAAGCGTAGCGTATTGCGTGATTTGCTATTTTAGAAGCGCGTGACACCTGATTTACCTATTAGATTTTCGCGATACGTGAATGCTTTCGACAAACTATCACTCAAAGGAATCAACGTAAATTGTGTAATATAACATCTGTCTTGTCTTTTCTGTCTTTTCTTGACCTTTTATCTTCGTGGTTGGTCCAAAACTGAAAACAAAATCCGGAAACAATAGACTCGTAGACATTCATACTAGTTAATGTAATTAATATGTAACAGGACTTTTCAGTGCTATTTTGTTTCGACCGCGTGACATTCCAGATTATATACACTCGATCTTCTCGCTTAATGTTAGGCCTACCTTGATTTGTTACCATTTTAATGCCGGATTACTCCTTATTTACGTGATTGGTTAAAAATTTTCTCCGTAATGAGTGATTTCACTTAAAAATTCGGCGTGATGCGTGATCGGTATGGAAGGTATGATAATTGAGTGTTATTTGTTTTCTTGCAGAATTCGACCAAACGTACGACTGCCCTGAAGAAATCCTGAACACTAAACCAATGACCTCTACACCGGTAGTGCCTGTGTATTATGTGGTGGATGATCCTTACCCAGGAGGCATTTCGAGCACCTTCAGGGATCACGGGAACGTCAGGGGGCGTCCAGATGGGCACGTTTATGATCAACCCGAGGGTGACCTTAGCCGAGGAAGGTCCTACATTGTCATGGACAATCCCAATGGTATGTAAACTATCAATAGTCAATAAGGGTCTGTTTATTTTGGCTTATTCCAACATAATACAGAGTATAAATAGAATGGTACATGTAACGTTTCACTTAACACCACAGATGCCTCACGTTGGTAAATAAGAGACTCTAGAATACCAGATTTTGGAACTCTTCGGTTCTTAAAGCTGTTATTAAAGTTTTCATGATATTTATTTTATGTGGAGGAAATTTAAGAGGGTATATTACGTTTATTCGTGTTTCGGAACTTAGGTGAACAATTGTTTAAAAACCTGATTTCGCTTAATTTGTAGAGGAAAACGCAATTAACACTTTTTTTATACCGTACCTCAGCAAAAACCCGGGGAAGGTGGTTGTGGTGGGGGGGGCGGGGGGGGGGGGCGGAGTGAGGGGGAGACCACTTCATCCCGGCGGGCCCCTCTCTAGCACGAAGGCTTAAAGCGGGACTCAACCTAAACTTGAATGAAATTTGAAGAGGTTTTAAGAAGGGATAGAAGAAAGAAAATTATTTTTGGAACACCAACAGACAGTTGATATCCACGCAAGAGCACCCCAGGTTGCTAGTGGACTAACTTGGTGTCCGTCTATTAATTATTAACTACAAATTCTAATTTTAAAACTTCACTAAATCTTCAATATTTCTTATTTCTCTTAATTTTACCAATCCTTCTAGAAAAACTATCTCCTCCCAAATATACCCCCAAACCACCCAAAAATTCACAAAACACCCCACAACATAGATTTACGGGATGAGCATGGAGTTTTTGGATTGCTTGAAACGTGAATGACATATTTCCATTAAAGCCATGTCAATCGGTGGGAAAATGGCGTTTAGGTTAAGTCCCGCCTTAATGAACCTCAATTGTATACGTTGATAGTTAGGGACTCATCTCTTGGAAACTGTTCCTAGCTAAACATTATATCCTCATTTTTATTTCCTTTAATGAAGCGGTGGCGTACGCTCATGAATATGACGAACCACCACGTGACGACGAACTACTGAACGCGCGCAGAAGATCAAATCACGGCATCTTGAAAGTTGGATCAGCATCACCTAATGGCCAGCGGTATCCTTCCCAGTCAAGTTACGATGACGAGCATGTGCAGATTATATAGTTAAAACAGAAGAAAGCTATTTGCTTGTATCGTTCATCCGGATGGCTTACATGGCAGAATTGTAATAACTTCTTTGAAAAGATTGCCATTTGTCTAAACATTTAGCATAGTAATCGCCAATCACAGAAAAGACAATCGACCAATAAGATATCGAAGCCAAACATGCAACTGAGTTAACCGCAATTTTCGCCATTCCTTCAGAATGTTTTAGTTTTAGTTTTGTTTGGTTACATAAAACAGCAGGGGTGCTTACCATTTGTAGGAAAAACCGGTTGGGATGACCGTTACACAAAGGTAAGCGATTTTCCTAATTTACTGACCAACCGACGAGATTGCACTTACCATTTAAATTTCTCCGTCCTGGTACACAGACCGTTAACTCGATTGAGCGATTTGATTTTTTTTTTGTAAATTCAAATGGCTGAAATGGTAAGGAAAATTCCAATCGAATCGTCCCAACCGGACTCGGAAAATTTCGGAATTTTCGGAAAATCAACCTAACCGTTTGCTTTCCAACCGAAAATACCGGTTCCAATTGGCTTAATGATAAGCACCCCAGGTTTACTAGTTTATTAGGCAGTGGGTATTCCAATAATGTACACAGACGTAAACATTACATTATATGGGTATTCCAAAGTAATATATATTGATGACCATGGAGTAAAGTGTTTCGATACAGTTTTCTGGAGACCATACCTGCATTTTGTTTTCAATCAGCCTTTAAGCGATCTTTTCCAAGTCAGATCAACATGAAATTTTCACTACTAATTGGTTTTTGAATTGACGTTTGGCAAGATGTATTTTCTGGTAAAATCGATATTACCATAACGACGATAAACAAGAAATCAGTAAAAGTGAAATTTTGCGCGCTTAATTGGTAATTGATAGATAAAGAAAGGTGGTAAATTTAAAGATCGAAAATGAAATGACAAAGGTATAATATTCATTGTTTCACAAGGGCGGGGTAAAAAATGAAACCCGTGACCTTCCGTACACCGGTCGAATGTTCCAGAGCTACGAGAGAATCGCAACGACCTTGGCCATCACCCGGGTTCGATTCCCCTGGGGACTCAGATTTTTTATTTGCCCCATACTCGTAACATTACATATTTTTTTCCCAAGTATGTACCTGCTTCAAGGGGTAATCCTGAATCAAATTAAAATTGTTAGGAAATTCTAGTGCTGGTTAAATTGTCGTTTTCCACGATAACATCTGCAGGATTACTGTTGCCGGATACGTACAGATAAATATAAGATAAAAGACCCACGCCCCCACCCCCCCCCCCCCCCCCCCCCCCCGCTCCCCCACCTCCTCTACCGCCCTGGATGTATGTTTCATTGAAACAATAAGCCTCCCTCCAACAATCAAAGACTGAAAGTTCATTCCGTTATCAACCCCCCCCCCCCCCCCCCCCCCCACTTCGAATACAAACATATTTAGACGCAAACTGTTGACAAATTATAAGAATAACCAATCAGTCAGAAACTCAAAATTCCCAGAAAAATTATTTGTATGAATATAAGCCC
>JAJGOT010000358.1:307500-435000 GCA_022457155.1 Cladopsammia gracilis
GTTTGGTATCCAGGAGGAATGCCTTGAGACTGAAGCGTCTCTAGGTAAAGCATTTTAAAATGATTAGCCCTTTACTTCCGGTCATGTATTGTGGTTCTAACTTTTAGCTTCGGACAAACAGACACGCATGTTGAAGCCACAAATGTAATAATTGACCACAAATGTAATAAAGCCCTCAAATATAATAAGGATTGACCACAAATGTAATAAAGCCCTCAAATGTAATAAGGATTGACCACAAATGTAATAATGGATTTTACCGTGCGTTCTTCAGTTTGCACAACATGGTTATCAGCCCTAAGTTGTGAGGACCAGGATTTCGCTAGTCATGCATATCTTTCTCGGACAACCAAACTTGGACAAACTGAAGTTGTCTATGTACGGCTTTATTACATTTGTGGTCAATTCTTATTACATTTGAGGGCTTTATTGCATTTGTGGTCAATTATTACATCATTGTGGATTCAGTTAAAGCTCGAGGGCTTTATTGAGGGATCAGTTGAGGGCCTTATTGCATTTGTGGTCAATCATTACATTTGTGGCTTCCGTTGAAGCCACAAATGTAATAATTGACCACAAATGCAGTTAAGCCCTCAAATGTAATAAGGATTGACCACAAATGTAATAAAGCCCTTCTCTGATTCGCCGATATAGTTATATAGGGTGAAAGACACGCAATGTTTTTTCTTACGCCAGAGACAGCTCTGTCAAAGTTTAGTGGCAAGGTGATGGAACTACCTATTTCCGGGTTGATCATGTGGCCGATGACGTGGTATACCGCTTAGACCTAAGTGAACTGAACTGAAATGACAAGAGGCTAGGATAAATAATTGCTTACGTTCGTTCAGGTTGTGAAATGTGAATAAACCGTTTCTTTTAACTTGACAGCTATTCACTCCGAACATTACTTTAGTTTACATTTTATAACTGGGCCTTGGTTCCGTACTAGAAAATGTTTAGTTGAGATAATAGCAACTTCAGGTTTGGTCACGTGAATGACAGATAACGTCCAACACGCTACATACACAACTTCAGTTTGTCCAAGTTTGGTTGTCCGAGAAAGATATGCATGACTGGCGAAATCCTGGTCCTCTCAACTTAGGGCTTGTAACCCTGTTGTGCAAACTGAAGAACGCACGGTAAAATCCATTATTACATTTGTGGTCAATTCGTATTACATTTGAGGGCTTTATTACATTTGTGGTCAATCCTTATTACATTTGAGGGCTTTATTACATTTGTGGTCAATTATTACATTTGTGGCTTCAACACACGCACGCTGACTACAAAGTGGAACCTCGATTTAACGAAGTGCCAAGGGACTAGGTAAATTGGTTCGTTATATCGAAAACCTCATTATAACGAATTGGCGGAAAAACAACTAAAATTTTCGTTATATCGAGATATAGTTAATAATTGTTTTGTAACGGTATTGCGTATTTCCGGATCTTAACAAATAACATTTGCACTTTAATGCCTGTATAAAGCTACCTAACAGTACACTGTAAACATAACTATGGCACTGGAAAACTGTAGAGGTTATACATTTGCCCTATAGCACACACTGTTGGTCTGTTCCGCATTCATCTTTTGTCGCACGTTGACATTTATTCGTTATATCGGGGTGGATTTTACGTTTGGGATGCCGGGTTGTGTTCGTTATAACGAGGATTTCGTTATATCGAGGTTCTGTTCTATACATTTTACTTGTAATTTTGCCCGGCTGTAGAATATCGTTTGTTATACCGAGGACTTCGTTATATAGAGTTTCGTTAAATCGAGGTTCCACTGTACTTGAGTACAACTGGCCATATTGACCTCGTGTAGCAAAAAAATCATATTCAATTCAACCTTGCGCGCGCATTCAGACCAAAGTAAACAGTAACGAGAACAACTTGTGTTGGGTGGGCATATAGCAAACAAAACTAGCATCACCTTGCCTTTGCATCCGAGCTTTTAATCAAATTGGTCATCAACTGGCACTGTTCCATAGCAGTTACAGTGACCCACAGCTCCAAGCCAAAACTGATGAGCACCAGTTCCAATTTATTATAATTTAGGAAGACAGGGCACTAAGTACAAATTAAATAGAAGCGACTGGGAACGAAAATGTCTCAGCTTTAATTTCCGGGACCATTGCCGACATGCAACCCAACCTCTCAAGTCAAATCATAAATCCCATCTCTCCCTCCGACGTCGCTAAAATTTTGCAGTGCATCCTCCCTCGAGCTTCGCGAGGTTCTGCGAGACACTTATTTCTAGTAACTAGTAATGAACAAAGAAGAAAAGGCACTTTCGATGGCGAACCATGCAAAGCTGTTTCGTCCATATTATGATTCATCAGCATCGGGTGTAGTGTACCCCTTTCATTTTTTCATCGTATACTATTGCCTGATTTCCGCTGTTTGCATTTCAGAACAACACCGTCATCAACAGATGACTTGGAAAGAATTCTTCACAGCTCCAGTGATTAAGCCTATCCTGTTGAGTGTGGGTCTGTTATCCTTCCAACAATTCTGTGGAATCAATGCAGTGTTATTTAACGCTGCGGACATTTTCTCCAAAGCAGGACTCAGTGACGCAAAGCTCGCTTCGTTGCCCTTAACTGCAGTGCAACTCCTTGGTAATATCATGGCCTGTCTTCTTGTGGATAGAATCGGGAGATGTATACCATTGTGGACTGCAGCGATAGGAATGGCTACATCTCTTATAGGCCTAGGTGTTTACTTTCAAATTTACGAAACTGTTGATTCCATATCGTGGCTTGCCATCTTCTGTTCGGTTTTATTCTGCTTTTTCTATTCCCTGGCTTGGGGTCCAGTCCCTTGGGTAGTCATGGGTGAGATCATCCCCCTCAGAGCCCGTGGATTGGGCACGGGATTTGCCACCGCGGCGTGCTGGATAACGCTTTTTCTTGTTACGAAAACTTATGTTTCACTTGCAGACGCGTTTGGAAATCAAGGCGTCTGTTGGTGTTATGCAGGATTATGCTTTTGTGCATTTATTTTTGTCGTTTTATTTGTTCCTGAGACAAAAGGAAGATCACTAGAACAGATAGAGTCAAGCTTCCAAGTTTGACCCTGAAGTGATAACTGATAGGAACTGTACATACTGAGCTGTATATATTATGTGGGGGATGGGGGGGGGGGGTGTGGGGGATGGGGGAGAGGGGGGAGGGGGATGGGGGGAGAGGGGGGGAGGGGGAGGGGGGGAGGGGGATGGGGGAGGGGGAGGGGGAGGGGGGATGGGGGGAGGGGGGAGTGGGGGGGTGGGTTGTGGACTTTGCGTCACTTTACTCCTTGTTCTCAACCCTTTGCTGACAACTCTATGCTTTAAGTGCTTAGAAGGTTTTTTTGCATTACAATCTGGGAAGATATTTTACAGGGAAATGAACTTGAGGTACATTATTTTCTTGTTCGTCGCTCCGTGAACAAGCTTAATGTGGCTCCGTTGTTATTCGGGCGCACTCGTCTTTGACAAACTTTGTCTCATAACTTTTCCGGCTCTTATAAAGCGATGCTTCTAAAACCTTGCGAAAACTTACAGCTGTTATATAGTTTTAATGACCATTTTTATTTTTTATTGCATGATTTTTGCACGGCTCTCTGGAAGAGCATTGTTTATGATGAGATTCCGTGAATAAATAAAGATGATTGATTGATTGATTGAATTCGATTTTCATGGGAAAAATATATTTAGTGATAATCGGGCTTAAATGAACCCCACTTTTTGAACAATTTGTTAAATTTCTGGAATCAGCTTACAGTGACTTAATACATACCCTTACCAAGTTTCAGCAAAATCGTTGGAGCAGAAATGCGGAAGAATTAATGCCATCAAAATTTAGCCCTAAAATTCTCTTAAAATTTTAAATACTTCATGCTCTTTGATTAAACAATCTACGAACCCAAATTTCTGGGAGAAGCCTTCCCAACGCTTGCTAAATCTAAATTTTAAGCCGATTGCAAATCGTGCGAACCGTTAAAAAGTATTCACTAGTTCTCTAAATATTATAAAATGCTCCAATTCTTGCGATCTCTGAGCTGAGACCTCAGGGGCAGGATTCATGAACCTAAGTTAAGACATATCCTAAGTATTGTTTCTTTAACAATAACCTATTGTTGGAATGACAATACTTAAGAGATGTCTTACCTCAGGAGGACTTCGTGAATCCGGCTCCAGGTTTCCATATGATCACAGCGATCGCAAGGAAACGTCGCGGAGCAGGACTGGATCCGATAAACTTTAAGTACATTATGGTATACAAGGCTTTGGTGTGCAACGCTTTCTTGGACATTATGGATCGCAAGATTGGTTTCCATATAAAAAACTTCTCGATCGCAAGGATCGCAGAGATATAAATTTTTCTATCTCTGCGATCGCAAGGATCCTAACGATCGCAAGGATCGCAAAGTTTTGGTTTCCATATGATCGCAAGGGTCGCACAACATTTTTTCTGCGATCGCTGCGATCCTTGCGATTATTTGGAAACCAGGCTTAAGTGTGTACCAGACTTTATTTAATAAGAGATGATTATACGAATGAATGGTACAGTTAACTCTCTCGTAGTGATTACTTCTCGAAAGCGACCACTTCCCGTAAGTGACCACTTTGTAAATAACAGTTTTGTTTCTAAGTGAATACCGTTTCAAAAACTCTCTCGTAACTGACCACTACTGACATTTCTTAAGCGACCGCAACCACGTTTTAGGCCAGAAATTTGACATATTCTTTTGTTTTCTGTTTCTGGTAAGCGACCACCTGGCATGATCACGTATGATCGTAAGAAAATCATTACTCGAATGTCACAAAAGTTCAGTTTTTAATAGTGCTGACCTGGAGGGCTGACAGATAATAACAGTTTTCTTACAAAAAGATGGCCGTAATAAGATCTGTAGATACACCTGTAGATAAACAAGCGGATTGTTAAAGTGATCTGTTGCAAAATCTTATGTACAAAGTTTCAACAGTAAGTAGTAGGAAAATATTTTCCAAGCGCTATTCGATGTGAAATATGCCAGTGCTTTCAATCTTTTTCCTGAGCCATGGAATAGAAATATCATTGTCCTCGTAATTCAGTTTAAGCTAATTTTGTTGATTTTTCCAGTAACCTACCAAATCCCGTAAGCGACCACTTTGTCGTGCACCAAGGGTGGTCGCTTACGAGAGAGTTGACTGTAGCTCATATAATCATATTTATTATTCGACATAGCATTCTAGAGCGCAAATACGCATCAAAACGAGTGCAAATATGACACGTTATTACATTCTTCTGACCGCGCGCTAGGAAAAACAGTTTCAAAAACTTAGTTTTAGGAGAAGATTACTGTCGTATAATAAACAATTTATTCAGCGAAAAGTTTTGTAATAGGGCTGGGCATTTTTACTCGTCAGTTTTTATTTTTTCTATATATACAGTTATGCATACAATGTGCCCTCCCGGTTGTTACCATAATGGCTTTATGGCAACTCCTGAACTTGGGCACAGGATGTACGGTTACACATTGTTGGATTGCATTATGGAGACACAAGAGTGCTCGAACTGCCAGCAGTGAGCGAAGCAGTTTGAAACACAAGCTTTCTCTTCAAATAAAACAATAAACCTTTGGCACAATAAAGGAAAAAAACGGCGGGAAGGCTAAGTTATGTATAAACTGTTTTCCTTGATATAAAAAAGCTGTTGGTACAAATGTATCCTATATGGGCTCCGTTTCTTAAATCATTGTATGCGCTTAAAGCAAATACCTTTGAGTTCCTATTAATAGAGTGGACACATTCCAACCTTTTTTTATCTTTTAAATAACATAAACAAATCTAGTATTAGATTCCGGTTGATTTTAAAATTTGACAAAATGTCAATTTTAACATATTTTATAATAGAAAAAGTTTTTCACATATAAAACAATAAAGCTCTGAAAAATAAAGGAAAAACGGTAGGGGGCTTAGTTCTGTAAACATTTGTGCATGGATTTGTTTCTTTGAAGTCCTTATTTGGAAGTTAGACTTCATCGAAACTTTGCGTTGGTTAATGCTTCTTCAAATAGAATAGTATATGTTTGATTTTCTTTCATCACTTCAATGTAAAGAGCACCATGATGCGATGACTTTCAATGATGTATAATGAGCTGCGAATCGCACACGCACACTCACACACGCTCTACCAGCGCTATCCAAATACATTTCTTTACAAAACGCAGAAAGCATTTTCATAAGAAATTCAAAGTTGTCTTTCCTGCTAGGCTTACCCGTTTTCGAAGCCGTACAGTGAAACCTTTTTTTTTTTTTTAATTTAAACAATTAAAACTTCTCAAGCTCCCCAGCCCGTGGCATCTCACGGCGTCCAGCATGACACGCAAATTTATCATATATTTAAGAAGTAAAATTGAAATCCGAAAGCAATTTAAAGAACTGGGATATTGAAGTCATTGATATTTAAGTTGGATCAACTGTGAATTGCTTTAGAAGTGGCCGGCTATGACTAAGAAACAAGTATAAGTAAAAAAAAAATAATCAAAGAAGACATTTTCAGTAAAAAGAGACCATGTGCAATTACACTAAAGAAAAAAAAAACGAAAGAAAGGAACAAGGAGTAATGATGGTTTAGATATATCTAAAACACCTAGTGAGCCCTCAAATGAGGCCGTGATCCTTCTATAACAGGGATTAATTTGGCCCTCAAAATTCTTAATTTAAAACGGTTGAAAATGTCCCTCCAGGCTAAGTATTACTCTGCACTAAGGAACAAATATTACTTGAAAGGCCAGAGGACCTAGAAGTCACTAATCCAACACAATTCCTATCCCGTAAACAGTCGTCTTATTGATTTTTAGTATGAGAAAACGGTTGATTAAGTAAAATTTAGATTTCAGAAAATCATTTTTTTCAGCAAATTATAAAACAATTAAACACACATTAACCAAAACAATAAAGCCATGGCACAATAAAGAAAAATACTGTGGGAAGGCTCAATTATGAATAAATTTTATTCCTTTGTATTTTAACCCTGTTCACCGAAAACTGTGAGACTCCATTATATTGACACACTTCAGCTTCAACCCAGTATTAGAGCAAGTTCTGAAATTATCGTGTGAGCACTTAAAGAAACCTTGAGAAAGACGCTAGACGGTGACTTAATTTGGTAAGTTTAAAGCAGACAGAACCCAAAATAATTCACTAGTAATTTTTATTGCGATTGAAAGTCTCGATGTATTTTCCTTCTGGCTCATCGGTATATCAAGTATTTTTTGTAGCTCGGATAAATCGGATAAAGTTGAACATTTTTCTGACAGAGTTTACTGGACCAAAATTTCTGAGAACTTACGTAAGTACCATTTATCAGTAGTCTTTATCTTAATGCAGAAGCTAGATTTTGTTCCTGCTAAGGGCAGTTTGATGTTAGTTATGTTCTCCTCTTCTGCAAATGAATTAACTGTAATCTTGTGTGGCAGACAAATGGCATTCATTTCGCGAATAACTGTAAAACTGACCAAGTAATCTGGCACTTTCTTCCATCTGCATTGTAATACAAAAAAGTAGATTTATGCGCAGAAGGCTGTACATTCTAACTTCGACATCTGCTTCGAAGTTCATCGTTCATCATCGGGATGTCATTTTGAGCGCGAGACATCTAGGAAGCCCACTGGACGCTGGACTGCGATTTATAGGTTCTTTGTTCAATTAACAAAGTTAAATTCAGCAATGATTTGTTTTTTGTTAACATGCGTTTCTAGACTTTCTAATAAATTGTGTATATGCCAATATCAAGTTTATATGATTTTTTTCTTTCAAAAACGCTGAAAGAAATGACATTTATTATTTATTATAAAACTTCTCAGACTGACAAAACAAATTAGCCGATTGCGAAGTGTGGTCTGATGTATTGATATCCCACGATGTCTGTTATAGGAATATTGTCTTGGATTAGTGAAATGCAGAAAAAAAGAGATAGAATTAGTGTATACTCGACAGATCGAACGATCTTAGAAAATCATTTTCATTATGCTGACCAGAGACACATATTAGCACGTGATCAGGATTTTCTCACCATTTTTCACGTTCACCGTCTGCTGTTAGCCGTTTCCACTCGAGGAAGGCTGTTTTTACTTTCTTAAACAAAACCAGTATTTATATTTATTATTTTGAATAGACCAATTTCGATATATTAAAATTTATACTTAGCTCCGAGGCTTGGGGGAATAAACAAAAGAAATCACATTGAGGTTCAGCGTTGAATTATTCATTTCTTTTGTTTTATTCCCCCAAGCCTCGGAGCCAAGTATGAATTTTAATATATCGAAATTGGTCTATTGCTTACTGAATTCAATACCCCCATTTTAAGCCCAAGCTTTTTTTTATTTTGAGTTCTTTGAAAACCAACTGGTAAAATGTGACAACGAAAATAGAGCAAATCAATAAGTTACGAAGATAAGAAATGTTGATGAAACTATTACACTGCATGACTGTCACAATTAAAGAAACAAGTCTCCAAAAATGTTTTAAAATCTTGCCAAACCACACTTAACCGGTTAATGCTATAGAAAGTTTTTTTTTTTCTTGCATTTCCTACTTGTAATACGTTTATAAGCGATTACAAGCGAAGTTTATGCAAACGTCTGCACGTGAACCAGGGCAGACCGCAAACGGCAAGCTCCATTTCTTTGCAGTTTGCAAAAAAGCGTTGCTTTATCTCTCTATTAAATGATTTCTTGGGAAAAGGGAACCAAAAAAAAATAATAATAATAATTCAGTATGTGATTTCGCCAAGACAAGAATTAATCACATTTGCTCGCTCCGGGTTGTAGGGTCCTTATGATATACAGTGTTTGAGTAGACATAAAATTGACGGTTACAATTTATTGCCTATAACCTTTTTTTTTTTTCGACTTTGGCTTTTTAGTGATACATTTATACTCCTTTAACACCACCCTATTGCCTCTTTATTCAATAATCACATCAGTATTAACTTTCAAATTTCAAAATTCATAAACAGTTATAAAAGCCATAAAAAGCAGTACCATTTTCAACAACTATTCTACATTCCCGCCATTTCTACCATTCCGGTTAAAGCTTTAACACTATTCGGCCTGGGGGGACAAAGTGCCCGCGCTAACTTTCAACGTTCATAACTTCTTTAATATGTATTCAAACGCCATAAAACTTTGACTTTTCCTAAAATTTCTCTGGCAACAATTTCATGTGACAAGTTTTTGATCTCGTGAATTGTTGTATCCATGGCAACAAGATTTTGACATACATGTTTTTTTTTTTAAATTTGCATATTTTACGTCATTTACATTCATTCATTTATTGGTTTTGATTAATTTTGAGTCAGTTGGGACGGTTTTTAAGAGGTTCTGAAAACTTTCAGAGATCCAAGATGGCGGCCGTATAACTAATTACCTAATAACTACGTCATATGACGTCATCGTTCCATTGCGCGGACCGCAGAAGAGACAGTTTTGGACGTACTATGTACCCTCTAGGTTTCATTGTCATTGCCTTCAAGTTTTTGAAGGCTCAGAAACTCAAAAAAAGCCCAGGCTGAATAGGGTTAAAAACAAAGTGTTTTTTTTTTAATTAGCTGCACCCGTGGTAACATTATTGGATCCAGGTCCTGTTGTGCGCGCATTACCAGGCTTCAAATTTTCATGCTCAGCCAACGGACAGCCTCCCATATACACAGCTCTGATGAAGAACTCTACAGTGTTGGTAAATACAACAGGCACTGCAAGCACACAGTTAAATGAAGAAGGAAACTACAGCTGTGTGGCCACTAGCATTAATGGGAAAGACGCAAAGGAATTTTCAGTTATATTTACTGGTATGCCTTTACCTAAACTCCAAGTTTCAAAACATGTCTTTAATCAAAATTCGCATAGTATCGATAAAAATTTCCTTCGTTTTCTATACAAGGTTTCTAGAGTACTGTTAGCATTACATTACTGTAATTGTGATATTTGTACTCTCAGTGTAATTTAATTCAAGTTCATTTGTAACAAGTTCTATGTAAAATAACAAGTCTAAGCAATGGCAAAGTTGTAATCGGACAACGCGGGCAGTACGCAGCTCTTACAAGGTCTTCTCTGATTTGCTGAGAAAACAAAAGAACAAACAACACAACAACGGACCGTAGCCCTGAGAACAATAGTGCCGCGTGATACCCAGGTTCAATGAAATTAAAGTTTGTAAAGATCGCGTGGTATCTAGACAGTGCCAGTTTCGATTGGTAAAAAGCCTTTCTCCTAGTTATTTTCTTCAATATAATTTGTCAGTCTCATTTTTTTTTCTGTCAATTTTTTTTTTCTCAGAAATTGTAATGGTTATGATTAATTGATATATAACTGCTTGTCGTCCATTTCTGTCTGTAATCATACTCGTGATTAACAAATCGGACTCCCACTACGCGGTCGTATGATATTGTTAATCACTCGTATGACCACAGACCGATTAGGGCTCCAGTCATTCTTATTTCATATCATCACATTAAATTGAATAATAAAAATTGTACTGTAGCATATGTGGTCTTCAGTTGTTGTCCGTTTATTCTTTAGACACATTTTGGTAAAATTTAGCGACCATCTATTGCTATGGTAACGACATATGACGTCATAAGTAGCATGAGCTCAAGCCATTTTTTTAAGTAAAAATGCATGTTTTTCGCCTTTGTTCGGTAAAAATCGTATAAAACGCTACTAAAAGCAGCAAAGAGTTTATCTGTATCATTCCCACAGCTGTAGCAAAAATTATTTGCGAAATCCAAGATGGCGGCCATCTTGGCGGCCATTTTGGATGAGATCACGGACCCCCAGCAGTGCCATAGCCCATAATATTTTCCTTAACTTGTAGAAAACATCACAAGCTATCTATTAGAGGTAACACCGCAAAACCAAGGGAAAGGGTTGCAAACACCCCCCCCCCCCCCCCCCCACCCCCACCCGTTGTAACACGGTGGGGGCGTGTGCGTCCGAGGATTAATGATGCTGGTACTGGTAATTGGAAATATTATTGTCATCATCATTAACATCATCTTTATTTAAAAAAAAAAACACGGTAAATACATCAGGCATTAACAATTTAATATAATCATAGGTAACTAATTAATATACATTACATGTCATTTATCACTTTTTTCAGATTGCAGACCGGATTGTTATCATAAATGGTCAAGTTATTATGGAAATTATCTTTCCTGCTGGAATCGAATTAGAAAAAACACTTGTAACGTTTGATAAATGTGCCCCAAGAATCACTGAAAACATGTAAGGTTCCCTGGTCAAACAACCACCTTTAAAGGTCGATGAGATGGGCCGAGATGACCCCTTTCATTCCTTGCAAATAACAAATTTGATGAATTTGTCTTGTCACCCATGATGGCGCGTCGTGGACGATTCTCTTTACCACCATGGAGTATTTTTCTCCTTATAGAGTGTTTTCACATGACGTCATAAAAATTAAAAAATCTAAAGTAAGCAACCTACGAAGCTGTTTCTAACATGGTATGTGGATACCAGTGTTATAATCTTTCACAAAAAGTTTTAGGTTTTAACGATGTATCGTTTTCGATTTATAAAGGTTGTAAATGTGTCACGCAATTCGTCACGATGTTTCAGATAAGTCGTGAAAATAAACAAAATTGAACTAGTTGAAAGTTATTAATGAATTATTGATGATAATAAGCCGATTTCATGCCTCTTATAGTGAATACAATATTTTGTGATGAGATTTTTGGTGTTATTAAGACTTTAAAGTCCTTAAATTTTTGGCCGCCATGTTGGTGTCCCTAAGTGGGACACCAAGATGGCCGTTCCATACATTTCTCACTAAAAATGTCTATACTCATTTGCCTATAACTCTTGAATGAAATGCTCTTGCGCTTCAAAATTTGGTCCAGCTGTGTAGTTTTAAGCTCTCTACAATTCCATAAACATTTTAGAATCGAAAACTGCTTCTGAATTTTGATATGACGTCAGTGAAAACACTCTATATAATTACCTTATAAATACATGGTCAGTTTGTTCAGCCATGTGGGAGAATGTATGTACATCACTTTCCGCAATTTTCAATGATGAATGGTGACAAATCCTATCTTCGTTAATTACGATAAATAATACCTACCTTTCAGGCGATATCCCCGTTAAGCCCAAAAGTGCCTATAACCCTTTTTTATCGCAAATATCGGTTCTTCATGAAGTTGAATATTCATTGTTTGAATGTTGGGTCTGTGAGTTGTACAGGTTTACATTTCCAATATGCTAGTGATGTGATGCCATTCATCTGGTAATACAACTGGATGGACCTGAAAATGTTCTCTTACTGGACAATACTCTCCACAGTGTTCTTTCTGGAAATACCACGGTTGGGGTGTAAGTCTACGTGTACATCCGAGGGTTATTTTTTTTTATTGACGGTAAGATACGATAACGTTCCAAGTCACTTAACTAGCGACGCACAAGCGGAAGCATAACGGCGCGACCGTGCAAGAACCTACCTGCTTCTACATGGGAAAGAATGTAAAGATTATAAAAATATAACAACTTACAAAATATTGATAATCATTAAGAGGCTGTCTTCCTAAGATACAACCAATGATTTTGGTTCGAGAAATAAATTTCTCTGATATGCTGTTATTAAAAAAAAAAACTTTTACCTTAGCTGTCATAACATGCGATTCGTTTGATCCAAAATATATAAGGATTTTTTTTTACGATTTATCAAAGTTTTACGTGCTGGATAATAGTTTGATGCTGCTGAGACAATAAATCACAAACATTGCCCTCACCTGTAAACAACGACTTTCTTAACTTGACATACATAATCAGCGTCTTAGCAAAACAGGAACATAACACAATTTTAACGATAAATATAATTTGGCACCTGATTGAAAATAATTCTACACATAAACTATAAATGACGCCAAATTCTAAAAAAAAAATTTATACACTCCACGTTTCCAAAATTTCAACCTTTTGAACTTCAAGAAAATTCGAAAATATGAAAAATAAACGAACACTTGTCTTTGGCAGAGTGCTCTGGCGAGTTCACTCTCTATAATCTCTTTCTTTGCAACAAGTTGAGAGTTGAGAGTTGAAAAGTATCAAAGCAGTATAATTTTCATCCAGTTTCATTCAGTTTCTATCGAAGTTTTACCTTGCTGTATAACGTTCAACTAGTAGATAGTTTCCATTAAAGACTCGTAAGTCATTGATGAACAATAGGTGCTTATACTG
The DNA here is from genome assembly GCA_022457155.1 of Cladopsammia gracilis. Classification (NCBI taxonomy): domain Eukaryota; kingdom Metazoa; phylum Cnidaria; class Anthozoa; order Scleractinia; family Dendrophylliidae; genus Cladopsammia; species Cladopsammia gracilis. Next base: position 320,727 of record JAJGOT010000358.1, read on the forward strand.
ATGCCAACATTCGTTTTTTCACTTTACGCACGCCGCTGGTGAACACCAGTCAAACAACGAGATGAACTAGATCAACACCCAGTTGTTTGTTTTCTGTTAACAATCTATTTACTGGCCGTGGTGCTCTAGTTAGGGCGTGTCATTTAAGGGCATGGAATGTACAATTTGTGGTGTTATTTCTCCCTTTTCTGTTTTACATTTCAGTGATCTGTCTTCAAACAGTATTCAAAAGATTACTGCGTATTTATTTTTGCATCTTGAAGGATTAGCCTATCTGTGAGTTTGACACTTTTTTTTATGGAAAGACTTGACCTATCGTTTGAATTAGACCACAATATTTCAACGTACCGTACTCTATACCAGTAGACGTAGCTATAAATATGCGTTCAATAATAAAAATGTTAGCCCTTTTTTTTAAGAAACTGTACATGTGACTTTGCGTAGGTGGAAAAGTTAAAAACTAAAATTTGTTTTTGTTAACTGAGCAGATAAGGTAGATTGGCTAACGTAAATAAATTCAAAAGCTGACGTTTCAAGCGCTACCACTTCTACAGAGCGAATCAAGGAATTGTGGCTTGTATTTATTTTTTTTTATATCAACCAAACACCTTGTTTTAAGTCAGTGTTTTGTGTGAAGTTATTCTGTTCCTATAAACACGCATATTCATAATATTGTTGAGACTTCCAAAGAGCACCAAGGAACTCGTTTCTCCTTTTTAAAAATTCCACTTTTAACACCACATCAAATAGTTGAAATATAACATAATACAAAACGTTGAAAAACATATAAATTGATTACAAATTGTATTCTTTAATTTGCTCTTGGAAAATGTTGTAAAATGTTGTATATATGGCAAATAAAGAATGAATGAATGAATGAATGAATAACTTGATGCACTTTGCCCAAATAAACATCTTCGTCAACTCTGCCGAATGAATCTTCTGAGCAGCGGGTTAAAAATGTTTTTTTTTTTTTTTTTTTTTTTAACATAAAACATCATTCCTATTGATTATTACTGAACGAATATCAAATATATAATATATAAGCAATAAACGTTTTCGTTGAACTTTCCTTCCCTCACAGATTTCTCAGATCAAACAATATTTCATACCTGGACCCGGATGGGTTTGCCGGCCTCACATATTTGAACGCTTTGTAAGTCTTTTTCAATGATACCCAATGAAATAATAGATTGGCCTTTCTTGATTGAACCCCCAACGAAGAAACACATTCTGCCTTAGAGAACCACCCCAGAAGGTTTTTCGTTTATTTGTCTCCGTCTTTTTAAAGTGCCATGAGCTAAAAACATGTAACATATATATTATATATGGGCAGAAAGTTATGACTGGTCAACTCGTGGTAGGACTAAAGTGATATTTCTCTCGTTCTACTGCATTTGGACTTTTGAATTGAATCGTATAGTATTCAATATGCATTTTTGCACTGTTGTAAAACTTTTATTTCACCTGTACTTGACAAATATGATCCCAGTTCAGCAGCTTCACGTTTGACGTTGAGCGAGAACAAGTGCCAATTTAAGAATTTTTCATTTACAGAGATCTTTCTCGCAACAAAATTCAACACTTGTCCAATGGCGTGTTCAGTCCTTTGAAAGATTTACTTCATTTGTGAGTATAGTAATTTCAAAAGTTTAACTTTCTTTTTTCCGAAACCGGTCTAACTGTACATAAAGTTTGAAAAGCCAAATCTAGATCTAAGAAAACTTAAAACTATTCAGCCTGGGCTTTTTCTGAGTTTCTGAGCCTGGTGGGGGGGGGGGGGGGGGGGGGGGATTTCTTGGATTTCTGAATTTCTTAAAACCTCTTAAAAACCGTCCAAATTCACTCAAAATTATTCAAAACCAATTAATAAACGCTAAATGACGTAAAAAATATTAATGTTATACCAATAAACATCGTTTTTCATCATTCAAAGGTATAAATATGCAAATTTCAAAAAACATGGCTGTCAAAATCTTGTTGCCATGGAAACATCAAGTCACGTGATCAAAAAATTATCATATGAAATTGTTGCCAGATAAATTTTAGGAATCACTGAATAAATGTTAAAAACTTTTTAGACTTCCCAAAACTGAGAAAATGCCTGCCCCAAAATCCAAGTCAGAGCTTGCTCAAGAGATATAAAGAATAACTAGGTCTAAAAAAGAGCCGAGTCAATTTCTGCTATAACGGACGCCTTCGGAACCAAGATTTGGTGTCCGTAATAGAAAAATGAGTCCGTAAAAGTAGAGCTCGATTGTTGTTAAATCGTATTAAAATATAATATAAATCCTATTAAAATCGGGATGTCCCTTTTGGCGAGGTTTTCGCAAGCGTAAGTTGACTGTAATTGGATTTTAGATTTTGTTTTACTTTACGCATATACTCATTTAGAACATGGTTTACAGTAAAGGGCACTAAAATATTCGGATGGGCCCATTATTTTAATAGACCATTTTTGGTTAAAAGCTGCTTACAATGGTGTAAGCTTCTTTCAATCGATTCACGGTGTTTCATTCCTTCATTGACAGATATTTACATAACAATATGTTAACATCAGTATCTTATGAAAACTTCGCCAAGAACACCTACCTTCTATACCGGTACGTATTGACTCCTGTTTCTGTCAATGAAATTTCCCTGCTTGTTAATGAATGGTCAAAACTATTGTACTCGGACAGGACCCACCATTTTAAGGAGTACAGAATGGTCTATCGGAAATGATGCGTCTCGGAAAATATTCACCGAGTCTCGAATTCTCGGCATTTGAAATTGGAGTGTCGGAATCTCGGGCTCGCTATAATTTTCGAAGTCTCGAATTTGAATAATTTGGATCTCGAAGATCTCAGCTTTCGTTCGAGATCTCAGTCACGTTTTAAACGGTTTTAGTACTATCGGCCTGACATTTTCCAGCAATTGGAGTCTCGGGCTCGGATTTTTTAGAGCCTAAAGTCTCGGGCTCGAATTTGATAGAAACGCTGAAGTATCGGTCTCGAATTTTTAAACAAGGTCTCGCAGTCTCGAATTTACCATTCTATACCCCTATTTTACAGAAAGACTGGTGGTCTCTTTATATATTAATGTACCCCCTCTCCCCCACCAAAAAAAAAGATGGTGTCTTGTTGGTATAGCCCCCATTCTATCAGGAGTAGAAACTGGGAGAAAGATAAAAACCTTCCTGTGCTATTTTACTAGCAATGCAAGCTTCATGCACACAGAATATTAAGCTCTCATCTCTTATTTTCAGGCCAAAAAATTGTGTCCATTTCACTCATCAGATAGGTGGTATCTTGTGTAACCCCCCTACCCCTACATAGGGTGGGTCCTCGTCGAGTATACTTGTTATGACCACTTCACTTATTTATTAGAAACACTTTGTTAACGGTAGCCCCACAAAATAGGCCAGGCTAAATTGAGCAAAAAAACTGCGCTGCTACTTAAAAAGAAGCTCTTCTTTGGCTGATACGTCAAAATACATCGCGTTAATTGTACCTTTAGCAGTTATAAATGCATAGACTGTTACCGTTTTTTCTCTTTCAGGTTTCTAAGCAACAACCTATTAGTGAATATTCCAAATGGGACATTTGTTTATACGAATCTTGATTATATTACAGGTTACAGCGAAATAATGTGAGTATCAAAGGGCAAAACTTTTGAAATTTATAAAGCAGCGTAGAATGTGACTAAACAATAACGCAATTAATGTTTCAAAACTGATGTTGTACTGAAGCACTGTGGTCACTTTAAAATATCATGGGAAATATGGTCATTTTTGTTTTGTTTTTGTTTGTTTGTTTGTATTTTTAAACTAACAAAACAACTGTGAGCTAACAAAGGCAAAGGCTCCAGGACGTTCGCGCTAATTGTTTATGCGCATCCTTACTGCGCACGCAATTCATGTCGTAACGCCATGTTAGCACGAGCATGCGCAAGGGAAGAAATCTACACATATAAAGGGCTGGTAGCCGTTGCTTTGCTTAGGTTTAACTCGCTTGGATGGTCGGTCCTATCTTTTTGTTAATAGATAATTATATTTTCCAATTCGCGACGGCTTGTGAAAACTTGGACAAAAAATCAGTGTAGGAAGTTTAAAATTTTCCCATTTTCTACCTACGAGACATCGAACTCTGCCACCAGTTGGATGAATTTGCTTAATAGACCCACTCATATACAGTTTGACATAGAACGTAGCATTATAGAGATTCATTTACAATATTCTTAGACTAACAGACATTGGTGCCATATCGAGTTCGGAACACTGATTTTTCTAAATAGGCACTGCTTTTCAGATATCTCATCTCTAAAAGGAATTCAATGATCGCCCATTTTTTTGACATTTCTGACACGATTATTTCATTACCTGGCTGTAGCAGAATTTTATAAAAAAAAATGTAAGAATATTTTCGCGCGAATAGCCGTAACAAGTACGTTGCGGTAACCTTTACTAGATAACACGTGGCGATAGAAAAAAAAAACTTAACCCTTACCGAGCAAGAGACTGCTGCAGCTGCGTGGCTATTCCTTCTTTCATTTCTGCCCAGAGTTATTTCTAAGTCTCAAGTATGTTTGTTGAGGCTCATTTTCTAATTTAGGTGGACACGAGACAGTCTTAAAGAATTCTACTGTGAAGGAAGAATCTTGATTAATTACTATAGAAAAGTGAAATCTGCTAGTAAAAAAAAAAGATTCCTTTGTGGTTGAATACAAAGTTTTAAATTGCGATTTTGTTTTTACCAAAGTTTAAAATAAGTTTTATAATACAGTTATTTTGTTTTTACAACGGTAATGTAACCGATGTCCACATAATAAACAATTTATCCAATACAATTAAAACTAAACTGTTTCGATGAACGGATTCAATGCAACTGGGCTAACAAACAGTATTTCCTCTTAACTTTGAAGAATGTTGTCAGATAACCCTATAAAGACAATAGAATCAGGGGCATTTAAACTCGGCGAAAGATACACTTTAACAATGTAAGTTTTGTAAAAAAAAAAACTTATTTATGCGTTTCTCTTTTCTTAACTTTTTAGATAGCGAATTGGGTAAACCTCGTTGTGGTTGAATTAAAATATTGTAGACTGAGAGTTCCTGTTAACGGTGTCACCGGAAATGTTTTAGCCTTTTTATCTAGTGAATACGCGAAACGAGATAAACGGGTACAAATTTCCACTCCTGCAATCACTCGGATGTAAACTTTTGTTGTAATTCCCCGGTGTATTAAGTCGTTCAGTTGTCTCGTTTCAGACCAGTGTATTATTACATTATCTAAATGTCTCATATCAGACTATGCATATTCATATACCTAATTCAATAAAGGTTGCTTTGGCAATTGGTCATTGGGCAATTGGGCATACGGAAAACAATGCAATGCTTTGCTTGAGTGACCGCCAAACAATAGCTTCCCAATGCTCAATTACCAATGACCAAAACAACCTTTATTGAATTAAGTATATGTCATGTTTAGATGTTTTATATTTGTAAACATGAATAGGCTTATTTGTAAACTGCAATTGGAATTAAAATGTCATGTTAACATTTATAATTTTACTGTGTTTTTTTTTATATCTTGAATACGCAAGATACCCCTAGAAAGTTATTTTCAGAATCAACTCTATGTACATTGAATAGTTGAATGGTAAAATATTTCTTGTTTTGAACGTCGTGTTAGTGAGTTATAGAGATTTGAATTTGCAATGTGCTAATTAGATGACGTCAACCCGGGAATCATTTATTATACAACTACTTGTTTTCACCTCCAAGTAATATTTTTTTTACAAATCAATTGACTATCCACAGTTTATTTTTAGTATTTATCAAATTAATTATTCTCAAGCTGTAAACTGCGCATTGTAAATTGGCGTAGAAATAATGGCAAATTTCCGGGTTGACGTCATCTAATAACCATTTTGTAAATTCAAATCTCTAACTCACAAACGCGAAGCTCAAAACATGAAATATTTTACCATTCAACTATTCAATTTACATAGAGTTGATTCTGAAAATAACTTTCTAGGGGTGATAGGCACTTTAAACAAGATAAACTATACAAATATGCAAATGTACACTCGATTATTCACTGGGATGTAAACTTTCTCCAGTGCATTACGTCATTCAGTTGTCTAGACAGCCTCGTTTCACGCTAAAATGCTTCGGTCGTTTGAAATCTGTTTCCCTCTTCAATTCTGTGACTTCAAACTCAGTATGGAAAATTAAAACCCATCTGTGGACTTTTCCTTGCATAGTTTCGAATTCACGAGATGACTCTTACAGCCCTTTGATTTGTTGACCAAAAATGTGTTTGCCTTGTCTTGTTAAGGCCTATTTACACGCTGCGATTTGTCCGGCCGATTTGTCGGCCACGACAAATCGTGCGCGCGCTCTTTGTACAGTGCAAGCATTGTACATGAACTTTTTTTTTTATTTCAAAACTTTTCTGCTAAGAACTTCTTGAAAAACAAATGATATCCAATATGTTATTTAGGTTGTTGTTAGTTTAAATACTGCAGATATAATTTGTTTTGCGTGATTTCTTGTCCAGATCGCGTTTTCGTTCTTAAAATCGGGCCCGACACGCGAAAATCTGTGAAGCGATCACAGATTTTTTCCGAATCGGCCGACATGTCGGACTGAAATCGCGCGCGCATCGGGTCGCCATTTACACGCGCCGATTTGCTTCACGATTTCTCGGGGCCGACAAATCGGCACGACAAATCGCAGCGTGTAAATAGGCCTTTATCCGGAAGTTTTTTAACCCCACTTTTTTTTTTGGTTAAACTGAAGTTTGTTTACCGGAAGTTTGTTAACAGGAAGATGTAAACAATACAACCGCCAGAATGGCAGCTGTATCAATGATGCGACCCATTTACTACCAGGCAGACGCAAAGACAATGAAAGCTGTGACGCCAATGTAACCGGAAAGAGATCAAACTTGTTGATTACATCAATGGCCGCAAAACACCTAAATCACGAAAGACCGTTCCATACTTTCTATACACTATATTTTGCAAAAGCAGATACTTCAGAAATTAAAACTTCTGAATTCTTAAATATTTTGTCCTTTTTTTGTTCTATTTTTTTTTTTTAATTAATGAAAAACTGGCCGAAGAAGAACAGACAATACAATAGTATCAAAGCACGCGTGCGGCAGTCGCGTGGGTTAAGAATATCATTGCTGCCAATCAGGTGTCTTAGTAAAGTTGACCTGGAACGGAAAAAGGTCGAATTATATTATCTGTACATCCAAAAACTTAGCAGCATGCCGCACACAAGTGCTCCCCAAAGGGAGCCTATTTTCGTAGGGGTGGGGAGAGGCGTGAGATGGTTGCACACGTATTTTTAATTATTAATCCATGACTTAATGTCTTAATTGCGCGCAACTTAATAGCTTTGCAGTGACGAACTTGAACGTTGTTTCTATAAAGAAGATAATTCTATAATTTGTTTACCATATTTTAATGAAATTAGGTGAAGGTAACTCAATTTTAAACTCGTTTTATGAACAATTTTTGTTTATTTCTGCCAGATATTTACTCCGGACACATCTAAAGAAATTGAACCTGGACTCTATCACAGGCCTCCGTGGTTTCGAGTCTAATCTGTAACGTATTGATTTTCTTTTACAAGAAAAAAATAATCGATGAGATGAAATTATATTAAGTAAATGCTTGACAAAGTCAACATAATTAATTGTTGTCTCCGTAAGAACCATCGATGATTTTGGCTCGAAAAATAAATTTCTCAGAAATGGGGTTATTTAAAAGCCTTCATCTTAGCAGTAATAAAAATGCGATTTTTTTAAGTTTCACTTGGTCGTTACTAGCTTTATGCTGCTGAGACCCGAATAAATCACAAACCTTACCGTCGCTGTTAAAAATAACAATTCACTCGAGAGGCCCAATTATTTTTAATCTACAGATACCATCATCGAAAAGGGCGTTTTAGTAAAGGTTTGTACTTTTTACTCGACAACGTTTTTTCAAACAGGTATATACGGAATGTACGAAAGCAGTGATTTTTTTTTTTTTTTTTATGTTGGCTAAAATTCGGGGCTGAAACGGAAAAATTATTTATTTCCCAAGCAGAAATTGGCTTTTTTAGGCTGAAAACCACCAACAGTAACTGATAGAAAACGTCTTCTCCGATCATTAATAACTATTTTTTCTTCTCAGGTTAATAAAAAACAGAACTCTTGGAACATTGAAATATTTTTCCAACGGTCGAAGGCGTTGCACAATATATCTGTCAGTACAAAACGAGGAAACGTGTTTAACAGGATTTCCAACACGGAGTAGAGAAATGGTTCCAGAACGTTTATATTTATCGTTTTAGATCTCAAATTCGATTTGTTGGAAATCATGTTGAAACAATCTTTCGATTGCTTGATATAGCTACTTAACCTAACCATTAAATACAACAAATCGAAGACATAAAATCATTACAATATATGTTTATTTAGACCGGGTTAAAAAAAAAACTATCGTCGGTATGTTTCTATTTTGTTCAAACTTTATGAATCATTAATGCAGGTTGTAAGAAACAGCAACGATAAATTTGCTTGTACTCGTGCAAATTGTATTTTTAAGAAGAATGATCAAAGGAAGTTGATCAAGCCCTGTCGGGTTATAATGGTCATTTGGGAAGGGAGAATTACGACAACTTTAATAGCACTTCCCCTTTAAAGGTTGAAGAAATTGCTTATAAAAATAACATCTATTTAAGAGGCTGTCGCTAATGTACCGCCAACTTAACCCTATTCAGCCTGGGCTTTTTTTTTTTGAGTTTCTGGTAAATAGTTATGCGGCCGCCATATTGGATCCGCCATCTTGGATTTCTGAATTTTTTTTAAAACCTCTTAAAAACAGTCCAAATTCACCCAAAATTAATGAAAGCCAATAAATAAACGTTAAATGACGTAAAAATACAAAAGTTATACCAAAAAACATTGTTTTTCTTCATTCAAAGGTATAAATATGCAAATTTAAAAAAACATGGCTGTCAAAATATTGTTGCCATGGAAACATCAAGTCACGTGATCAAAAAAATTGTCATATCCAAATATTTGCTACCTCCTCGACAGATAAAACTGTGCATTTTCAGTCAGCAAAAGTTTATACCTAATTTTATAGTTATCGTATTTATTTCATGTTTCGACTTTTCCCGGAGCCAAGCAAGTAACCTTGACAAAGCCTTCTTTTTAGAAGTAGCTGTTATCTTCTAATGACGTACACAGATGAAAATGATGCAAAGAAAAAAAATGTTTTAAATGCTTGTTATTAACAAAGTGATTTCTAATCTCTAGGAATCCTGTCAATTCAGAAACGGAAGCTATTGAAGTGGCATACGCTACAAGCAATGTGAATGAAATTTTAGTATCTGCACTCATGGGTTCAGGATACAGAAGAATAGCGGATAACAGTGCGAGAGACACACAATACTTTCTTCCATGTCCCGTGGGAACATTTTCGAACTCTACTTCTCAAGGCATAAAACGATGTACACCATGTCCGCCAGGTACCATACAAAGCTCTGTTCTTTTTTCTTTAAGGTACACAAGGACACCTCCAAATGACAAAACCATTTATATTACATGAGACATCAATTCGATTTGCTCTGGCAAGGGGTTATTTAAAATCAAATTTGTTTGCGGTGTCCTATTTAATTATTTAACCAACTCAGTTAATACCAATTTGTAAATATTGAAATTAAGTTAAGACTGAGTGCCGAAAAAGAACTGACAAAGACAGTCAGTCGTTTCGGGGATAACCCCTTCATCAGTGTTTGTGTTACTTTTACGAGACAAACGCTCAAAAAAAAAAAAAAACATAAAATGCTACCAAAAGCGGCAAAATGTAATTGTAGCATATTTTGCAACTCTAACAAAAATATTTTTAATTTCCGTATTTTTCCGATAAATTTGAATTTTTTTTTTTGCGTTTGTCTCGTAAAAGTAACACAAACACTGATGAAGGGGTTATCCCCAAAACGTCTGACTGTCTTTGTCAGTTCTTTTTCGGCACTCAGTCTTAACTAAATTTCAATATTATCATTATATCGTGAGTGCCACGCAGCAAAATCATTTTAATTGATACCAATTTGTAGTCTATCATACTTCCTCACCGGCAAAGCACTCGCAATCATACATTTATTAACCCTCGGACGTACACGCAAACTTATACCCCCACGGTGGTACAAGATAGCGGGGGGGGGGGGGGGGGGTGGTGTTGCAGCCCCCTTCTGATGTTGCACTATTTCGGAAATACTTAACATCTTAAAGATGTGATATGCTCTACATGATAAGGTAAATATTATTGGCGCCGCCATCTTGGATTTAACAAAAAAAAAATTCAAATTCCTCGGAAAAATACGGAAATTGAAAATATTTTTGTTAGAGTTGCAAAATATGCTACAATTACATTTTGCCGCTTTTGGTAGCATTTTATGCTTTTTTTTTTTTTTTTTCAGCGAAAAAAGGTGAAAAACACGAATTTTTATTCAAAAATGGCTTGACCTCATGTCTTTGACGTCGTATCTCGTCACCATGGCAACCGATTGTCGCTAAACTTTACCAAAACGTTTCTCAAGGATAAACAAACAGCTATTGAATACGGCATGTGCTAACAATGAATGGTCTTGAAAAAAATCGGAGAAAAATCTTAGGGTTCGTCCAACGTCGGCATATAGCAAGGTGTACATTCCGTTTTGTTACGTGCTACCCTCTTAAAATAAAGTCATTAAAGTTTAAAGTTTAAAGTTTAAAGTAAAGTTTAAAGTTTGTTTTGTTTTCAGGAGGATATTACTCCGATGATGTTGGGTTCGTGAATACAAGTTGCAAGAAATGTCCAAATGGTTCATTTGTTGCCTTTGAAAAGGCACCGGGAACGAAATCTCAAGATTGCAAGACTTGCCCCTTAGGTAAAAGGAACACTAGTAAACTTATAACGCATAATTTTACAAATGTAGGTTCATTCCTACATGGCACCTTCAAATTTCTAAAGAAGTAAAGAAACAGATTATTGGTAATGGCTATATAAAAAAAAATAAATAACTCGTGGCGTTTTTAACCAATTGCATTATTGATTCCCCTAGTGTTTTGAGAACTTGTTTACGGAGAAACATAAAATTATGTCTATAAAATAAGACTACATTGCATTTACTACATTCATAAGCCGACACTTGAAACCTCGATCACTGTACTAATCCGATGAAAAGCTAATGCTCTATTCACGCCAACGGTTAAACACGTGGAACAAAGTGAATTCAGTCTAAGAAGCAAGGATAGAGCGAATATGAACAACCCAAAGAGCGAGTAAGACTCCGACATCTACTCAGGAAATTTCCCCCATTTACTGCGGTTTTTATACAATAATTTAAGTTGTTTATGTTATGAATTTGTCTAAAAAGGAATCCATGTTCATTTTCATTGACACATTTATCTGTGTCACTCAGTATCCAGGTTTAGTTTTATCGCTGAGAAACATTCCAAACTACTAATCTCTCCAAACTTCAATCTTTCACAGGTACAGAGACAGATGTCTTTGCTGGTCTTCGTGGTTGCCCGTGCTTGGAACAATATTACCGTACGCATATGTTTAAGGAATGTCGTAAATGCAAAGAAGGAATGGAATGCAAAGATGATTACACTTCTTTAAAACCTGGTTATTGGTGGCAGTGGAGAAATGAGACTCATAAAGATCGTTACCAGTATTTTATTAAAAATCTCTTGACATCCTACCCTGTATTAGGGAATGCTGATGTCCAATACCCTCATCCGATACCGACGCCTTACAGGTGCCAGCTTGAAGAGTCTTGCAGAGGGGGGTTAGATTCTCCATGTAACATTGGTTATAAAGGCCCACTCTGCAGTGTTTGCAGTTCTGGATACTATAAACAGTTGCACACATGCAACAGATGCCCATCCAAGGCTTGGATCGCTGGACAAATGTGTATTATTTCCGTCATAATTTTGGGAATCATTGCCATTTCGGTTTGGACAAGCAAGAAAAGTAATTCAAAATACGAAAAAGAAAGATCTCTGATAGACACGTTTTTGTCCAAAATCAAGATCGCAATTGGCTTTTATCAAGTCACTTATGGTCTCCTGGAAGCGTTTTCGTACATATCATGGCCAGATTCTCTGCAACTCATCGGCAAGTATTCAGCAATATTCCAGCTGAATATACTTCAGATGGCCCCAGTTCACTGCCTTTATCCGGGATTACAAGTAGATGCTTTTGGAAATCTGTTTGCCATTATGTCGGTAAATACTGCTGTTATAGGCTTTGCAGGTGTAGTCTATGGAGTGCGTAAACTTATAATATCAAGAAATCGATCTCTGGAGAAAGAAGGGAAGATCAGTAAAGTTTCCGAGACAAAAGAAGGAATTTGTAGAAATGTGTTTTTCGTCCTGTACGTAACGTACCTCAGCACTTTCTCTAAGACGGTATCTGTCTTGCCAATAACTTGCCAAAGCATTTGCCAGGACCAAGACGACGAGACGTGTTCCAAATACCTCAAAGCAGATTACAGCATACATTGCCAAGATTCAAGGTACAACCATCTGGTAATCGTAGGGTACATTTCAACTGTCTATATCATCGCCCTTCCAGTGGCCACATTCATCGCCCTTTTGAGACACCGAAGAGTAATAATAGCCGCCGTTGCGGACGACGACACATCTGGGGATCCAGGCCCAAGTAGCGAAATGATCACTGGTTTGCTTTTTCTCTTCGAAAACTACAAAGCTCGTTCGTGGTATTGGGAGCTGGTTGAGATGTCCCGCAAAGTAATCATTACCTCTGGCCTCATCCTCGTGGGACAAGAAACCAGATCATATATTGGTCTAGCATGGGTCGTTGGCGGGATGTATGGGGTGCTTTTTGCCTGGATCCAGCCCATACAGGACGTTTTTGAGAACAGATTGATGACGGCATCCCTTGCGGTAACAGTTGTGAACTTGGGTATTGGTGCTGTAAGTAAGATTCCTGCAGAGAACGTACCCTCTTCGAACAACTCATACATGGACGCTGTCATATTCAACATACTGATTCTTGGAGCAAATACCTTGGTCCTGGGGCTTCTTTTTTGTAAGAAAACTTTTTTTTAATTGATTGTAGCAGTTTTCTATCACCAACGCCTATCCTGTATACTCAAATAAACACGAGTTAAAAAAAATAATGTTTTAGTAGCGAGTGAAGGCCCTTAGACGCCTTAGTTGGCAACAAGTAAATTTTACTTGCTCTGTCACCTTTAGAATGGACAAGTTATACCTTTCATTATATTTGTTTCCGACGTTAAAACGTTACTTTTTAAATGTTTAATGCCAGTGCGCCGCAGCGTATAGTATGTATCACTTTCTTCAAATAATTCAAATAATAATTCACATTGAACCTAGGAGAATTAACGATGAGAAAAACTGTAACTGATTTGCCTGAAGAAGATGTAAATGATACATGCATTATTTATCCACGATTTGGGAGAAAACGTGAAAATAATAGAACACGATTACCAACCAGCTTTTTCACTGAGTTATGGCGTAATTCTTAGTGTAAGCGCATTCACGTCTAATATGCGTGTTTTCCAAGTTATGACGGTGAAACGGTTTTCTGTAATTGCAAAGAAAGAATAAAATAAATGAATGGCATAGTGTGAGCCAAAATATGCCGAATGATTTTAATCATATATTTCTAGTAAAGAAGTATTTTTCGCTTGTCTCACGATGTAGTCACTTCCGATGTGGATCGCGACGTTTCGACTGCATACTGCTGGTCTTCTTCAGGCGATGGGGTCGACTGGTTACGCGTCACCTTATGAAGCACGATGCTCTGCTGTGATTGGTTGGTTTTCAACAGCTGTGATTGGCGCATTTTTGATCCTCGTTGTTTCGGCGAATTGTTCCCTCGGCGGTCCGTAGTCGTACGGCTCTCCTGTTGTTGTGTTTCTTGATCGTGTGCATCCATGCTTCTGGAATTTCTATTCCACTGTCCCTGTTGATGTTGTTAGGGTTAAGTCTTATGTGGATCGCCTCTTTGACCCTGCGTGTGTACCAATGAGGTCGCGATCCACATCGGAAGTGACTACATCGTCAGACAAACGAAAAATACTTCTTTACTAGTGTGTTCACCACGATGAACAACAACAACCCTTTTTACATATATTTCTAGTTGCAATAAAACGCTTTTTTTTTTCTTTGTCGTTTGTTCTCAGTTCAGTATGCTGCACACTTATATGGATTTCTAAAGGACTGGCGCAAAAATCCACATTGTTCCTTTTCGTGCTGTTTGGCTTTTGTTCTCCCACTTATCGCATTGCCGGGAGACATGAATGGACTGGCTGCAACGAACATCCTTGACACTCAACTGGCCACAGGACACATGGAAATGACCACCATCACGGATGCAGTGAAAGACCGACTGAGTGGGGTTGTCAGTGTTACTCTTGAAGAAACAGAAGAACAAGATAATACCCCAACTGAGGAGCAGGACGACAATTGTAATGGCGATCAGTACAACAAGAAAAGATGTGCCCAAGGGGCACAAACAGAGCTGTCGTCAATTTTCTTCATCGCTGATGTCTGCCATGAGCCAGTGGAGGAGACGCAGTTCTAACTGTCTATGACTAAAATGCATCAACACGTAACTATAATGTTTTCAAGGAAACAGTTGATTAATTACACTTCTTAATTACAGATGCACAAAAGAATAATTCAGTAGGAATTAAATACATCCCTGCGCTAAAAGGAAAGAAGTAATGATATGCAACTGTCTGTTTCGCTCTTTTCAAAATTGAATTATAAAACGATAAAAAATAAAACTTTGGATAACTTTAAAGATAATTACAGTGATGTAAGCTTGAGGAATTTTACGTTTGTTTTTGTACGTCAATGTCTCATCCCAGTTAACCATGTGTAGAATATTCCATTAGATTATTTAGATTTTATCCTCTTACGTAAGACCGCTATTCCTTCTTTGCCCGCAGGTGTCTGTCTTCTACATCGGGGCAATGTTGGATCGGCTAAGAAGATAGTAGTACCTAAGAAATTCCTACCCATAAATAGATGTGTATATCTAGCTGGATTTTTGAAAACCATGTCTCTACGAGTAAGCATCTGGGAGTGTGTCCTTCACGGTTCTCTAAAGTCCACAATATAAAAACAAAAGACTGCTGCCAATCGCTCTCGCTCCCTTTTCGTTTTCTTTCTCTTGCCCGTGATTTGCGGACTGTTCGAGGGTCACAGAAAGCCTTGTTCGAGCTTGTTGTAGTGACATTGCTGTAATTTCATCAGCCACGTTTTCAAATATTCAGCTATATATACCTTTTGTAGTATATGTTTTCTTTTTACTTATAACTGAATTAATAGCAGAAAACATTTTCTCTCGGCATCCAAAAGAACACCCGTCAGAAGAACACCCGCCAAAAGAACACCCCTCAGAAGAACACCCGCCAAAAGAACACCCCTCAGAAGAACACCCGCCAAAAGAACACCCCTCAGAAGAACACCCGTCAAAAGAACACCCGCCAAAAGAACACCTCTCAGAAGAACACATCTCAGAAGAACACCCGCCAAAAGAACACCCCTCAGTAGAACACCCGCCAAAAGAACACCCCTCAGAAGAACACCCGCCAAAAGATCACCCCTCAGAAGAACACCCGCCAAAAGAACACCCCTCAAAAGAACACCCGCCAAAAGAACACCTCTCAGAAGAACACATCTCAGAAGAACACCCGCCAAAAGAACACCCCTCAAAAGCACACCCGCCAAAAAAAACACCCCTCAGAAGAACACCCGCCAAAAGAACACCCCTCAGAAGAACACCCGCCAAAAGAACACCCCTCACAAGAACACCCGCCAAAAGAACACCCCTCACAAGAACACCCGCCACACCCAATCTGCGCAGGAGATTGTTTTCTAGAGGTTCTTTAAATTTTCTAGTAACGAAAATACGACGGGCGTGTTTACAGGCTAGGAATTAAAAACAGCGAATGGGGATGAAGCTAAACTAAGTCAATAAACGGTTAATATGATGGTATAATATAAAAATAGAATAGGATATACAAATTGTAGGAAAAATTAACGACGTCTTCTCTGTTTGTACCATGCGGTTGCATGGTTTTGGCCATTTCTATATACAATGTTTCGCGAGCTCTTCGAACGGATTCTATTTTAGAATTGATGAGTTCGAGTGGTATGAGTTCGACGTCTGTGAGTTTGTGTCTCTTTTGGTTTAAGTGTTGTGGTACGGCATCGGTACAGCTTTGTTTGTCCAATATATTCCGCCGGTGCATCAGGGATGTTTTTGCATTTGCGATATTGGATCATGTAAATAAGATTTTTCGATGCGCATGTGATAGTCTGCTTGATGCGGTGATTTTGGCCTGATTTTTGCCAAACCGTCTTGAATGAAGGGGCACGTTTTACATTTTGTGGAGTTGCATATGGTTATTGTAGGTGACCAAGAGAACATAATTATGTTCTCTTGAGGTGACCTTGTTCTCATCTGTGTATGTTTGAGATGTTACGTGGGCGTCTGTATGCAATGAAAAGTTTCTTAGAAAATACTTGTTTGCATCGATTAGAAGATTGAAGAATAGGAAAGATTTTAGCAATGATGTTAAAGGCCCATCGTCACTTACCGTGACTCATTGCGGGCGTTCTAGACTTTCTGAGACCACAAAAATCCATTTTGTGGCGAAGAAGTTTGATTCCTAAAATGATCCGTTTACATCGGGGAATCTGTATCGTCTATTAACTTCAAGATGATTTCGTTCAAATATTTAGTTCATATTGAAGGCATTGCATCCTGTTTTTGTATGTTTCCTTTTATTTTCCATCGTTGCTGATACGTTTTCGAAGCAACGCCGTCGAAGGCTAGAGCAGAAATCGGGCTGCCGTCGTGAAGGACTGAAGCAGAACAGTTATTCGCAGCAAAACAACTTAGCACTATTGTGCGCATGAGCAGAATTATTCGTAGGCGGCTATTCGCAGGTCACGTGGTGGGCTCTCGTCGAATGAAAAGGAAGAAAATAATGCCACGAATGATAATTATATTTATAACCGCGAGAGCGAGGGATAGTAAGACACTTCTTGCCTGTCTCATTACACCCATCCCTCTGAGCTTCAAAGTCTGAATGAATCAGTTAGTTCTTTCTTTACGATGAACGATTTGAGTTTTACTAGACTGCTACTGTCCCTTTCTGGACAGTCGTGCAAGCGAGCAAATCACGCGATCGGCGATCCATCAAGCGAGCAATTTGTCTTTGTCCCGGTTAGCTGGGCTGGCCCGCTAAACGCGGTGATGGAATAACCCTAACACTAACCCAGCTCGGTTAGGCGGGATCCAGGCATCGCTATAGCGCGAACATGGCTTTGAGTGCCGGGTTTCCATATTGAAAAGGCTTTGTGATAACATAACATATCAGCCAGCATAGCAAGGCAGGATACTTAAATCATTTTTCTCGTATCTTGGGCGAGCGTGGGAGCTGAAACGAGCGCGGACGCCAACATCGCACCCGCATGGTGAGCGGGTTGGGTCTAGCAGGAAATCAGACTGAGTTGATGTGTGTTATAAAGGGGACTATTAAAGTACCGAAAGCTGTTGCATCTAAAGATACCAAACTATAATTACATTACGATTCTCCCACGCATTTTAACTCATGCTAGTAATTCTGTCTGGTGATCAAATAATGATCGCGAGATTTTCGCAACTCGGTAGCCTTGAGACACCCTGTCTGAATAAAAGCTGGGATATTGATAAATCCCAATATATCTGAACATCGCCGAAAGCAACATTTAGATAAATTTGGTGTTGCTTAAAATTTATTTTCCCACTCACATTTTTGCTTTCAGTGTCAATTATTATATTTCACCAGTGTAACCATTCAATTTAAAAACTAATATTTAACTTTCTTCTTGAAATATTGATGCCTATTCGTCGATAGAGGTCGTGGGAATTAAGGACGTGATCACCCAAGATCTCGGGGGGGGGGGGGGGGTACTCTGCAAATGTTTGGGCGGGGGTGTGCCGCTGGGAATCTGAGACCCTTAACCTATACCACACCATTTTAGAAAAATCCTACCCTATCCTAGACCTATTCTAGACTCGCTATTTTCCAGAAACTCGTTCACTATCACAGTCTAAGATATTAGGGGTCAGTAAAAATGCCGTTACAACTGCCCACCGTACCGATTTTTAAATGCAATTTGCTAGTAAACCTCGTCTAGACTAAATTATTCACGCAACTGATCAGTTTCGCGGAAAATGATACCCTATTCTAGACCAAAAATCTCTGATTACTATACTCTATCCCAGACTAAACTGCCTGAAAACCATACCGTTCACAACGGCACATACCTATATATCTCATATATGGGAGTATACCCCCCCCCCCGGGTCCAAGTTAAATCCTCCGGCGGATAATTTAACAACTTCTCCTCGCTACTCTCATGAGAAACCTGTGTGGAAAGGGAAGGAGAATTTGTATTTTTTTTTTTTTTTATTTAAGCTTATTTATTTTTATTTCTACAAAGACGATTACAGAGAGGATTACATACAAAATTAAATCCTTACGTCCTTGACATTAACATAACATGTAAACAGTACTGAAAATAAAAAAAAGTGACAATGTAGACTATTATCTAAATGAAATCTTTCCATTTTGTAGAATTTGTATTTTGATATCATGGTTTAAAGGACTAATGAAATGTGAATTTATCCACCCTTGGGCCTCATAGTGTTAAGAAGGAAATACGTCACAACGATGAACTGAGGCGAAGAGGTATATAAATTAACCCAGGTGTCACTTTGCGTCTAGTCTACTTTTACAATGACCTGATTTACCGTAAAACGGAGTTCATTCGATAATTAAAGTTTTTGTTTCATTTTTTCTTATTGTCCGTGCTGAAATAATCGGTCAAAACTACGCTTTTAATTTTGTAATAATTTAACATAAAACATTTCATGTGATCCAAGAATCAATAAAGCTATCAATTACACTTCCGAACACACAGAGGTTGGCAGGTCAGACAGTCAGTGTGGTTTGGGCGTAAAAATTAAATTTATCCGTGTGTTTCCTGCCACATACCCCACATACAAAAGGAATTAGTAATAAAAAAAAATGTTTATTTATAAGTGAAAGAGACAAAAAGAGTAAAGAACACTTAGGAAATCGAGAAGTTTGCTTGAAAGTGCTAGCCTATTAGTCGAAAATATGGCATGGAAACACATTTCTCTCATCATGGATTACTGGGTATATATATCTCTAGTTCACATCATCACATTGGATAGCTCATCCTGTAAAATCTTAAGCATAACACGTTCAAGTGACATGGGAGATTCATTTGAGGTTCCTTTCGAGAACAAAAACGAGTCGGTTTGTCAAATGTCGAGTTGTGAACAGTTTGGTGGTTTTCTGCATAAATCGAACCAGGGACACAGTCACGATAAATGTTCATGTTATTGCGGCAACTCGACAAAACCTACCTTTTACAGCACAAAGACAGGAGAGCAAAGTTGTGTAAATGATCTAGATGTTTTGGAGGACACAAATGGAAGTAAGACAATATATTTTGTTGCTGTCGTTCTAGAAGTAAACAATCAGTCAGGTTACATTTTAATTATTTTTACTAACTGCCGGTATAAATACAATGCCACTTCGTTCTTATCACAATGAAAATATATTTGTTGTTGCATGTATTCCTCGTTCCGTCCAATGAAACTCAATGCACTACAAAAAGGCAGACACGTTTGCGAAAACTGGTATTCATACATTTGTATAGTTATTTAATATCTTACCAGTGACATCTGGCACGTGGATTAGTATTAGAACATAAGAGATCAAGCAAACTACAGTGCGAGGGTGTTTTTAATGTGCTCTGTGGTCCACTTCCATTCCACCACATTCAAACTTTTATTTTTGTAGAAAGTGTTGCTCTCTTTGATATTTGACGGACCCTTGACGACGCTTACAAATGCTTTAAGGTTCTCTTATTTTTAGTCAACGGCAATCAGTAGGGTTTACAAAACTGCACTACCTTAATTAAACTCAGTTTACCAAAGTGCTACTGCAAGCTAGGTCTGAAAGGGTAATGGTTACTGTTGTATCCCTTGTTATAAAGGTGGACCATAGATAAGTACTATATTCTGTAAACATGGCCGGTAAAAAAGAATGGAGCACGTTCAATTTCCCCGTATTAGTTCTAAACATAATTAGGGGTGGGGAATCAGTACCTTCAAAATCGTGGGTCTCGGAAAATTCTGGTTCGGTCTCGAAATCTCGGCAGTTTTTGTTTTAAGTCTCAAAGTCTCGTTTTGCTGGTGCTTTTTCTGTCTCGGAGTCTCGGATTTTTTTCCTTAAGGTCTCGGAGTCTCGGATACTTTTGTTAAGCATTCTCGTTCTTCATCCTTGTTTGTTGTTTGGTAGGTGAATCGGATATTTTTGGCACTGAGTCTCGGGCTCGGTTTTTTCCCGCATTGGGTCCCGGGCTCGGATTTTATAACGTAGCTGCGGTCGCGGTCTCGGATATTGAAACAAGGGTCTCGGCGTCTCGGTGAGTCTCGGATTTACCATTCGCCACCCCTATAATTGGCCCACATGCAGGTGTGTGTAATTATGGCACCTAGTTCCCCTTTTACAATTTTACAAACTGATTAGCTTTTAGTAAAGAAGTATTTTTCGTTTGTCTCACGATGTAGTCACTTCCGATGTGGATCGCGACGTTTCGACTGCATACTGCTAGTCTTCTTCAGGCGAAGAAGACTAGCAGTCGAAACGTCGCGATCCACATCGGAAGTGACTACATCGTGAGACAAACGAAAAATACTTCTTTACTAGTGTGTTCACCACGATGAACAACAACAACCCTTTTTATGATTAGCTTTTGTTGTAAGCGGCTATTATCAAAATACCGGTCCACGCGTTTTTCCTGTTCTGAGCCATTGTTCATTACTTTTCATAAGCAAAACTTCCTGAACTGAGGGGCACTGCACTCCGAGTTTGTTTATGAATTAGGAACAGCTTTGTGAATAATTGAGACGGAAAACAAGCACGTCAACCAAAAAGTTATAAACGTCTCAAATGCCACTGATTTTTTCCGCAAACTTTATGGGGCTTTCAGTAATTAGTTCAGAAAAGCACCGTTAACCCTTTACCTCCCAAGAGTGTCAAAAGCCAAAATTCAAGAAAAATCATAAATTTCATTTTGTAAAATAATTGAAAAACAAATGGTACCATGCAAAAGTACTACAGAAGAGGTTTCATTTGAATGGTCACACCATAGGATTTCATCAACAGACTCAAAAGTTAGAACAAATGGTACCATGCAAAAGTACTGCTGAAGAGGTTTCATTTCAATGGTCACACCATAGGATTTCATCAACAGACTCAAAAGTTATAACAAAAGGTACCATGCAAAAGTACTGCTGAAGAGGTTTCATTTGAATGGTCAGACCATAGGATGTCGTCCACAGACTCAAAAGTTAGAACTATATTACATGTCTCGATAATTGACTCCGGGTGAGAATGAGTTAAAACGGGGGAAATAAAATGGAATGGGATAACACTATACAGGGTGAAATATATATTTTTTTTCTTTAGATATATGCGACTTTTACACTGACAAAGCCCAACATTTAGAGGTCTTCAATCTCCATGGTAGCGGAAAAGCAAGAATGAAACCGGATGGCTTCTGTGAACATGTCCAAGTTTCAGAATGGAAATACTATTTTAATACTTCGTGGATTTCCGCGACATTTGATACCTTTTCTACCATTACCGTTGGAAACAATGGATCAGGAAAAACGAAGAAACTTCAAACATTCCTTACAGTAAGTGCCATAAAACTAGGTCACTAATATAATTCTTCTTAACTATAATTGTTTCTAATTCCGTTGCCACAGCAATCGAACGCTGAGGCTTGAATTATTGTGTCTATGCTCGTGACATGTCGTGACTACATACAATATAATTAAAAGTGAATGGAACGGTGGCGATCGATATAGCGAGACGTTCCGTGGTTAATTAATTATTATTATTATTATTTTTTTGTCATCTCGTCTAACGATCGTACACTTCACTACGCATTGTCTCTGTCCATTCAGATGTATATTGAAATGGGTACCAGGGCAATTGTCAGAAAATTCCCAACAACAACACAGAGTGTATTATTCTGACACTATGCGGAAGGGACCAAGAGATAGCCGTGTATGAAAACCGAATAGATTCACCGATGGAATCGAAAGACGAGCGAGACGTTCCGTGGTTAATTAATTATTATTTTTTTTGTCATCTCGTCTAACGATCGTACACTTCACTACGCATTGTCTCTGTCCATTCAGATGTATATTGAAATGGGTATCAGGGCAATTGTCAGAAAATTCTCAACAACAACGCAGAGAGTGCATTCTTCTGACACTTAATGCGGACGTGATCAATAGATAACCGAATAGATTCACCGACGGACAGTTTCCTATGCGACTAGTCGCAGCCACCAAATTTTGGTTGACGTGACTAGATGTTTTGACAAAAATGGGTAGTTTTAATAGACAAAACGACGTTGTAGTCTCCGCAACGAATTATCTCGTGTGCGCCGACCTAACAGGACTGATTTTCCCGGTTGACGGACTGAGATTTATGTTGTAGCCAGGTGCACTTGGATTCAAAATATGTTATTTTGTTTTGGTTTTCTTCAGTGGAACGGAAATCTTGGACCATTTTACAAAGGCCTCCTGATCAAAGTGATGATTCATTGCACATATCGCGGGATAACAGACGATCGATGCGTTATGCTCAAAGCCCAAGGAACACATGTTTGTAAGTATTTCATTTGTTACAGTCTGTGGTTTACAATAACTGGCATTTGCTTTATGACAGCACTCTTTGATTGGTTGAAAAGTCGCGCTCTTTCTCACTTGACAACAAGTAGAATCAAAACCAATTGATTCTCACACACGTTTTCCCGCGTTTTCTTCGAGCCTCTGATTGGATGATTGTTTTATTTATTTATTTATTTATTTATTTATTTATTTATTTATTTTTTTCATTTGTTGTAATTGGTCTGATACGGTTATTTTGGCTCGGTTTTGTGGGCTTTATTTACAGCTGTATAGTGAGTTGTTTTTTTTTAACCCTCCTCACTCAGCGTACGCAAAACGGATGGAAATAGCGTCCAGGTTTTGCGACACAATTACTGTCAATATTTAATTTAATTACGATCGTCTGGGGGAGCGATCGGTCGGCGAGATAGTTGAATTGGGCCTGGTCTCCGACGTGGTGTTTTTTTTATTTTTCATTAGACAAGAAGCTTTACTTCACATGGTTTCTCTCCGCCCATGTGTGTAAGTGGTCACCTACGACATAATGCTATGGGGTGGGAACAGCTAACCCTGTGATGAACAAGCATCCCTCCCAGGGGGGTTGATCTCCGGCCGTGTGGCTTGAATGTGACTTTCTTCTCACTTTTATCAAATACGTAGTGACACTTGTCAGGGGCGTAGCCAGCTTTCAGAAGAGTTGTAGGCCTGGCCATCCGGTCCGCAAGGGCCGCTTCTAGGGGGTCCGGGAGCATACCCCCCGGAAATCATTTCGATATTGGCCCTTGAAAATGCTTTATTCCTCACTTTCTGGTGATTTTATGTGTACTTTGACAGCACCGAAATCCTAATATTTCATAAAAGAGAATGGATTTGAATTTTTCATTTCCAATTCTTAAAAATGTAACACAAGTGGGCTGAAAAATGTGTAGGCCCGGGCCTACGGGCCTATAGGCTGGCTAGGCCACTGCTTGTCATAATGTATAATGCCTCATTAAGCGCTGATAATATAGAAGTCTCCTTTGTCCCATACGTACAAGTATAATTTTTAAGAGTTTAAAAAGACTTTTTTCGAAATACTGTTCTCAATCTCATTAACAATTCATAAAGTGACCAGCCAATAAATGACGTAATTTTGGGTCAGGTGGATTAGTCTTGATACCTAATGAAACACCACATCAAGATCTTAAGGGTTTTGATTTCAGTTCAAAACTGTGTTTGATCTCAAATCAAACACGTGCATATTTATGAGTTTTGCAGCAATACACGTTATTCCACTCAATTGTATAATTAAAATGGAAAAATGGAAATGGAAATTACATTCGGAACCTTACCTTCCTGTCTTGGTCTTCAAATGTAAGCCCTCTCGTGCATGTGCCATCTTTCGATTCCGCGTCCAATGCTCGGTGAAACAGAGTAAACCTTCAAAACAATAATCTGAGTATTATAACTGGAACTTCAACATGACATCGACATTTTAATTTAAAAACAAAATGGACCATTTTTCCCACCTTCGCTCGCCATTATCAAGAGGATTTAATGCTTCAGCACCTTTTTTTCTTCTAGAAAGCGTCGGATACCGCATATTATGCCACAAACAGTCTTCGGTGGATATATCTCTCCCGACTTTTTGGCCACGTCCATGACAAATTTGCTAAACCAATAATTCAAACTCAATGCGTCCGTTTCTTCAGTACGAGCAGAAAGTGACACAATTTTGTGTAAATCACAGTCCTTAACGCGGGGAACTTGAATCGTCCGAGAAGTTTGCCATTCGACAGGGGAATAGCTTTATCGACTAGATTTAATTTTCTTCTTCGACAACCGTTTTAGCCTTCCCAAACCGAGACTCTTCTGTTTAGCACATGGTCTCATACCAAATGGCGAAACACAACAAGCTCAATAAAATTATGCATGTGGCGGCATTTGTGAAGGACAAAGCTAAAAAAACTAACACTGAATAATTCTGTATTGTTTCAGAAGCGAGATAAAAAAAACTCGAGCTTCGGGTTTGATCGGGGCATCCAAACACCTTGAAACAATAAAAGCACTCGGCCGAAGCGGCCTGGTGCTTTCATTGCTTCTCGGTGTTTGGACGCCCCGATCAAACCCTTGCACTCGTTGTTGATCTATTACTTACACTTATTTCTGCTTCAGATCATGAAGTTCCTACAAACTCACCAACCATGCAACAGTCGCAAAACTCGCCACCAATCAAGGAACCAGCCTCCTCAACGGTCATTCCAAAACAGAATAACTGGAGCGGACAGGTTGGATATTGTTTTGTCTTGTAACTCATCCAAAGACAATATTCCCGAGTTGATTTAGTTGATTTTAGATTTGAATTGAGTCATTACTTGTTTGCCCTGTGATACGGATTATGTGGGTACAGAAAATATTCATACCTGTCTCATGGGAGGTTATTGGAAATTTGGAGGGGGAGGGCTGGGGTTGGGATCTCAAAAGCCAAAGTTTTTAAAGGGAAGTACGGTGAGAGGGGTGTGGGGGTGTGGGGTCCAAACCAAAAACACCTTGCTTGGGTGGGGTGTGGATATTTTATGGAACAACAGAGCTTGTTATTACGCGAATTTGTATAACTAATAACTAATAACTATATCTTGATCGCTGTTGGGATTAAATAAGTGACATTGTTTTCCACAGCCAAAATCAGAAGCTTTGCCAGGATCAAGAGATTCCACTCCATTGCCGACAGCAGACTTGTCTAAAGCAAGCACCAGACAGATCTGGTTAATTGTGGCTCTGGGTCTCTCTGCAGTGGTTCTTATCGCTATTATTGTTATCACTGGATTTCTTGTTGTTAAATGTCGACGCAATTGTCGCAAACGCCAAAGCACAGGTACATAGCTATGTTTAATGTTGGATTAGTGCACTTGTAAATGCGCAAACAAGCGCATCTATGTAATAAGGCGACAGCAAAGTATGTGGTTTCAATTAAATGCGTTGGATTTTACATCGGATGACCCAGTATTGCTTTTTGTGTTCTTATAAATCAAACACGATGAAGAGTGTTTCAACAGGATTTTCAAACACTGAGAAGTGGCTTGAAAACAACAAAGCGCAGCCGAGTTTTATTTTAATTTTCCAACTTCGATTTTTTTTGATACCTAAAGAAACACTTTTTCGAGTGTTTGACACAGCTTTCCAAACTGATCATTAAATGCAAAGAAAACGAAGGAATAATCAGTAACCCATGTTAATTAAGATCGAAGTTCCAAACCACCATTGCGCCTATGAGTTTTTTTTTTTGGTTAAGCTGGATGAATTGTTAATGAGCGTGAAAAGTATAAATCAGCTCGTAGGGGAAATGTTTTTGTAATATTTTAACAGAGATCCTTTGGAGGCTTTATTATTGGGCCCGCATGATGGTCAGAGGCATCTCGCATAGTCTTTACTTCAAACTTTCGATTTTACATTCTAGGATCTCGTAATCATCTTCAAGTTCCTGTGCCCGTGCAGCCCAGGTCAGAAGAGAATCCAGCTATGCACGATTACGAGTATGTCCACTATCCTTGTCTTGTTGATGGAGGAAGGACACCTCCCGCCACGCCCATAGGTAAGTAACAACATCTACCCCCTTACTTGGGAGGGGGAGATCGATTTGTTGATTTGTTGAATTATGTTACTCACAAACCAAAGATGATCTCTATAACATATCAAGTCATCAAGCTTGAGTTAATTTGTCGGTTTGTTGTTAAGGTTAAGGTTAAGGTAAACACTGAATAAGAACTTAATTTTCAAACTGACGGAACTGAAACAGTATTCAGTCGCGCTGAATAAACCATTTTTCGATTGCGTGTCGTAAAACCAAAACTAAAGTAATCACTTTGGCCAATTAAGACAAACGCAAAACTCAACTAATCAAAAATCGAACTCGCAGCAAATACGTTTTATGTCAGGCGTGGGAAAACACGTACGACAAAGACACTTTTTTTCGTTTCACAAATGTAGTCAAATGAAAATCGCTCAAAAAAATCCTCCATCAAATCAAATCAAATCATCAATCAAATAACCAAAGATAAAGCAAGCCAAGCTCTGGAATTATAATTTGATTTCTTACTCTATTCGGTTCTTCAAAATAAGGGCAGGTTGTTGGTATTGCAATATGGTGCGATCACAAAATGAATAAGACAAAAAAAATCAACAAACAATAAATAATATCCACACAAACCAACAATAGTTTCCACAACATCAAGAAATACCCAAAATAAGGTAGTTGAGTATGTGCTTTTATGATGGAAATCCTTATGCACTTAACCAGGTAATCGCAAGTATGAAAGAGGTCAGGATAACAAGCTTATTATCTGGACACCAGGTCGCAGTCCACTCCCAAACCAAAACAACCAATCAACAGGATCAACAGGAGCTACTGCACCCCGCCTCCCTTACCAGCGGCTCCTTACTCGAACGTCATCATCATCACCTGACGGTACCGTGAGTATCCAACCAGTTGGCTCGCCTGCTGCAGGGGAGGGGTTTCCGTATCAGAAGCTGATAAGAACTGTGTCCCCAATGGAGAGTACAGGGCAGCAAGGGTGTTGTCAAACGGCGGAGTCGACAGCAGATGCCCAACCATTCGATGAGGCATTACAGAAGCCGTACCAGTCTCTATCATTGAGCAGAAATCCACTGGTAATATATTATTTTACCCATGACCCTCAAAAGCAACATGTATCCCAACACTAAATTACACTGTACAACACTATATATTTAAACATAGGATTGCAGATACAACTTTGCATATTGCTAAAGATTGTTTAGAAGGCATTTGCTAGTTTTTCTTGATCGAATTGTGAATATGTTTTATTTTGGAAACATATGTGCTCTTTTAATATGTTTTTAACTTATATATATCAAATTATTATTACTTTTATTTATGTAAATTTTATGTGTTGACTAGATTACTTTATAGAGGGCCACAGGGTCATCAGTTGTACCTTAACTGTTACGTGCTACCCTCTTAAAATAAAGTCATTAAAGTTAAAGTTAGCTATTAGCAGCCCCTATTTCACCACTAATATGGCAGTTTGTTATTCATGCGTGAGTAAATAGACAGTATGCGTCATAACGCATGCTGTAAAAGGACCGTTGCACTTAAGTGTTTTTTCTTGTCATTATATCTCGAAAAGAAACTGAAGTCCTTTCATTTACCATACTTTTAACTAGCAAGAATTCTGTCCCTTATCATGTCCGTGATTAAACAAATCGATTTTGTTTACCAACTCCTATAATAATAATAACCCTTAGAATTGGATTCCACTATAATATTAGCACTCTTGTAAGTAACATAACTAATATTTTTTTACTTGTCCTACCGTCGACAGGCTTCTCCTAAAGAGAGTGACACGGGATACATGAGGATGGAAGGAGTGCCACGCCCCGATAGCACTTATGAGTACGACTACTCGGAGCCGTTAGAACTGAACAAACTGTTCCGAATTTCGCATGGTGAAACGGATCGCGGTCCCATGGAAATCTCCATTGGAGACCTTTGTGAGTCGGCTTCAAACCAACAACAACGACAACAACAACGTTCTGATGAAGTCAGATTATCTGTGATTTCCAGTGATGAAAACTATGAAGATGTTGGAAACATTGATGTAAGAAAACAACAGCAACAACAACAACAACAACACTATGATGAAGTCAGAATATCTATGATTTCCAGTGATGAAAATTATGAAGATCTTGAAAACATTGACGTGAGAAATAGCTTACCCAGCGCGGTTAAAAGCGATTACGGTTTAGAACTGAAGGATGTTAAAGCTGCGTCCTCTGAAGACTTGTCCGGTGATACCTTGGGGCGTTTGTCAGGTGGGAGATCGGATCCTGAGGAATATATTGAGATGGGAAAGAGAAGCAGCATGCTGATTGAGGAGAGTCCTGATCAATCTGGTTGCCATGGTTTCGCTAAGATTGAAGAAGAAGGCCCTGAGTACTTTGTACTGGAAGACCTGGAAAATAGTGAAGGTGAGTGTTAAACAACTAAACGTTTTTCACATTCGTAAGTTGAAGGGACACCGTCTTGCAGAAATTGCAAAAATAGCTTAGCTTATTACCATATTAGAGCGGTTTCAATTGAGTGTCATAAAACCAAAACCAAAGTAATTACTCTGACCAATCACAGCAGTCGTAAACAATACAATGAACCAATCAGAGCTCGAAGCAATCACATGTCCGCGGCGCCAAGCGCGGGAAAACGCGTGCGAGCAAGTCATGATTGGTTTTGGTTTTACTTCTGATTGGTCGAGAAAGTGGCGCGAGATTTTGTAGCTAATCACAAAGCGTAGCAATGCAAAACCAAAGCAATTGTGTAATTACTTTCGACACTCAATTGAAAACTGCTCTATATCGTCAAATGCCACCAAATATACAAATACAAACTTACTTGGATAAATAGATTCTACAGAGCAAAATTCAAAAGCAGTAGTTTGGAGATAAAGTGTAGCATTGCAAGGATTGCAGTGGATTACAGATCGTTAAATTTGATTTATTGACAGGCAGTCAAGAAATCAAACTTGCCGTTTACCTGTTGCCGTTATATTTTCTGTCTAGTTCATTATGCTTTGCTTCTATTACGCTTTATGTCAAATGTTGTACAGCAGTTTACACTGGACGAAAAAATGCATTTACTCAAGTTTACACATTGAGCAAATATGTAGCAAATTTAGGTCTCTAAATTTGAACCAAAGTTGCACTGCATGGTTGTGAAGTGAATGTAAACATACATCTTTGCTCACGTGCAAATTGTGTGCAAATGTAGTGTAAATATACATCTGCGTAAAGAAAATGCGGTATTAATTTTACCATCTTTGCTTTCTTTGCAAATAAAGTGCAAACATCAAGTTTGATTTTCTGCAAATATGGGCACAGTTGTGCAAATGTGGTCTTTTACTACTGTTTTGTCACCCGCGTAAATCCATTTCTCCGTGCAGTGTTACCTGTGCTATGCTCTTTGAAGTTTTCAATGGAATCGCGTTTAATGCGTGCTACGCAATCAGGAGAACAGACAAACTGGAACAACAAGCAATTCTCAGAGGCACCCAACGAGGAATATTGAGGGAAAAGCTTAGAATGGCGTCCTGCTGTTTTTTCACGTCATTTTAGTGCCTTTAAAGGGACTATACTTAACAACATATTTTTGAATTGAATATAGCTGCCACTGCGGCGGAAACTTTCAGAGAAAGGAATCTTTTCCACCGAATTTGCAAGCTACTTTTGCCCTTTCAAAAATCCTAGCTTACTTTATTTCATAGCCAAAACGACATATTTACCTATACGAAAACAAAATTCGTTAAATGCCCGGTGTTACGACAGTTTGAGATTATATTTCACGGAAGAAACTCTAGTTGCATGATTATAATGTATAAGGCCTTCCAAACAAATACTCCACAGAAACGATTCGTTGGGTGGTCATAAATCATGCTTCGAGCCACGACCATCAAACGAGATTCTCGTACATTTTAGGGTGTTTTTCGAAAGTGTCCCGACGAGCACCCCCGTCATTTTTTATATGGGAGTAACCCCTCCTCGATCCCCGCCCCGAGGGTGGCTTCGAGTTCTATTAGTGTGGTTTGTTGTGGCCATGATTACAACGATAGGGTTACTTAATTGAAGCTTACAACGTTTCTCTTGATCATACTGAAGCAAATCCCAGTGGCATTTTCTTTTTAAGAATTGAGAAGCAAATACACGAACGTTCCAGTCCAAATGTAATATGGGACAACAAAAGAGATATCTGCCTTGAGACCCTGGAAATATGTATAATTATAATATTCTTATTTCAATGCCCTTATTTTACAGGCAAAGCTGATGACGATTCCTGAAGCTTAAGACCACAAATTTGAGGGAATGAGGAAGACAATCAGTTTCCAGTCGAGTACTTATGGACATGGAACGCTTGCGAAAAATCTTTCAACAACATGTAATTGCTGTCAAGCGAGAGAAAGTTGTTGAAATTAAAATTTGACATTATATCTCGGGAAAAAGGTCGCGAAACATCGGACACAAAGTGAAATCTTCGTTGAATTGCGCAATTAAAAGGTACAAATGTTCTTCTTGCTCCCGTATTTGGTATTATCCCGGTGTGCCTATCGTGATGTTAACTGATATATTGAATATTACAAGTGAAGACCTTATCGTTTCTTGTGTAGATGAGTAAAGCTTCGGTGATATAAAAAAATGTACAGAGAAATGAAGAGTAAAATGCAGTATCTTCATGTACCATCAAACTTTAGTGATCAACATATAATTTCTCATTACGTTATCAATACAACAACAACAACAATTTATTTCGGTATTCCCATATAAATACATGGTATTACCTATACAAGTAGTACGTATCAAGTATTACATGTAAGTATAACAACAACAACAACAACAACAACAACAACAAAAGAAAGAAACGGATATATCTGATCATTAAACTAACATAGACTGTCGATTTAACATTGGATTATAAATATAAGGTGGTTCGATACAGTTTTCTGGAGACCATACCAACATTTTTCAATCGGCTTTTAAGCGGTCTTCTCCAATTCAGATCAACGTGAAATTTTCACCACTAACTAGTTTTGAATTGAAGTTTGGCAAGATATATTTTCTGGTAAAATCGATATTATCGTGACGACGATAAGCAAGAAACTTAGAAATCAGTAAAAGTGAAATTTAGAGCGTTTAAGATTTCGCATTAAAAATCCCACATAGGAATCTTAAAATATGGTATATGGCATATATATTTTTGCAAGAATAAAAAAATTCTGTTAATTAATTCTGTTAGTTCATTAATTGTCTCGATTATTAAAATTTTTATATCTATCATTTACTCCACTGAAATATTTCTTGCGTAAATTGTTGTGATGATGGCAGGTGAATAGAAAATGTGAATCGTCTTCAATTTCATTTAAGTTACAGAAGGAACAGATTCTTAAATGTTCGGGTGTCTTGTTGTGTCTACCAGTTTCAATTCTTAATTTATGGTTTCCAAGGCGAAATTTATTTATTTCCTTTTTGCGAAGGGGATTTTTTTTTTTTTTTTTACCACCAGTACACCACACAAACAGAATATGGAATGCCTGTGGAGGAGACTAATTAGAACATGAAAGATAACAATTGGTTAATCAGACCTAAATATGCTTTTTTTCTATCCATTTTCAGTCCAACCAATAGACCACTTTCATAATGGCGGCCGATTTATTTTTTCTTTTATATGTATGTTAATAAGCCTCACTGGCCTCATTTTAGAGTAAAAATTCTTTTGAATTTTGCACATGTTACCGAGGCCAGTGAGGCTAATTAACATACATATAAAAGAATAAATAAATCGGCCGCCATTATGAAAGTGGTCTATACATTTTCTTTTCTTCATTTTTAAGCCATAATGGCTAAACTCTATCCTTATTTTCCGACTTGAAGGCACAACATACTCATGTCATACCAAAGCAGTTAAAAACCATATGCATTATATTTGGACCATATAGGTTATTTATATCGTAGTATATTCCTACATTGCTTATATAGGAAGTAACGTGGCGTAGCGTACGTGTTTTTAAAATGTTGATGTTGGGTTACAATACTGTGCTACGTGTATTGGACAGGAATCGGGGTGCTAAATTTATAACATATAATGCCACATACTTTTGTAATAACACTTCACATGAATATATTTGCAGGATTGTATGATCACCGTTCTCTTCAAAAACAGATTAATATACGGATGTCATTTCTTAGTCCATTTTAGGACTTTCTTGATTTTTTCCAGGCGGCCAAAAAAAAACGTAAACGTTAGTGGTCATAAATAATTTTCAATTGACAAGCCTGTTAAGAATATAGATTTGGTCACATTATTCCCTACGTTTTGGAAATACAAGATGGCGCCCACCAAAAAAACGCCTGCACAACATACACACTTTCTGCTCCCTCGATATTCACGCTGGAGAGAGTCTCAGAGTTTATTACGGAAACATGTGGTGTAGTTCTAACTTTTGAGTCTGTCGACGAAATCCTATGGTGTGACCATTCAAATGAAACCTATTCGGTATTACTTTTGCACGGTACCATTTGTTTTTCAATACCTTACAAAATTAAATGACATTTGGATTTTTTTTCAATCAGCAGTTAAACAGTTCGATGATAAGGTCTTCTCTTGACAACTATCTGGTAATCAAAAACTGTCTGCTTGTTTGGATGACTAAGGTATCGTAGCCTGTATTGTTTAGGATAAAGTCATGACTCCGAGTCTCGCAAGGTGACTCTGGGAATAAAAGGCTTAATAGACAAGTGCAACTTCTGCTTCGATATCGTGTGGGTAGGAAGTGTGTTTGTATTGCTTGGGGTAAAATAAATGCCAAATAAATGCTTTCACGTTCTCTCTCGATATTCAATCCATTAGCGGATGCAGACTCTAGAATAAGGGGGGAGTGGATTTGGGGAGTGGATTTGGGGGGGGGGGGGGGGAGTGAATAATGCAATGGGGTGAGACCGGAGTGAACATGTTAGAGACTGCAAAAATAATGTCTCGCCCTTCGGACTTTATTTGGGGCAGGGCACCCGGACCCCACCCCCTAGATCCGCCATGTAGAACTGCGTTCAGTTATACTCTGTAGCTCCGACCAGCACGCTAAAATATAAAGTTTTTTTTTATTTCCTGTACTTCATAGATTTCTACTCCCTTGTAAAATATCTTGATTAACTTTAATTTAGTGTGCAATTAGTATGAGTACAGTGAAATACATTTTATATTAAATTTTATGACAGAAGACAACAACTATGTAAATTAAAGGAAACTGTTTCTATTAAAAAAAAAAATGTTCCCGCATCTACGTTTTTGTTGATATTGTAATACTTGGTTTTGCTTTCTAAGTTATAAAAATTCCAAAAAAATGTTGCTTTAAAAGCAATTACATTTTTGGAGTGTCAATACTTAAGGACTCAATTTAAAAAGGATCACCGTGTATCAAACCAAAATAGCACGGCGCAGAGCTGCAGTAACAATGAATAAAAGAAGTAAATATTTAGAATGACTCTGGATACATAATAAATTTCATAAATTAATTGCAAGTTCGAACATAATTTCGTGACTCGCGCTGAAAACATTCATTCTTGTAACTATACATTGTAAGATTCTATAGTGTTGCTCATACACTACCTCAGATAGGAAGATATAGGAATCGTTTATTAAAATCAATACTAGCTTGCAATCTGTAGATTGAATTACTATCGGGCAGACAGACAGAAAACGAAACATTAAAAAGTGCATCCTCTTAACTTGAGAAAAGTTTTTTTTTTTTCTCTCTTTTTTTTTTCTTCTTCAGTCAAAATAAACTGACGTATTGGTAACGTACGTGTCAATAATTGTTGATTATGCGCCATAATCGCTCTCCGAAAGCACTTCACCAATATTATTACAATACTGTGGTGTGAAACTGCTTCTGTATCCATGCAACTTTCAAAACAACTATAATCAAATGATGGATGATATTGATTGGACAAAACGATTGGAAATGAAACGCTTGTTAATGATCATCAAGGCCGAACAACGGTGGACTTATTTAGGCATTGAACGACTTGGAAACTTCTATCTGTGCTTTTACACTGAACACCAGAAAACCAAAAAAAAACAGCTCATGTCAATATACAACTCAGTATTATCCGACAGAAAACATTTCTTGGACGATTTAACAACAACAACAACAACAACAACAACAACAAAACATTTCTTAACCAACGCAACGGAAACAAATGATGATTTGTGGGTGTAAGATATCAAGTGCGTTCTTCAGCTTTAATCTAGCGGTTTTGTTAACAATTCGCGGGATAAACAGTTTTACCGTTATCCGATCGACTACTTGGAATGGAGATGGAGATGTTGACAGGTTTTCTAATCCTAGCTGCTACCGGTTTCATTGTGGACATGCGCTTGGGTCAGTCTGCTCCACTGCAGATTGCTGTTTCTGCCAATGTGTTTACAGCCAACCGAACTATGTTATGTCTGCCGGGCGCTGTCTGCCAAGCGATGGGATAGATGAAGGTAAGACTGGTGTTCAGGAACTCAAAAGAAAAAGCCCAGGCTAAATGAGGTTAATGTTCTGGTTCATTTATCGTGTTTTCGTGAGCAAATATGGCCAGGCACTTGCTTGACGTTTGCTTGAGTAACTTGAAATGAGAAGGAAAACTGTTTAGGATTATATGAAAGCAAATAAATATCAACTATAAAAGGGACAGAAAAACGACTATCTGTTCCTATTAAAGGAGCAAGACAGTGCCCCGGGTGATATATCGTGTTTTCATAATTATGGCCAGGCGCTTGATTGCTTTAAGCTTCATATATTGTCTTGAAATAGGATAACAAATTCGCCAAAAGTGACAGGAAACAGTCAACGAAATAAAAACTAATTTAAAACGATAAGTCTTAATTTGCGATTTAATAGCGTCAGACACACAATAAAATGAGCTGTTCAAAGATATATTCTTAACCTAATAAGGTTGCCAATTCATGGCTACCCGCAATGATGACGCGCCACTGACCGTCCATGAGATGACGAAAGCAGGAAAGGTTCAGTTTCGGACGCCTGGTATATGCAGCAGCGCAATGCAAGCAACAAAGTGGTACTATCGTTTGACTGGTAATTCGTGGATTCTGGGATCGCCAAACGTGTTCAAAGTAGCGACTGTTGCAGGAGATGAACACAGCTGGGTTCTGCAGGTGAGTATCATCATACTGTATCAACATGAAATATTTGCGGGTGTTGCATTTAGCCTCCTTTTGAAACCGAGGCCAGGTGCAAAACCATTCATATGGATATATGAACTGTGAAAGAAAACTCATCTTTATATGAATGGTTTTGTACTTGACCTGGGTTTGAAAAGGAGGCTATAGCTAAGAGCAACGTGGAAATGACAGTCAGCGGTCGAACTTAATTTTTTAGTCCACAAGCATAGTTTTGCTAGTAAGATTTTTTTCTACTAGCAAAACTAGTAAGATCACTAGCTATTTTTTTTGCAGTCATTTTTGCCTTTGATGACTCTGAAAATAAGATAAAAATTCTTAAATAGTATACTGTTAATTTTGTGGTCTTCTTTGCCGTTGTCCTGTGGTTTCTTTGGCGGCTCGGGTTGTCGGGCAAGACGTTGTCATCGTCGGTCACGTTACCGGTAGCGACTCACAAAGCGTGAAATTCATTCTCTTCCGTCACGTTGCTGATTCCAACAAAATGTGTATGCGCAGATAAATTGTGCACAGCTTCCGTGTAAAGCCGCTGGCAAGTGCCTAACACAAAACACCACAACATTCTCCAAGAACGTTCATTCCAAATTTTATTAGAGAAATACTTACTCGCTAATGTTTGCTAGAGTAAATTTTTTTGACTCGCATCTTCCAGAAACCACTCGCATTTTGCGAGTTTGCGAGTGTTAATTTCGAGCCCTGTAATGAGCTATTGCCCTCGAAAAAAAAATAAATAATAAGTTCCCGCAGAAAAATACTCTCGCAGAATAATACTCAGCAAAAATTTACCTGCTTCAGTCAAATAAAGAACTCTGCTTTTTAATGTAAACTTGCGTTACTGGGACGATATCGGACGAAAATAAGAGAACTATTAACATTGATTTTTAATAGAAAACAACAGTTCTTTTTTTTTTTTTTTTTTTTTTTTTTTCAATAGTAATAACATTTTTTATTCTGGAGCATGGCAGGGGGGAGGGGTAGAATGTTTGTTTCGTTTTTTTTTTTTTTTTCAGTCCTTTAGGTCCAGTACTGTATCACCTTCCAAGATTAAATAGAATTCTGTGAAATCTTTAAGTAGAGCGTACCGTAACTCTACAAATAGCAAAAGTTGAAAATATTAAGTTTCCTTCCTTCTCAAAATGTTCTGCTTCTTGAACAAGAAATCGCAAAAATTAGTTCCCAGCAGACTATATTTCAGTCATCTCGAACCGCAAAAAAGAAATGTTCCTGCAAAACACAAAAAAACGGCCAATCCGGAAAATAAAACTTCCGCAAAAATTTCATGCCACACGGTATAACAGACACTTCTATAGTTTATTACACAACTAAGACAGTCAGAGGGTCAATAACTAAAATCAAACAATCAGAATGCTCGATTGCCGGTCCAATATTTTCTAAGTATTGGACCGGGCATTGTCCCAAATGATCCCGCGCGATCCTCCCGCCGGCAGGAGTCGTGTAATGAATCTCTTATTAACCAAGCTTGCTCGGGACCGTACTGGGAGAATATCGGCCCTCGGTCTTTTCTGTACGGACCGCGCTGCGCTCGATCCGCACTGTCAAGACCTCGGGCCGTTACATATTCTCCCAGTACGGCCCCCACGCTTGGTCAATAAGATATATTTATCGGCCCCACAAACCACGCGGGATGTTGAAAGAGCACGAGAAGAGATTGTAAGTGACGAGCCGAAGGCGAGTGATTTACAAGCTTTGCGGGTGTTATTCCAACATCCTAGTGGTTTATTACACCGACAATATAAAAGCGTTTTCTATCGCTCTGGAATAACTATATTTGCCATGTCGTTTACCGATATATTAGTCTATAGCTATTGACCAATCAGAGCGCACGAATCATATTCATTTTAATCTTGGTTGATGGATAAATTCGATGGTTGAGTCTAAATGCTATAGCTCAGAAGGAGGTCGGACACCCTAATGAGAATATATAACGGAGTTACTGGTTAGCTTTCAGTTGAGGTTGGGGTTAGCAGTTTATATAGTTAAATTTAGGCCTAGACGACCCGAGAAGCTAGGTGGTACCCTGGTACGGTAGGCTATATATGTAAGCCTAAGCCTAGCTGACATCATGTAAGTCCATCTGTAACTTTATGCTATGTTCATTTTAAATAAACGCGTGGGTTCCCTATGTCCTGAGTGGGGATTTTATATATATATTTTTTTTTACACTTAAAAATTTATTGAAAATAAAATTCTAAGTTTCGACATTATGTTGTATAATTCTCAATAAGGTGTCCGACCTCTTTCTAAGCTACAGCAGGTAGACTCTAACCGAGATTGGATAGATTACTTCATTCATTTATTGATTATTTCTGCTTAAATCATATTTAATTAATGGTACGGATCAATGGACGTATGGTTTGGGTGGATAATCATTTAGTAGACAGATGCATTTTTTTTAATTGACTTATTGGTGACATTGGTTAACGATTTAACTCTTCACTTTTTTCCTATTGCTCTCACTACATTTAGTGGAATAGAGGTCTTGACGCAAAGTATGCTGGACTGATTTTGAAATTTGACTTCTCTTGTGGAAACATACATCGCGACTGTTTATTGATGAAATCCAAAGGAAATTACACTTTTCCTAAAACAGGTATTGAAATAACAATTAAAATTTTCCAGTATGTTCTTGAAGGTTATTATTTGTAGGTTAGCTGTGTTTGTACACTGGTTAGCATTTACAACAAATAGTAATTTATAGTTCCCAGTATGTTTTCTTGTAGGTTATAGGCCACTTCGATAAACACCATAATAATCTTTTATGTGCAGGCATAGCCTTACCGGGGTGTAATTATTTAGTCTTCTTTGTTAGAATGGCACAGTGGAATTCAGAGTACATGTAGGAACGCTAGGACATAACATTGTACAAGTGTGTTCCTATAAAAATGTGCATCGTATGCAAATTTCCAAGAAGTTGAAGCATAGCACGTGCAGTTAGTGCTGAAAACAAAAGAAATTGGAAAAATCGGGCTTACATCAAGCACCACCCAAACCTGCACCTCAAAGAGTATTATGGTATTTTTCGAAGTGGTCTATTACTTGTTAGTCAGTCTGGAGCTGGTTACTGGCTGCCCTGCACAACAGGATCTTCTGGCGTGCAATCCGCGTGCACTCCATGTTCGAGCGCCAAAGAAGCTCCTGTTGTGCAGGCTGGTCAGTTGCACGGGGACCCAGGAGCTCAGAGGACCCGTCCCATACTTCTTATTGAAAATGTTTAAGGTCGGTAGGGCACGAGATTAGTCTCCACCCCCTCTCCCTCCTCACCCCCCCGCCCCCCAAGGAAAAAAAACACACACAGAGACACACAGACACACAGACACGCCCCTCGTTTGTCGTTGGCGAAAATTTTAAGAAATTTAAAACATGGAGGCATTAACTACAGGGCCAGATCTTTTACTTCATGTACAGTTAGTTCAGTCCCTATTTCTTGGCAAATACGTATCCCTAGGCACAATAATATATATTTACCGAGCCGCGAAGCGCCGAGGTAAATATCTAACACTGGCCACTGACACTAGCCACCAACCACTGGCTACAGAAACCACATCACGAAAATTATGACTTTTAACTCTTTATTCCTGACAACGATTACAATTTTCGCGCACAAATTGCTTAGAGGTGAATAGCATTCGCTATCCCGAATATGAGTAGCCAATCAGATTGCGCCAAGAACGATATCCACTGTTTTAGCGATACTAATAGCACTTATATCATCACCCACACATGCCCTTTTCATCAGTGACATCGTCTTCGAAGAAAGATGTCGCGGTTAATGCAACAGGAGAAAAGACTGGGCCGACACCGCAGAGTGCTACATCAGTTGGAACAAAGGTAAACATTTCAAGAATAAACAAGCGTCATTTTATCAACGATAACACAGATTATTTAACCCTTTAACTCCCAAGAGTGCCAATTATCAACATTCAAGAAAAATCCCAATTTGCATTTTGTAAAACATTAAAAAACAAATGGTACCATGCAAATGTACTGATAACGAGGTTTCATTTGAATGTTCACACCATATGATTTCATCCACAGACTCAAAAGTTAGAACAAATGGTACCATGCAAAAGTACTGCTGAAGAGGTTTCATTTGAATGATCACACCATAGGTTTTCGTCCACAGACTCAAAAGTTAGAACAAAAGGTACCATGCAAAAGTACTGCTGAATAGGTTTGATTTGAATGGTCACATCATAGGATTTCATCAACAGACTCAAAAGTTAGAACAAATGGTACCATGCATGCAAAAGTACTGCTGAAGAGATTTCATTTGAATGGTCACACCATAGGATTTCATCAACAGACTCAAAAGTTAGAACAAATGGTACCATGCAAAAGTACTGCTGAAGAGGTTTCATTTGAATGGTCACACCATAAGATTTCATCAACAGACTCAAAAGTTAGAACAAATGGTACCATGCAAAAGTACTGCTGAAGAGGTTTCATTTGAGT
The DNA here is from genome assembly GCA_022457155.1 of Cladopsammia gracilis. Taxonomy (NCBI): domain Eukaryota; kingdom Metazoa; phylum Cnidaria; class Anthozoa; order Scleractinia; family Dendrophylliidae; genus Cladopsammia; species Cladopsammia gracilis. The sequence goes on from JAJGOT010000358.1 coordinate 360,751, forward strand.
GATCACACCATTCGTCCACAGACTCAAAAGCTAGAACTACACTTCATGTCTTCTTATTGACTCTGGGAGTGAAAGGGTTAAATTAATTGACGAATTTTAGAGTAATTTCGTTGCTGACTGTGGAGGCGCGGTGGTGCAGTGGTGTTGTGGACTGCTATCACTTAAAATCGCTTATTTCTTACTTTCAGCTTTATTTATATGAAAATATAGATTTTATCGATTGTTTTGCGTGGAACATCAGAGCTTCGGACTTATAAAAAAAGAGCTTAAACAAAAAGGCTTCGGACTTATAACTGTAGTTGTAAAAACATCCAATAAAATGATTCAAATCTAAATACTCGCGTTGTTTACAAAAGTTAAAAATGGCCTTTCCCGCATTGAAGGCGACAATCGATAGATGGCAGACGTGAAAAATGGCGGGAATACCCACTTGCTGTGTATGTCCAGAAATCACGTAACACGGATCTTGGGCACTTCATATTACACACAATTATTTGTATTTTCCATATGACTTCATGTTTGACAGAATTGCTTGTGTTTAGGTGAGAATTAGGTCTAGGGGACACTTCAAGATGTCTATCATAAAGAGCATGAATCTCATTAGCGTGCATTTCTGGACATACCTCGGAATACTTTTTGCAGTTCGCGTTCGTCGTAAATTCAATGCTAAATATTTCCATTATGTGTTGTTTGAGGGTCAGAAGACGAACGAGGTGGGGACTGCTTCAGAAACAAAACGAAAGGTGGAGGCAAAGAAAAATGTTTTTGTAATAGCCGGAGTAATCATTTCATTAGCGGTGGGAATAGTACTCGTGTTGGTTTCTTCGCTACTGATGTGGAAACGGAGGCGCGGTTACGTATCAAACGTATATCCGATCCGCTTCTAGGCAAGATCGTCATCATCATCATCATCATCATCATCATCATAATCATTCCTTCTGAGGCTCATACGGTATCAAAAAGATATCTCCATTTTTGCTGGACAATCAGACGAGTCTTGCATTGAAGGAAAACTCAGACTGGCAACACCGATTGCTTTTATACTATGACCTCAATATATATACATGTACTAATATTTACTCAGTCTTATTCTTATTCATTTCTATTTTGGGAACGAGGCAGCGTGGTAGAGTGGTTAGAGCGCTGGACGTGCGATGATATCCGGATGTCCCGAGTTTTAATCCCGCTCTGAAAACTAGTTGGAGTTGTCCCACGGCCTACCCTTATAGCCTCCTACGCAGACGTCCTTAGGGCTCGTCACGCAATCTTTCCTCCCCCACGAACGTCTGCTGAAACGAGCGGTTAAATTCCATTCCTTTTGTTCGCAAAGATCAGCTGGAGATCACGTGCAGATTGCTGGAGGACCAATCGGCGTTAAGTCATTGTTTAATAAAAAGCCAATCATAAGCTGTGTTAGAACAGGCTCCCTAGACCTGGCGACGATTAATTTTCCTGCGAGTTTATTCGATCGCTAAGTTTATTTATGAATGCGAAGTGATTCCAAATCCTATGGGCGAAACTCCGAAAAAAAATCGTCGGAAATAACTGCTTTCTCTGTAGTATTCATTTGATTCTTACTGGGAGAGTACGACTGAGTGTTCGGCAAGAGTTCGGTGAACATCTCAGGCGTTATTGAAAGCGCCGTGGAAATAGATGTAAGTGTGTTTTCGTCGAGTGACCGGTTCGTCTGCACCAAGTACATCCAAGTGTTACAAGCGGTTACTCGGATTAAGAAAGGAGTACTAAGAACTAAACGACTTCGCTTGCTTCGCTTGCAATTTTGCTTAAAGAGTGTATAAAAGTAACCACTTGCATCTGTAAGAACTACAAAACAGCTACCATGCTGGAGATTCAAATATTTCAAACCGGAAGCAATAACGCCGTACTTCTGACAATGGAGGTACTGCCCCCGGGGTACTGCCTAGCTCCGAGAAACACGTAATAAACTCTGAGGAAAGCTAAAAACCATTGCAATATACCACTATTCCAATATAGACCGTGACTATCGCATAAGACTTGGATCTTACACTCTTCTAGCCGATTTTAATGACGTCTCACACACTCATTGAAAGGCCACGCGTCTCGCGTGAAATTTCTCAAGGTCCAAAGTGCACACTTCCTTGCTTTGGAAGTGCGCTGTGATTGGTCTATGTTTTTAACCGCTCGTTTCAGCAGACGTTCGTGGGGGAGGAAAGATTACGTGACGAGCCCTAAGGACGTCTGCGTAGGAGGCTACCTACTCTTACTGTTCGGCCACGCTTGTAAAATAGCCAACTAGTGTACCTTCGGCTAGTTGGGTTTTAAAACATGTAATGTTCAATTTGAAGTATCTGTTTACTTTGCTCGGTACCACAAGCACTTGTGCACAAACTCTTACCGAGGAGAAATAACGCCGGGCATGAATAAAGTAAACGTTACTGGCAATATAATAACTGTGACACGATTGTTGTTGAAGATTCTAGATTTGTGGTCGTTCCTTAAAATAGTCCGCTGTTTAAGAAAAAAATAAATAAAAGTTTATTAATTAGGAAATAAATTGTTGTTATCCAATACTTTTTTTTTTTAAATAATAATTTCATAATAAAAGATGTTGTTATTTTTAATCATACATAACCTGATTATCAGGCTTTTTTTTAGGGGAGTGAGGATCTAGAAGCTTAACCATCGGACGTAAGGTTTTCCTCGGAATTTTTCAAGATTTAAGATTTAAGATTTAAGATTAGCACATACCGTCTTCAGTAGCTGTTTGTTTATTCTTGAGACACATTTTGGTAAAGTTTGGCGAGAACTGGTTTTTATGGTAACGATATATGACGTCATAAGTAGCATGAAGTCAAGCCATTTTTGAATAAAAATGTGTGTTTTTCACCTTTTTTTGGTGAAAAAACGTGAAAAAACATATAAAATGCTACCAAAAGCATCAAAATGTTCAATTGTATGTTATTTTGCAACTCTAGCAAAAAATATTTGCAATTTCCGCATTTTTCCGATAAGTTGAATTTTTAGTGAATCCAAGATGGCGGCCATTTTGGATGACGTCCCGGACCCCAGCAGCGATACAACCCATAATATTTATCTTATCTTGTAGATCCCAGGCTATCTATTAGACGTAAAATATTTCTGAACCTTGTACCACGGTGGGGGTATACACTTAAAAATGTATTGAAAATAAGTGTCGACATTACGTTATATAATTCTCAATAAGGTGTCCAACCTCCTTCTGAGCTATAGCATCTTGACTCTTCCGAAGACTTTACCCTCAGGCGTTTTGTTTCACCGAGTCCCAACCTCCTGTGTCCAACTCACCACCCTCCCCTCCCTCCGACGTCGTTCGCACGGGTAAGGCAAGTAACCATTACATATCGCGAGCTCAATGTTTACCCACCCTGCCCTTCCCTAAGCGTTTTACACCACCGACCCCTCCACTTCTTGCGTCTAACTTCCCACCCTTCCCTCACTCCTACGCCGTCCCTATGGGTAAGTCAGGTGACCATTACATATCGTGGGCTCGACCGACCGCGGGCTCGACTGATCGAGTGAAATTTTATCCCACTGCTATAACTACTTCAACGCCTATACGATGAACAGAAAAGTAGAAAGAGTAAAATTACGAACTTGCCTCGTAGCACTCGACTGTTCGAAGAGTTGTTCCAGTTTTAGTATTTTTCAAGTCGCCAAGAACACTTTTCGACATGGTTTCTTCTTTTTCATGCTCCTGCGAAACATTTTTCGAGGCTTTCACTTGCTCAATCCAGAATAATCCCGCAAAAATTTTCAAAACTGTGCGCCATGTTGGACAAACAAAGCAAACAATTTTTCTATGACGTTAGCCGTGCCTCTGTACTCTGATAGATCACAGGCAACGACCAATCACAGAGCGCGTCAAAGTAGTATTCAGCTCATTGTATAATGTTCTCTAGTACACGTTAAGACTATTGTATTGTATGAAGTCTGAATTTTCCCATGGCCGGTCACATTCTTGACAGGGCTTAATTAGAGACACTATGGGCTCTTTGTTCCCCGGAACACGTGATGTGGGAGCGCGTGACAAGTGACAAGTGACAAGTGACAAGTGAGTACGTAGTACGGAAACTTGAACGGGTCATTGTGTAATCTATTTGCGCTGGCTCTCCTACTGGTGACATTTAGTTCGCTACACCGTGCTGAAGAGTTGCAATAACAACGAAACAGCTGTCCACAGTTGCGATCCTACCACAGGGAGCAGAGGAGCCTAATTTGACCTTTACGCATTCGATCTTCGACCTGTTGTTTACGAGTCTGTTTTTCGCCCCAGCGGGATCCCAAGCGTAATCGGAGCTTTCGGTTGGGTAACCGCAAATTTCTGACTGTGGGCGCCACAAAATCGTTACGCAGCAAGAAGAGAGTCTCTTTTTCTTCTCGGCACTTCGTGCCTCGCTCGGAAAGCTTACGCTTTCCGGAAAGCGCCGATTACGCTTGGGGTCCCGCTGGGGGAAAAGATCGAATAACGCAAGACACAGCGATCTCAAGCTCAAAGATCGAACGCGTATTAGGTCAAATTTGGCTCCTCTGCTCCCTGTGATCCTACTTTATCAGTTTCTGTCGTGATGGTGTCTCGCAAAGTCTATTTTTTGTAGTCAGATCAGCCCTGCAGTTTATTGTATGTTCTTATTTAAAGATCCTTAGAAACTCATTTATTATTTACGATTCAAAATAAAGTCGTCCATCAAAATAAAACACTTACGATATACCGCTAATGCAAGCAACGCATGACTGTAGGCATGTTTATTAGGGCAGTGAACACGCTTTGGATCAAAACAGGATATCAACAATTTATTTCCTGATGTCTATATTGTGTTTTTCATAGCGGCAAACGCGGGCGGTAAAGTTTCAAAAGCAACTATAAATATTTGTTACTATAAATACGTCGTCCATCTGATAAAAATAAAATACTTAGCGATATGTGCAGCTCGTGACTGCATGCATTTTTAACTCCTGGATACGCCTCCTTCCTTCCTTCCTTCCTTCCTTCTTTCCTTCTTTCCTTCCTTCCTTCTTTCCTTCCTTCCTCCTTCCGTCCTTTCTTCCTTCCTTCCTTTCTTCCTTCCTTCCTTTCTTCCATCCATCGGTCAATGGGCTTAATAAACGTTTGTTCTTAACTACGACAACCAGTGCATAAAGCTTCCGCATATATTTGACAGCGGCCTCTAGTTTTACTACTTTACCAATTCGAAGTGCAAAGAAATATAGCTAGAGAATACTCGACCGCCAAAAAAAAGGACATTGTGAAAGTGATGTGCTGATCTTTCGCGTTTGGAGTACTTTTGATTTTTTAAGCGATGACGAAGTCATCGCGTTATTGCCGTCGTGCCGTGGTGGCTGTCCGGATTACACCCGAGAAATACTGGGAACTAGCTTGAAAGATAAGGTCACGTGACCACCTCGCTTTGCTCCGCCATTTTGTTTTGAAGTGTGGAGAAAAGGTTTGTTTGTCTGTTTCAAATTTTACACCGCCGTGCTTTATTTATCGTGAATATGTTTGCGCTCACTTGCAAACAAACAGACACGAAGTGATATACATACATTAGCAGTACATACTCGCACTCGCGATAGGCAAAAGGTCTGGGAGTCCGGGCGCTGTTTCGGAACGGATCTTTGCTTGTCTCAGAGAGAACTTGTCAGAACTGAAGGCCAGAAATAGCATTGATTTACTGAACTTGACTTATAACTGAGTATCCTACGAGAGCTGTTACCTGAAAACGAAGTGTGCGGTGATCAGTTGTGTACGGCAGAAATTCTGCAATTCTGCAATTCAGAGCAACTTCAGATCATTGTATATCGAAGGAAGAGAAGGAAATTAAACACTTTATCTGGGATTCAAGCTATTAATAAAGGTGAGCCATCATTACCAGCATATTGTGTATACAGTTATCGTATCTTTAATGTAATATAGAGCCGCTGTGGGGTTGTATAATGCTTATCTCAAAGCCACAGAATGTTTAAATCGTGTCAAAGGAAAATTCTGGTCTATGTTGTTATTTCTGTTTTATCTGGTAGTAACTCATTTGCGTGGCGGTAAATGAGTTACTATACTAAGCTTTGGTTCACGCAAATCTGCATGTATCGTTGTTATATTCCACTTTTGATTCGACTTGCTAACGATGTAGAAAGGAATCCTGGTCCTTGCTATTTTGTAGATATACCTCAAAGATAGTTACGTACAGCATGGCAATGTCTCGCTGTTTGGAAGTAATTCTGGTGAACAGTGTGTAGCGTGCTTGACGGCCGTTGTTTACAATTTTAGAACGAATGCATCGGCTTGGATTAGAAACAATTTAAACGAAATATTATTGCTTGGTAATTCACTTTATTCCCAGTTATGTAAGTTTGCAGGAAAAGACTATTTGTTCAGTGATAGCAGTACTGGTGATTTACAGATGTCTCATGTAAGAGATTGTCATTTACCATTACAACATGCTTTCGATAAAGTTGGAATTTAACCGTATAGGGGAAGTGATGCAATATCTTCAGAATTTCTACCAAAGTGTTTTCCTCATGCGTTTTTCATGAAGCACATAACTGAAACTTAAGTAAGGGTGAGAACATTATCTTGTACATATTGGGCTAAGAGATGGACCATTTTAATTTTGAAGAGGGGGTGGGGGGCAATTTTTCTGTGCATGAATTTTTTTTCTTTTTTTTTTTGCCTTGAGGTTGTGCAAGAATTTGCTTTCTGTATTCACCGGTTATTACATGTGACTAGCCACATATAATAGTTTTTTTTTAATACATAAAATGAAATCTCTCAGCTCCCAAATTGAATTCTTCACCATCCATTGTATCTCTAAATGAAGCACGTTAATTCCTCTTTTAAGTCCCCATAAAGCCATTTTGGTTTTAAACTTTAGTATGACAAACACTTAAGAGGGATTTTCCCTAAGGGTCACCTATCACATGCAAAATAATTTTTTTTCAAAATCCTCAAAATTGGCACGATTAAAGGTCCTTGGGCACTGAATCTATCGCTATATGTTTGAGTCCGATGAGAATTTTATTTTAGGCAAACGGCGCCAAAATGTAAAATTTGACGTCATTTCCGGTTTTTAAAGGTCACTTGTGTGGTCTCCAAACACTGCTCAAAATCGCTTTAACGTGGTGATATTTTTGCAAATAAATTTGCCAGCCTAAATCTAGACATAATAACGACTTTTCAACGGTAAAGATTTTAAGAGAAAATTTAAAGCATAATATTTTACAGAATTTTCAATAATTAGTACGGTTTTAGCACGATTTGCGTATGTCATGTTAAAACGCCTATATCGCCACTGGTACATGGCCTAGCTAAAAACTAGTCCACATGCAGCAAAAGCTATACCTATAAATTAGTTTTATGAAATAAAATTTTGGGGCAATTCATAAACAAATGGTGGAGAGCGATGAATGTGACCTCAATGTCCAGCCACATTTCATATCAATTTACAAGGCAATGTGTATACAATTTACTGATAAACTCACCGTAAAACAGCCTCTGTTTGCTTTTTATTCGTAAACAAACTTCCCCAAGCCATAATAGAATGATTTAATTCCATTTTGAGCTTATACAATCCAATAAAATGTCTTGAAAGAGCATCGAAGCATTCACGATCGGCCCTGTGACAAGTCCGTTCATCGCCGTGCCGAGCGTGACAGGCACCGTGACAAGTTTTACTTTGTCCCAGGTCACCAGCTCTGTCACGCTCGGCACGGCGATGAACGGACTTGTCACAGGGCCGATCGTGAATGCTTCGATGCTCTTTCAAGACATTTTATTGGATTGTATAAGCTCAAAATGGAATTAAATCATTCTATTATGGCTTGGGGAAGTTTGTTTACGAATAAAAAGCAAACAGAGGCTGTTTTACGGTGAGTTTATCAGTAAATTGTATACACATTGTGACTTTTAAAAACCGGAAATGACGTCAAATTTTACATTTTGGCGCCGTTTGCCTAAAATAAAATTCTGATCAGACTCAAACATATAGCGATAGATTCAGTGCCCAAGGACCTTTAATCGTGCCAATTTTGAGGATTTCGAAAAAAATTTATTTTGCATGTGATAGGTGACCCTTAGGGAAAATCCCTCTTAAGAAAATGAACTGAATCTCAAGGTATTCATTTATTTTCTTTTTAAAGGTACTCAATCACCTCCAGTCAATGCATCTGCAAACATTTAGCACATCAACTAATGCTGGTAACAATGACGAAAAGTCTCAAGTGCTGAAGAAACTGGCGACCTGCTGTTCATGCATTAATGAAACCACAAAATGTCAAACTACCAATAATCTCTGAAAACATGTTCAGAGCTGACAAAGTCTTCAATTTGTGAAGCACAAACATGGAAACAATTTCCAGTTGTTGTCATTTAGCAATTGTAACAGTTTTAATCGTGTACATTGTACAGTTCAAATTGTGCTTCCTGTATTAACACTTCATAGTAACGCTGTAAGGAATCAGGGAAACAGCTATCCGGATAACAATGGACTGATTTTCAATTGTAACTTGCAAAATGTACAAATATTGAATTGCACACAAGTAAAACAAACTCAGATGTAATTTTAATCTCAAATAATTTGAAAATGAAAATGTTACCTGTTCTTGACGGGTGTGTGACATATATTAAACCCAATCAGCATAGAATTAAGTATGACAAAATAAATTCCAAGCCATATTTATCACAATTATGAAGGAAAAATGATGAATTGTTTTGATTTTGCACACGAGTTTGTGCAACATGGTTTAAATAAAATTTGCAATTACCAATGCAGCAACCACAATTATTGTGCAATAAATCTTCTCATGCATATCACGAGTATCGGTGTCAGCCAGGACCGGTCTTCAACAGGAAGTTCTGGTATAAAAAGGGCTGACCTGGCCAATCTCACCTTCGGTTTTCAATCAAACACAAAAGAATCAACAACTGACAAACATGCGTTATTCCTACAACCATAAGTACAAAAATTGAAAATATTTGGAAAAAAAGTCATTTTACCAATGAAAGTTCTATCACAAGTCCTTGGCTGCTTCTGGTATTATATTATTTGCTGGGGCAATATTCTGGTTTAATGAGCATTTTTAAGCAAATTTCATTTATAGGACGCTCTGGTCAACAGCATGCACCGACTGAAAGTCGCCGAAATTTGCATTTCACACCGACCCTTTTCTAGTGGAACTTCGCATTTAAATCGAGTGATTCACTGATTTTATCAGAGCACCCCAGACAAATTGAAACCAACCAAGTTGAAACTCGTCGTCGCTTCTGTACGCATTGCGTACCTATTTTTTCAATTGACAAGCCTCGAAAACTAAAACCTATCTGCGGATCTGAAGACAGCACGGTAAACTTAAATGCTGCTATTTAATGTGACAAGTTTCGCTGCTTTAAATACGGAAATTTCACAAAGTGGGAAACCTTTATAGAAAGTAATAATTTAAGTACTTTATTTCTAAAATTGCGACCCAAAATATTCGACTCTAAAGGAAAATATGTGGCGATTTTTGTCGAAAGTTTAACCGCGGTAAGCTCAACATGTCGGGCCAAAAGAACGGTTCCTCAAGTGAACATAAAGTGGAAGTTAGTTTAAGGCTTGAGTCTTTCTACTGAACAACTACGTATGTAAAACCTTAAATAACATACCTATGACATCGTCGACTACTATATAATCGCCAAACCGTGTTTATAAAAACATACCGTGACATTGTTTAGTAAGTAAATGCTATACACTCTGTTTAGAGTTAAGTTTGCGAATATGGACCAATTTGCTTTTAATATTTAATGTTCGCCACAAACTTTTCTCGTTGGATACTCGTCAAGTTCAATGCAAATATTCGCTGAAACTTTCAACTTGCACTCGGATAACGGAAAGCCTTTAATATTCCTTTACAAAACGTTCTTATCTTATCCTATGTAATGCCCTCAGGCCGTACTCTAAACCTTTAGCACAGATTTTCTCAACACGGCAGGAAATAAATTACAAAAACTGAAAAAATATTTTTACTTTAGGGCGCATTCGATTATAAGTGGCCGGCGGCACTGAACACGATTTCAATCAAAACAAGATACCAGCAATTATTTCACGACGGTTTATATTGTGTTTTTTATAAGTTAAACGTTGGCGGTGAAATTTCAAAAGCAACCATAAATATTTGCGTATTGACGTTTTTTAGCCATTTGTTTATCAAAAACGCGTTTACCGTCGATGACTAAAATATACCATAGAGGACCTCATGCTTGTTGGGCAGTCATGGGAAAAAATGCTGCCAAATACGGTGTTTGTATGCATGGGAATCCAGTGTCAAAAAAATTCGGTAAATTTTCTAATATTTCTGAATTGAAGAAGAATACTTTACATTTTAAATTTGAGTTATGTAACTGTGTTAGAAAGCGTGAAATTATTTAATATTTTGTTTTCCATACCTTTGTCAACAAGTTTACGGAAAAATTTATGGAAAACAAAAATATTATTGCAAGCTTTCTAACACAGCTACTTCCCTCAAATTTGATGAGTAATATATTCTTCCTAGTATTGCAAGTTTTCAATTCAGAAATATTAGAAAATTTGCTCTATAACGAGAACACTCGAGAATAGCATATTTCATATTTCGTCCTGATGTTTTTTTTTTACCCCCGACAAGATATTGCTTCCTAAATTGTTCAAAGCCTGCAATCTGAAATATGCTATTCTCGAGTGTTTTCGTTATAGAGCAAGTTTTCTAATATTTCTGAATTGAAAACTTGAAATACTAGGAAGAATATATTACTTATCAAATTTGAGGGAAGTAGCTGTGTAAGAAAGCTTATTGCAAAAATATTTTTGTTTTCCATAATTTTTTCCTGCAACATGTTAATGGCGGCTTATTATTAATGCTACAACCTTGGACAAAACTTGTTGAGAAACTGGCTCTAAACTCGCCTGGGTTTCTCTATTGTGCTGTCACTAGTGAAAATCTTCATTCCTGCCACTCCTCCCGAGGATTTTTTTTTTTTTTTTGATAATGGAAGATTTATCTGCGTCATATTTCAGAGCAACACAACATTGACCGGGGGGGGGGGGGGGTTTGGAGGGAGAATAAATGCAATTCTTTACGCGTGTTGATGTCAAATTGTCTCAATTGTTCTATAATTAGCACTGTTGTGATGTGCAACGATGTGCAAGCAATTCATCCCCCACGTTGTTGTTGTTGTTGTTCTTTGTGTTGTGTTGTTGTTATGTTTCTGTTCAGTGTTTTAGAGACAGGGACAATCGGCCCTTCACACACCTGTTTACTGCTTTCTGTTTTTTTAGGTGCATGTCATCATCGCCCATCTCTCGGAATTTCACACAAATATATAATATTCATATACGTGAGCTCCCAAAACAGTAATTTTTTTAAAGAAATATTGGTTGTTTGAAAATAAACATGGTATAACTTTCTGTCATTTTGTTTAAAAAGGGGTAAATTTTAAGCATTATGTCACTGCAAACGAGCAGGAAAATTACATTTTCAAGTCTGAAAATAGATAAGGATTATACTGCCATAAAAAATGTTTGAGATGTAACAGCCCGAGTGTTTGATCGTCTTTTCTGTCGAGTTCTCTTTTTTCAAATAGTAAAGGTAAAAACGGAAAACTGATCCTTACGGTAAGAAGAAAAGATGGAGACAGAAGTGAAATAAAAAAAAAATAATAAATAAATAAACAGTTGAATATATTTGCACGATATTTCGGTTTGCAAAACAAACCTTCTACGGGGCTAGAAAACAAAAAATGAAAACAGAAATAAAATGACCGTTACATATAAATCATTTGAAATATGACATACAACAGAATAACAGAAAATGATTGGTAAGAAATAAGCTAAATGTCACTAATTAAGTTCATCACGTCTATTTATACCATGAGGATCAAGTGTCATCGCTTTATCTATAAGATGGGCCTCGCGTGCCTTTCTGACTGAGTCGCGGTTGTTGTGGATGAGTTCCAAGGGAATGAGGAGGATGTCGTTGATGGAGTGGCCAGGTTGGTTAAAATGTATTGAAACAGGAGTAGGATTGATAAGATGGTGGTGATTGAGGATGAAGCAGCGATGTTCCCCAAAGCGTTCACCACCACCACCACCACCACCATCACCACTACTACTACTACTACTACTACTACTACTACTACTACTACTACTACTACTACTACTACTACTACTACTACTACTACTACTACTACTACTACTACTACTACCACTACTACTACTACTACTACTATTACTTCGGGGACACCCACACCGATTCAATGAGTTTTCTCCACTCCCCTTTGTCAGACATGATAACTGGGAGTTCCTGTCGTGCCAGTTCAGTGTCCCTCTATAATCGGTCTATGAAAGTTATTGCTGGGCGCCCCCTCGATCGCCAGCCATGTGTTGGATCCCAGAGAATTAAGCTGGGAAGCAGTGTCTTCCTTGCTTCTCCAGCAATGTTCACTGAACCGTAGTAAAAATAAGAACGCATTTTTGTTAATAACAGTCAACAGAAGATCACATGTTTTTTTTGCTGAAACTCCATCGTGTATATCGAAGAATGAGGACTTTTTTATCGTCATCGTTTGGTATTGTTTGGTGTAAAATGCATCATGACCTGAGTCTCGTAATTTTACCAGAGTCCAATATAAATTTCCACGTTCTCGACATACAATCTACAGTGATGTTACTGCATTCGGTATTCCTTTACTTCTGACCACGTTAACTTTTTGCTGTTAATAGATTTCTACCCCATTGTTAAGTAGCAACATCATGACCAAGTTTAGTTTAGTGTGCAATTACAGTTAGTGTGAGCATAGTGAATTTCATTTTATGATATGGACGTAAGACAATTGTTGAAATAAATTGTTTAAGTAAGGAAAGTGTTTCTATAAAAGATGGTTTTTTTTTAGTATTAGTTTGTCGTTTTGCTATATAATATATAATAATACACACTTTAGGAGTATTTCTTAATTTTTTTTTAATTTTTATGTTCATTTCTTAATTTTTTAACTTTTTAACGGTTTTAAATTGTTAGCTTTTACTATTTAGGCATTTTATTATATCTGTAATTTATTTCATGCGGAACCCCACTGAAAACCATATTTGTGACGTGGGCTTCCTGTTAAAATATCTTTGTTATTATTATCATTATTATTGATAGGTTTAAAAATCGACTTGTAACCAGGTGAATTCATAATAACAAATAAAATGTTACTCTGTTTAAAAAGTTTTGTTCGAAAATATATAATATGTTAAAAAAAATCCAACGTTTCGGCTAAACCTTCAACCTTCATCCCTTCCGCCTGATGAAGGTTGATGTTTTAGACGAAACGTTGGAATTTTTTAACATATTTTATATTTTCGAACACAAGTTTTTAACCAGAATAACGTTTTATTCGATAAGATATAAATATTCCAATTGATGTTTTTAAAGAACAGTTCCTTTATTGGAGTAACGTACTTAAGGATGCAAAAGGATTAGACTTAAGAAACCGAAATAGCATGGTAGAGCAATAAAAATGGAATAAACTCAGTGATTATTTCGACTGGTTCAGGATACATCATAACTTTCATGAAGGTCGCGGGGGATACCTGGCCATGAATAAATTCATAAGGCAAAATTGTGGCAGAGGTGTCACTTTGAAAACGTGAACGTTTGGAAGCCGATTTCGATAAAATTTAACAGAGATATTGGCGAATAAGGAAGTGCATAAGGATTGTTTTTTATTGAAGAGATCGCGCTTTGCGGCAATGCTGTAAGCGACTAAAGTTATGTTTTTTAAAAACGTGGTTTTGTGTCCAAGTTTGCTCCTCGAGAAGAATACAAAGCAAGTTGATTTCACCACTCACTGATCCGTCAAAACGTCTATTGTGTCATATCTGACTCCGATTTTTTGATTTCAACTTCAATTAAAAGTTATTAGCTTTTAAAGGAGTAAAATTGTCCAAGTTAGAATTTGAAGCCTCATATCTTCCCTTTGAAAGCATATTTAAAAATTTTGAGTCAGATATGACAATCTACAATACACCTAGTTTACCTCCCTGCAGTTTCAACTCATGAAATTCTCTATCCGCACTGAATTCTTGGACACAAAATGGCTTGTTTTTATGCTTCCGAAGGCTTCCCGAGCAAACACGAATTATATATTTATCAATGGTAATTTTGCTAATTTTAATCCACGGGCCGCTATTGTCAACACTTCATGCAGAAAGAACAATGAGTTGAAAAATAGTGTATTTTACCAGACAGCGCTTTGCATGTGCAATTATTGTGCCGAAACATAACAGAGTCTGTTCGTGAATATTTCGCGCATTTTCGGTATCAGCCGTCGCACGTCGTGCATACTCTTTTCATAAATATATACTGATGAGCGGAAACTGTCCCCTGCGACCTCAAGATGCAGGTGTAAGTATGAATTTCGTGACTTGCTCAAATCATGTCGTATACTTATAATTATACACCCCAGATTTTTATCAGCAATTAGCAATTTAGCAGGTTCAATATAACGAAAAAGAGGAAAATTGGGAAGCATTCTTTCCATCAGACATAAAACGAAACATTAAAAAACTGTATTCATTTTAATTGAGAATATTTTTGTTCTGTTTCTTCTTCAGTCAAAATAGAACATATTGGTAATGTGTCCAGAATTGTTGCTTCTGCGCCAAAATCGTTCTCTTCATGAGAACGTAATCAATATTAATCGATATTGCGCTTTAATGTTGCGTTCGTATCCATGCAACTTTCAAAACAACTTTTGTGATAATTAACAAATTATGGGTGATATTGAGTGGGCAAAATGATTGGACTGGATGCTTCACTGTAAATGAAGCGTTTCGTGGTGAGGCTCCGAAGTGTTTTTGTCGTAAAACTAAATGGAGCGTTATAAATTGTTTACTGATCATATGGGAACAACGGTGGTTTTAATCAGGCATTGAATGACGTGAAAACATTCTATCGCTGCTTCTACTACACCAGAAACGTAAAACAGCTTCTGTCCATATACAACGTAATATTATCTGAAAGATAGATTCTCTTGGGCGATTTATCCGAGAAACAACTCTTAACCAACGGAAACCAATGATGGTTTGTGGGTTGAAGGAATCAAGTGTGTTATTTAGCTTTAACCTCGCGGTTTTGTTAACAATTGGCGGCGTAAACAGTTTTACAGTTATTCGCTCGACAACAAGGAATGGAAATGGAGATGTTGATAGGTTTACTAATCCGAATTGCCCGTTGTTGAGATGTGAGCGTGCATTCAGTGGTTCCGTCTGCTCCACTGTAGACTGCTGTTCCTGCCGTTGTGCCTACCTTACTCCAAACTATGTTATAAATGAGTGGAGCTGTAGAGCAAGCGACGAGATAGCTGAAGGTGAGACTGAACTGTTTTATCTTGAGAAGCCGCATTTTAACCCTTTTGCTGCCAAAACTGCGCAAAAAAATAAAGGGTACAAAGCTAAAAGAATTTGTCAATTTTTAAGCCTTCTAATAAACTACGCGACTGACAAGTTCATGTAGATAGCACAATTTGCGTATAAATTCCCTCAGCATTTGAAAATAGATTGGGAACGTGACATTATTTTTAACTCTATCTTCCATCGCAGGTTAAATATAACCCAGGAAATATAAGGAATGTTAATAATGCTTTGTGATGGCCGTTGATCATAACCCTATTTTTTTTTGTTTTATTTTATTTTTTTACTCTTCCTAATCGAAGATTAAATGTTTAAACAGAACAAACTTGAAGAAGTGGTCTTAATGTCACACAAGATTACTTAAATTGTTCAGCAGTATAAAGTTTGCGATTTAGCAGCATTACTGATCTGTTTATTTATGCATTCAAGTATATTCAGCTGCACTTATAAAACGTAGCTTTCAACCTCGATAAACAGCCAGTTGATGTACCGTATTTTCATGAGCTTGCATTCAGTATTTTCTGGAAATAGGAAGCCGAAAAAATGTCCAAAAGGTGATGAAATTAAAGAAATATCGAAATAAAGAAATACAATAACGGCTATTATTACATCCATTTTAAAATCACTGGTGATCCTTGCAATCTGATTGGCTCTCAGCAGTGCGATTTATTCCCGAATCGCACTGTTTTTTTTTTCACTCCAAATCACATCTTTTTTCTCAGCAGTGCGATTTATTCCCGAATCGCACTATTTTTTGCTCTAAATTGCATCTATAAGTCACACCTATAAGTCACATCAATATTGGTACTGACTAAAATCCTGTATTTGCGAAATTAAATTGTGCGATTTCAAAATGGATGTAATAAAGTGGTAATTGAACTGAGTGGAGTGCAATTTTGTTCAAATCGATTTTGAAATTTCAGACCAAATTGCACTCCACTCAGTTCAATTTCCATTATTAAAATTCAAAGTTTTAGCAGCGAGAATGGCAATTTTGATAAGCTGTAATCCACTTTCATCCTTGTAATTAATCATGCACTTCATCCCCAAACTACTTGTTTTGTTTTCTTCCGTAGAATCTTTTTATCCAAAATAGCTGTACATTTGGTGGTATTTGCCACTACAACATCCTCGACTTGAAGCAAGGAAATTTTTGATATTTCGCCTGAGGTCACTGTCAATATAGTTTACTGAATTAAGATGAACGCGCACATTTAGGTCGTGTTCTATTGGGAACAACCGTTTCAACCTAAACCGGTTTTGGTTGATTTGGTTGATGTGTCCCAATAGAACACTTTTCAACCATTTTCGGTTTCAACCATTTCAACCAGGTTCAGAATTGGTTAAAATGATTAATCAACCCAACCAACCGAAAACGGTTTTTTCCCAATAGAACACGAAAAAATCCAACCAACCCAACCAACCGAAAATGGTTGATCCCAATAGACCATTTGCACGATGACGTCATTTGACTACTACTACCAGAATTCATTTCGTTTTTCCTTTCTTATTTAAATTTTGTAATCCCAGTGCGGTTTAAATAACAATAGCCCTAATTTGCACTACAAAACAAAAAACTGAAGGATTCTGGTAGTAGTAGTCAAGTGATGTCATCGTGCAAATGGCCTATAGAACACGGCCTTAGATATGTTCATGACACGAACATCACATTTTAATGTAAATAAAAAAACGTCCCAGCCTTAGGCCTGCCCAGGTGATATGGCTGTGCGCAATGCGAAATGTTCTGTATGGCCAAGCATACCGCGGAGATGTGTAGTTTTCAATGTCATTGCTTCCAAATGGTTTGTTTTAGGAAGACTAACGTTCTAGCTGTTATTCGTTTGTATGGCCACAAATGACGAAATGCCTGAATAGATTTCTGAACTGCAGAGTTTGTGACACTCCAGACCGACTTTCAATTCAGTGTCAGAAGAAAAAACGATTCGGCGAGACGAGCGTAAAACTTTATAAAAATCTCTTTTTTACTCTCTCTTTTTACCCATTAAGGCTGCCAATTCACGACTACACAAGGTGAAGACGTGCCATTGTCCGTCAATGAGATAACAAAAACAGGAAAAGTTCAGTTTCGGACGCCTGGTATTTGCAACGGTGCAATGCAAGTTACAATGTGGTCCTATCGGCTGACTGGTTATTCGTGGATTCCAGGATCGCCAAACGTTTTCAAAGTAGCAAATGTTGCAGGAGATGAACACAGCTGGGTTCTGCAGGTGAGTATCATAAGCAATAGACAACACATCCCCATGGTCTACTGGTCCCATAAACCACTAGGGATCGATGTTGGAAAAACTCGAGAAGAGATTGTAAAGTGTAAGATACGAGTCGAAAATGATCTTAAATTGTGCAATTGTGCATTAAAAAAATGTTCACTTAATTTAAACGTAAATTTGAGCAAAGAAAATCCACATTTGGGTAAATATGCTTATCAAAAATATGCTTCTCATGAAAACGTCACACGTCATGAACAAAAAAATAATCTATCCCGTTAACCCTTTTATCCCAAGGGTTAATAATGGAGACATGCAATGTAGCTCTAACTTATAACTTTTGAGTCTGTTGATGAAATCCTATGGTGTGACCATTCAAATGAAACCTCTTCAGCAGTACTTTTGCATGGTACCATTTGTTCCAACTTTCGAGTCCATTGATGAAATGGTATGACCATTCAAATGAAACCTCAGCAGTACTTTTGCATGGTACCATTTGTTTTAACTTTTGGGTCTGTTGAGGAAATCCTAAGGTGTGACCATTCAAATGAAACCTCTTCAGCAGTACTTTTGCATGGTACCATTTGTTCGAACTTTTGGATAGATGAATTCATTATTTTATTGGTTATGTCTAGTTAATCCAAATTTAATTATTGGTACTGATTAATGGATCTACTGGTGGTTTGCATGGGGGTCAGAAGCAAACGCGTTTTAAAACCATCAGGGATATTCTAAAATGCATTTTCTGGAACAAATAAGGCAATTTGTCTTTATTTGTTCCATAAAAATACAGATTTTTGGTAATAAATATGTTTTTATTTTATTTTTTTGTTTGCCATACTGTTGAAATCTATGGTTCAGAAGTACCTTTTCTGACGTATTATTGACAACTTGAGTATTTCAAAAAAATGTGATTTTTTAACTAATCGCACCAGAAATTGATGTCCAGTACCATTATGGAAAATATTTAATTTACAATAATTAATTAATTTATTTATTTATTTTTCCTGCCAAGTAGTGTCAGAAATTAAACTAAAATTGGTGTTTTCTGCCGTAAGTAAAGAAAACATGGTAAAAATCACAATCTATTTCAATTATCTTCCCAAAAAGATCATCATGCTGTTTATTTTCGGCAATAAACACCATAAATAATAATATACTTGCCAAGTTGGAAAAACAATTGACAACATTTGAAATAAATACCAAAAAACGTGGAAATTTCCATGTTCCTTTTGGCAGCACAATGCAAAGGAACGTGGAAATTTCCATGTTCCTTTAGGCGGCACGATGCAAAGTAACGTGGAAATTTCCATGTTCCTTTTAGGCGGCACAATGCAAAGTAACGTGGAAATTTCCATGTTCCTTTAGGCAGCACAATGCAAAGGAACGTGGAAATTTCCATTTTCCTTTAGGCAGCACAACGTAAAGGAACGTGGAAATTACCATGTTCCTTTGGGCAGCACAGCGCAAAGAAACGTGGAAATTTCCAATAGAAATCGTTTACGTAAGAGTAGAGTTTTACAGTGAAACCTGTATTAAGCAGACCCCATTAAGCGGACACCTTCTATTAAGTGGACACCAGCTTGGGTCCAGAAATTTTCTTCCCATATCAGTACTGTAAATTGAACCTGTTTTCAGTGGACCCCTCTATTAAGTGGACGCGGACACCAAAATAAGGCTATCCTGTTACACGAAACCTGTATTCAGCGGACATTTCAAGTGTTTTTAGAATGCATTTTAATTAGATTGTGGGGTTATCGTCTACTTCTAAAAGCGTGTTTTCTGGTAAAAAGTATTTTAACGCGATACAGACATTTGCGAATTAGGTTTATGAATTAAAATATAATAAAATCAGTATGTGTGGGTATAATAAAGGTAGAGAAATAAGATGGTCAATAATAATCTATTATTGAGCATTGCATTACAACCTGTATTCAGCGGACAGCCTCTATTAAGCGGGCACTAGCGAGGGTCCCGAGGGTGTCCGCTTAATACAGGTTTGACTGTATTGGTTTATTGCTGTTATTGTTGACCTTTTTGCTCATGTTTTCAACATCTTTAGTGGAATAGAGGCCTTGACGCAAAGTACACTGGACTGATTTTGAAAATTGACTTCTCTTGTGGAAACATATACAGTGGTTGTTTCCTGACGAAATCCAAAGGAAATTACACTTTCTCTAACACAGGTATTGAAATAACAATTAACATTTTCCAGTATGTTTCTTGTAGGTTATTATTTGTAGGTTAGCTGGGGGTTTGTTCACTGGCTAGCATTTACAACGGTCACGTTGCGATAACAACAAGAAGCCGTACAAAGGTTGAACTCGTGGCGTCTTTAACCAACTGCAGTATTGATTCCTGAGTGTTTTGAATGCTTTTACGGAGAAAGATAATTATATTAAGTAATGATCTGCATAAGAAGGATAGTGCTCAACGGCAATGCACGATGGAATGTAAACTTTTTTCATTGTTTCAACTAGTGATCTCATTGGCCTAGATTCAAAAACCGCTAAAAAGTTAAGGTTCAAGGTCTAATTTTTTAAGGTTTCAAGTGATTTGAGACCCAATCGCACAACATTCAAGTTTTAAAAGTTATTTTATTTGGGGAACTTCATCAAAGAAGCAAAATTATTAGCTATTGTCTTCTGCTTTTCTGATAGGTTAAGCACGAACATTTCCTAAAATTCATTTGACGCAAATGGATTTTCTTTATTTTTATAATGAAATATAATTATGAACCATCAGATCCTCCTCTATTCTTGAAGTTAAAGATATTCTATGTGGGAAAGAGCCAATACCGCAGAACAATGAAGTTTACTATAGTTCTTATGTGGAGCATTACTTAACAGTTATCTCTAAACAAGTAAGACTGTACTACCTACACTACATGTAGTATCCCCTGCATTCAGTAGGCAACACTTTAACCTCGATCGCTAACTGAAATGGCAAGTTATATAAAACACAAACATTGCCGGAACAAAAATCCCACAGCAATAAGCGACGAATACAAGATCAAACGGTCCTATGCATCTCTGAACATCTTGCCTATTGTCTTGAAAACTTGTACGCTGTAATTCTCCCTTCTGCCTCTCAAGTCAACACACGGAGAGATTTTTCGGCCATCTTGAAATCAAGAGCGAGATCACGAGGTCGCGTGTCAATCAATCAGACGAGTGAATTTAAAATAAGTGTGCATAAATGTAAATGCGCTGATATGACACGAGAAAAACAGAGCCGGATTTAGCACACCTCGGCTACGCCACGAGTACTGAATAAATTTAAACCAAGAGAGTACTGAATTCTCTCAACATCACAGCACAAGATTAGCTAGACCTGATATGCATGCTTAGCACTCAAGACTGGAAAGCACATAAAAATATGAAGAGGAAGGTGTTAGCCATTCGCCGTTTTTTACTCGAGTCATTGAGTATTCATTATGCGAGCTACGCCGTGCTAACCAACCAACAAGTAGCTTTATTTGCATGACTATAAATCCTTACAGTATTGCAAAAGCATTACAACATAACAAAATGAAATAACAATAATATAATAAAGGAAGGGAAAGTTCAATTAAGACACATTAGTCTGGATTGATAATTTGATTATTGCGGAGATCAAAGCATGAAATAATGAATTTTACTAATTGAATATTTACAAAATAATTACGAGAGTTCATTAATTCATTGGTAACTCCTAAAGGAGATAACTGTTTTATATTTGGTAGGTGATACCCTATTTTCCTATAAAATTCGTCCCAAAGAATTGAGTATATAGGACAATGAAAAAGGAAGTGAATTTCATCTTCAACTTTATTAGTTCCACAAGTATTGTTCATATCTACCAATTTCAATTTTTAAGTCCGAATAAGGACGGAACATCTGTCCATGGCTGCTAAGTTTGTAGTCTTGAGCACTAATAATGTTAGGATCTGGGTTTAAATTTATTAATTGCTTTTGCGATACACGCCAGAGAACAGCGGTTAAGGATCGTGGGGTGCTGCCCTGACGTGACTTGCTCTCCGCTTTCTTTGCTCGCTCTTGGCGCTTGTGCATCACAAAAGCGCTTGTTGTGCAGGCTGGCCAGTGGTCCGGGGCCCCGTCACCATACATCTTGGTGAAAAATGTTGTAGGTTCGAAGAGCGCAAAAGATTAGACCCCTACTCTCTCCTCTACTACGTTTATTGTCGGAATTATCAACTTATAGCAGGTTTGGATCTGAACATTAAGTTCCAAAGTCCTTGGCAAAGACGTGTTATCGATAAGAGAGTTATCTACATTATATTACTCGCTAGTTACAATGCATAGATGATTAATACAATTATCAACAACAATTACTGCTTAATCAGAACTTTGATTGATAAATATTTTTATCAAACTCTCTGCCAAAATTAGCACCCAGTGATGTCGCGGTTGACGCAAGAGGAGGGAAGACTGGGCCGACACTGCAGAGTGGTACAGCACCTGGAACAAATGTTAGTATTCCAAGAATGACACAAGCGTCATGTTATCAATGAAAACACACGATTTTATAATACAAATTCAATTTTTTTTTTTTTGCAAGAGTTATAACATATGATATAATTAAATATAACTGTGGTACTTTTTTGCCGGTTGCGTTCGCCGTAAACTCGATGCTAATTCTCTCTATCATCTATTGTTCAAGGGTCAGAAGACAAACGAGCGAACGAACGATGTGAGAATTGCCGCAGAAACAAAACGAGAGGTGGAGGCAAAGCAAACTGGAATCGTCATAGCCGGAGTGACCGTGTCGTTAGCAGCGGGAATAGTACTCGTGTTGGCCACTTTGCTACTGATGAAACGGAAACACGGTGACGGGAGGTGAGTTATGAAATTCATAGACCACCTTTTAGGTTTATAAATCTTTAATTTCGGCTGGGACATAAAAACTATCGATAGAGCTGAAAAGAGCAACTTAAATTTAGTCAAATTTGTATGTTTGAGCATACTGTAGTGAATTTGGAATTATCAAAAGATTACGTATAGTTTCTTGCCTACATGATTTTGAACCTTGTAGTCGCGAATCGAACTTCTGATACCATTTTTTAATTGCTTTTATGTCGTACGCGAATCTTGCGTACCGGGTAATATTGCATTAAATGGCTGCCGCCATACAAATGTTTCAATAAACGCAGTAAAACATTCACTAATCCCCGCTTCTAGACAAGAAATAAAGCTAAATTTATAAGGTTTGCTCATTTAATTTTAAGGCGCTCTTTACAAAAGTATCCCAAATCCCACTTCTAAAATTACAAAATCCCACTTCTGAAACTCTCTTGTTTCGGAATGAGCCCGCGCTCGCGCACGCGCAAATGACGCAAGATAATATGCGCAGTAGTGATGCGAAATGTAATACTAGAGAAGCCACTTAAATTGGTAAACCGTTCCCACGGGAATTCCCGCGGGAAACGCGAAACGAAAAATAGACCAGGCACATAAAACTGAGGATTCTGGAAATAAGATCACTGCCAAAGTTGGACTGATCATCACTTTAAAACACTTTCATTAATGGTATGTCTCTATTTATTTAGGACAAAAGGACCAAGACGAAATGCGCCAAGTAAGAAATATGTATGATTCTTAAAAAAAAAAAATAGATAATATTTTAAATAAAAAAAACTTAAGTTCTTTTTACATATAATTGAAACATGTTTTCTTCATTCTATTTTTACCCGTTACTCTCCCTTAAAAAACAAAATAATAATAATAATAATAATAATAATAATAATAATAATCATTTTCCATTTTCTTTCCTTTTTCTGCAGATGTCTCATACGAGGTGAGGTATTTTTGTGGCTTGTGGTTAAGGCAAAAATTTTGCCTAGCTGAGAGCTTACAGATATTTTTCTTTTAACAGGAACCCATTACACCCTCTGCCCGACCAGGAGTTACTTTGAGAGCCGCTACGTTTCGTAAGTCCTAATAGTTTCTGTGCATACACACACAAGACATTAGGCTATTAAACAAAATTTTAAAGAATAAACTTCATATGTTACTATAGATACTTTAAGTCGTCACACTGGCATCTTTTTCTCAATCGCTTGCACACCCACACAAAAAACCCACATTTGGTCTGTATTTGCAAGAATAAGAAGAACAAGAAGAAAAAATAGAACGCAGTATATTCGATCTATGACTTCTCTAATGGTATTCTTTCTATAGTCGAGAACGCCTTTTACAGTTCCGATTGCGTCTTGTCAATCAGTACGCAAAATGCAGAAAGTACAGATACCATGGCCACTAGGAAATCGAGACTTGGTCCTCTGCCAGCCCTCCCTACTCAGGTGAGTTTAAACTCCCCCCTACTGGGGTCAGTAACCACCCTTCCCTACTTGGGTCAGTTACTACTCTTCCCTACTAGGGTCAGTAACCACCCTTCCCTACTTCGGTCAGTAACTGCTCTTCCCTTCTGGGGTCTGTAACCACCCTTCCCTACTTGGGTCAGTTACTACTCTTCCCTACTGGGGTCAGTAACCACCCGTCGTACTTGGGTCAGTTACTACTCTTCCCTACTGGGGTCAGTAACCACCCTTTCCTTTCAGGGGTAATGAGCTCATGTCCCTAGTGAGGTCAGTAACTGCTCTTCCTAACTGGAGGTAATAATGAGGTCAGTTACTACTCTACACAGAGGTGATGAGTTCCTGTCCCTTCTGGGGTCAGTTACCATTACTTCCTGCTGAGCAGTTACTATCCTTCACCGCTAGGCAACCCTTATGATGTTGACATTCAGATCAGAAAAAAATCCCAGCAACTGACTTCTTTTAAACAATAAACATGGTTACGTGGCAAAGAGACTTCA
The DNA here is from genome assembly GCA_022457155.1 of Cladopsammia gracilis. Lineage (NCBI taxonomy): Eukaryota > Metazoa > Cnidaria > Anthozoa > Scleractinia > Dendrophylliidae > Cladopsammia > Cladopsammia gracilis. Next base: position 385,208 of record JAJGOT010000358.1, read on the forward strand.
ATAGTTCCTTCGTCAACAAAAACGGTACTAGCCGCCATCTTGTTTCTTTTTCTTCTGAACCCACGTGGCACGTTGACTATTTTATGATACAGTCATGTCTATTATTATCTTCGGGTCTTCCGATCTCTGTCGGCTGTTTTGTTTACCGTGACTCCTCTGAATCAGCACAACAAAATGCAGACTCTAGCGCGAGTTTTGCCGAGCTTGCATATCAGAGAAATGAAGGTGTTCGGAAATCCGAAATATTCCGGGCTCCGTCCACGCGGACAGACACGAGGACATGTGTCCGGAATTATCCGGAATTATTCGGAAGCCGCGCGACAAGGGTTAAAAGTTGAAGTGTTTAAAGACACAGCTGTATCATTAATGATCTATAAGAAAAGAGTAAGATTGTTTTTAGAACCGTGCTCAAAATCAGTAGTATACAAACTTGGAGAAGACAATCGAAATGGGCTCGTTTGATATTCTGCTTATAGACTGGCGTTTTTCTTTTATAGGAAGGTATTTACGAAGAGCCAAAAATTACAAGGAATGTGGCCTACCATCACTTAGCAAAGGATTCACAAGATAATAACGGTATGTTTTGAGTTTGAATAATTGCTTTTCTTGTAGAATTATTTTAATGCTACTAACTATAATGATGCAAAGAGCAAGAGACGAAAGTACAGCTCAGTATATTTTATTATGGTCACAAGAACCATGTCGTATAGCATAATAAACGGCACCGCAGAAAGATATTTCTCAACGGCTTTTAGTTGAATGGTCACACATCCACAGATAACAATCACACTTTAGGATTCATCCACAGAATCTAAAGTTAGAACCATCTTGTACAGAATAATAATTAGCACCACAGAAAAGTACTGCTCAGTAGCTTTCATTTGAATGGTCACATTTTAGGATTTCATCCGCAGACTCAAAAGTTAGAACCACCTTGTACAGCATAATAAACAGCACCACAGGAAAGTACTGCTCGATAGCTTTCATTTGAATGGTCACAGTTTAGGACTTCATGCTCAAAAGTTAGAACCACCATGTACAGCATAATAAACAGCGCCACAGGAAAGTACTGCTCAGTAGCTTTCATTTGCATGACCACAGTTAATTGTTTAGGACTTCATGCTCAAAAGTTAGAACCACCATGTACAGCATAAAAAAAAAACAGTACCACAGAATAGTACTGCTTAATTGCTTTTATTTAATGGTCACACTTTGAAGGATTTAATTTTGGTAATTAGAATTAATAATTAGAATAATTAGAATAATTTTGCATGACTCCCCCTTCATGTATGACTCTAGGAATATCAATGTTTCAGGTACAGTTGATAATGTAATTGCAAGTGAGCAATAATTAGAATAATTTTGCATGATAATTAGAATAATTAGAATAATTTTGCATGACTCCCCCTTCATGTATGACTCTAGGAATATCAATGTTTTAGGTACAGTTGATAATGTAATTGCAAGTGGGCAATAATTAGAATAATTTTGCATGATAATTAGAATAATTAGAATAATTTTGCATGACTCCCCCTTCATGTATGACTCTAGGAATATCAATGTCTTAGGTACAGTTGATTATGTAATTGCAAGTGAGCAATAATTAGAATAATTTTGCATGATAATTAGAATAATTAGAATAATTTTGCATGACTCCCCCTTCATGAATGACTCTAGGAATATTAATGTTTCAGCTACAGTTGATAATGTAATTGCAAGTGAGCAACAATCACTCCCGGTCAACAATGTCCTCGAACAAGCCACCAACGATGATGGGGACTACGATGATAATGTCGCTGTCGCCAGTCGTAACAGTAATGCTTGAGAAGCATCACAAACATAAACAACAACAACAACAACGCACGACAAAATAAAAACACTCTATAATATTGCCTTCAAATCAATAGGCAATTTGCGAGTTGCTTTTTGCCTCGTTATCAAAGCGAGGTTTATTGCTCATCTCCGGACTTACACACAAACGTATATCCCCTCCGAAGGGGGAGGGGTGAATGCAACCCCCCCCCCCCCCCCCCCCCCCTGGGTTCTTGCGGTGTTACAATATTTCGGAAATATTTTTCATCTTATTTTACATGATTTTTTTTTCACCGAAAAAAAGGAGAAACACGCATTTGTTATTTAAAAATGGCTTGACCTCATACTTCTGTTGACGTCATATCCGGTACCATAGCAACCGATTGTCGCCAAATGTTACCAAAATGTGTCACAAGGGTAAACGAACAGCTACTAAAGACGGTATGTGCTAATAGTAAATAGTTAAAAAAAAGAAACAATCGGAGAAAAACCTAAAGGGGATGGCATCCACTCCCCACTCCCTTGTATGTCCCAGAACAAAGCCTCGCTTAGGAAACGAGGTATAAAGCAACTCGAAAGTGGCGTATTCACACAGTAAATGTAATTGTATGAGTGCTGAGAAGGGTGAAATCATTACAAGTCAGTAGCATACTAAATGGAAATTAATGCTCTGAGAGAGCTCAGAGACAATTAGAGTTAATTAAGATTTTATAGGTGTATTGTAGTATTACAATGTAACAGTATGTTATATATTATCTAAATATATTGTCAAACAAATGGTAACTTAGCTGAGCTGAGAACAGCTGGTGTGTGATATTAGGACCAGCAACAGTTCGAACAACGATAAACAACCTCAAGGGGTAGGGGGTAGCGTAAGGACGGGAAAGGTATACGGGAGATACATCAAACAAAATACACGATAAAACGAACCTGAATGCAAGGCTGGCACCACGACAATGGGCTGATTAACCCTTTAAAATTAAAGTTTTTAAAATATTAATAAAACAAACAGTGCCATGCAAAAGCACTGTCGAGGAGGTTTCATTTGAATGGTTACATCATAGGATTTCATCCACAGACTCAAAAGTTAGAACAAATGGTACCATGCAAAAGTACTGCTGAAGAGGTTTCATTTGAATGGTCACACCATAGGATTTCATCCACAGACTCAAAAGTTAGAACAAATGGTACCATGCAAATGTACTGATAAAGAGGTTTCATCTGAACGGTCACACCATAGGATTTCGACAACAGACTCAAAAGTTAGAACAAATGGTACCATGCAAAAGTACTGCTGAAGAGGTTTCATTTGATGGTCACACCATAGGATTTCATCCACAGATTAAAAAGTTAGAACTATACTATATGTCTCCATATTTGACCCTGGCAGTGAAAGGGTTAAACAAAATCAACTAGCCCATTGCCGCAAAGCCAGCTTTGTATTCGGTCTGTTTTATTACACTTCAAGTGACGTCTGGCTAGAGCATCTCTACATTAGAGATCTGAAACCTCTGCATTCAAAGGTTTCTAAAAGACATGATGAGAGGGGAGGGGTGAGAATGCTTCACCTCAGTTTGAAAGGGGCACTGTCCGACTTATTTCCAGTGCGACTTTGAAAGCCAAGAAACATCTTTTTAGGAGCGATGTCACCATTTTGAGGGTTACTTTAAAAAGCCCAAAAAGACATATTTATATCAGTGAAAACCCAACAATAATGATCCAGTTTTCAGTTTCAAATTATTCTACAAGTGCTCTAAGAGTAAAAATAAGTGTCTTGGACTGCAGATGGCCAGGATGGAAATGGATTGCATCTTGAAAAAAAATGGGCTAATTTTTTCAAGTTTATCTCTTCCTTCTTTAAAAAAAATGCTAAAAAAACTCTGAATATGGTTTATTTTCTCTTTCAGAATTCACTTGATATCTTCCTCTTATTGTTCTATTAACATTTCGTGTACGACAATGGTACTTAGTTTTAAGTTGGGGCAGTTTTGACCCAAGAACCTCAAAATCACCAAGACATAGCTCTTTTAACACTGCACCAGAAAAGTAAATATAATGGTCATCTGATTTTGTTAACAATTACTCTGTGAATGTACAGAAACTAGTATTGGTTATCTTTGGCTGCGGATGGCCAGGATGGAAATTAATTGCAACTTGAAAAATTTGGCCGTTTTTTTTTTCAAGTTCTCCCCGTGTATCTTAGAAAAATCGTAAAAAACTGATTATGGCCTGTATCTCCTTCGAGTAATCACTAGATATTTTCATTTCTAAGGAAACGATTCTTATGAAAACTCAACAAAATCCCCATGACTTTCCCCCTTTACATTACACGCACACGCACAGTACACGCACACGTACAGTACACGCACATGGACGAATGAGGATGTTGATTTCAAGTCGGCAACTTCTGATAACAATCACATTCATCCACAGAATCAAAAGTTAGAACCACCTTTTATAGCATAATAAACAGCACCACTAGAAAGTACTGCTCATGATCAGTAGCTTTCATTTCACACCAACGGTTAAACATGTTTAGATGTTGTTTAGTTTAACTACGTTTTTAGCCTCTATCTTGAACGTTTTGAAATGTATATGACTCAAACTACCTGGAATGGTAATAAAGTCAATAAAATTTCTTTTAGTAAAGATTTCACTCCAAATATTACGGAAGGTTAGGAGGTATTTTTCTAAACCTGTTTTAAACTAAACAACATTGAAACATGTTTAAGCGTTGGTGTGAATGGGGTGTTAGAGTTCTTAGATAAGGAGTCTTAAGGATCTTAGGCCCCGTCCACACTTATCCGGATATTTTTGAATCCGCAACTTTTTTGTTGCGGATTAGAAAATATTCGCGTCCACACGTATCCGGATACGCTCTAGCAGCCAGGGCTCCTCTTTAAATGTCGTCAAAAAAGCATACGAAAAGGCCAAGTTCAAATCAAAGTTCAACTGTAAACACGTTATGAGACTAGAAATAAGTCCATGTAGAAGTGAAGCGATAACATTTCGGTCGGCCATGTTGAATATTCGTGCGGTTAAAGACTGGATCTGATACTGGTACGTCAGCGTATTCAAAAAAATATCCGGATTCGACCGTCCACACGATGCCGTACTCGTAGCGTATTCAAAAATTTCCACTCTGGAGAGCGAATTAAAAAAGTTGCGGATTCGTGAGCCGAATTCTCTGGATACGTGTGGACGGAAGGCCAATCCGCAACAAAAATGTGGCGGATTAAAAAATATCCGGATACGTGTGGACGGGGCCTTAGACCTTACATTCTAGAATTTCAGTTATGACAGGTAAATAACAGGTGACACAGGTAGGTAACAGGTAAAATATGTATATTTTTAATAATATATTGTATCGGAATAAATTAACAGTAAATTAGAGGTAAACGCTAACAAAGAGAAATAAAGTGCGTTATACACAAAAAGAAAGATCTGCTTTCAGGTGCCTAGTGATTTATATTTATGGGTATATCCAGCGGATGTGTTCATTGCTATCGCTACATCCAGGGTTGGGAGGTTATAACCGAGGGAGATATTGTTATCTTTAGCAATAAGATGCGCCTATACACGGGAGGGCTTATAAGCGGGGGGGAGGGAGGGCCTTTGGTTTTAACCGCCCTCGCTCGGCTTACTTCGCTCACCGATATCTTTTAACCCGATATCCCCTACGATTTTGTGGAATACAATGTATATCACCGACCATTTACTTTCAGACTAATGCGAAATAAACTGATGTTAACTCAGCTGTTGTGTTCGTTTTATGCTCTTTACGTTTTGACTTATAGTCCCCATAGGAAACAATTGTGGGGGCTGGGGATTTTTCATTCATCACGGCATAGAGTGAAAAGCAGATTATTTTTTTCCACCAATGCAGTCTTCATTGTATTTTTTTTTCCTGTGCCCAAGTTCAGGAGTTGCCATAAAGCCATTATGGTAATAACCTGGAGGGCACATTGTATACATAATTGTATATGAGTTTATATACATACAGCAGTTTGCAAAAATTTTGAACCCCCCAAAATATATCATTATATCCAGGTATATAGCATTGTTAGAGAGCAGGGATATAATGATATATTTCGGGGGGGGGGGGGTCAAAATTTTACAAACTGCTGTATTCAATTGAACAAGTAAAGAAAGAAATACGTATCACTCTTGAAGCAAACAAGAAAATTGTCAACTTCCTTGACGTAACGCTCGACTTGACTACTGAAAAATTCAAGCAGTATTCAAAACCAGAAACCACCCCACTCTATGTGCATAGTAAATCAAACCACCCACCGAACATTATCAGAAATATTTTTAAAGCGATAAATCCACAGATTTTAAAACGAGATGGCGGAACCACCAAACGTATTTTAAACATGAGAAAAAGCAAAATATAATGACACTGAGCTAAGCAAATATCTGTGGCAATTGAAGAAAAAAAGAGAAGAATTCACATGCAATTTCGTGGAAGATCCTCGCAAAGGCTAGAGCCTACACTAACCTCACTAAACGCTGTAATTTATGCATCACATGGAAATTTTTTATTATAACGAAACCGCAATTGGCGACCTTCAACAAACGCAATGAACTCGTATCAACTTGCAGACACCAACGAAAATACATTCTTATATATAATTGATCGTACATTAAACAGTAAGTATGTAATTTTTAAATTTTTGAATTTTAACGGTCTGATGTAACGATGTCGCGCGATCACGTTGCTGATGTAAACCTTAACTATACTTCAGTGTGTATGGAAATTAACTAATGAGTGGATCAACATCACTTGTTGGTCTACGAAACGAGCTGTATTAAAATACATATGTGTTCATTTCGAGTGGTCTATATATATATATATATTATGTATAAAATGTGCCCTCCCGGTTGTTACCATAATGGCTTTATGGCAACTCCTGAACTTGGGCACACACACAACTGGGGACCCGACACGAGTATTACCACAAAAAAAAAATACAAAATAAAATTCAATAACGCTGACTCTTTACGTTGAGTCTCTTCAATTCTCTTATAAAAATAAAAAGTATGACTTCACTTCATTCAGTAGCTGACACTTAAAATACCTTAAATGGAAAGTTGTATAAAACACAAAACTTGCAGGAACAAAAATCCTACAGCAGTAATTGGCGAACACAACATCAAACGACGCCATGCATTGTCTTTTTTTGTTTTTGTTTTTGTTTTGTTTTGTTTATTCCACTTTATTATTCAACTGTGACGTCATTTTACCATATAAGGGAAAGAGAACACGCAAAATATCCGAGCGTATTACACAGTAGATTGCCGTATTACACCTTAGCATCCCGGTTTCAAGACACAAGCTATCATAATGATATAAGAATTTCAGTCGAATAATAAATCCCTTATTCGATGTTTTAACAGATAATACGTGCGGACATTTTACTCATTGCTCGCATTTTTTCTCGCCCCTGCGGAGCTCGAAAAATACTACGCAACTCGTAAAATATCCGCGTGTATTACCTACTAAACCATCGAATAAGGTGTATTTATTAGCGTTATTAAATCCTTACAATTTACAAAATATATAAATATAACAGAAACGTTACATAAAACTAACAATACAAGGCTACAACTTAAAACTAGCTATTTGGATATATTTATTTATTACAGATTATAATTCTTAAACACAGATACACAATAAATAACGGAGGACAAAGAACAAATACGGGGTTTGGAGAGAAATATTCGCTTGTAAAGCAATCCTTAATTTTGGATGCTATTTGCATCTATTAAGGGCTTCCATTTATTGTAAAAAGTTCTCATCTGGAGAGTTAGACCTAGTTGCAATTCGTTTTTCAATTTCAGTTTTACTTACAACTATAGCTTGGAACATTGATATAGATAATGGCTCCTCTTTAACACTACAGCAATAAATACAATATTTCGCGATTAGAATTAAATTATGATTGATAAGTTTATCAAACTTGTCTCTTTTAAAGTGCTACTACGATCAAATTTTTGATTTTCATTTTTTTACATTTTCGTGTATTATTAGACTTCCTTACTCATCTTGCCAAATTTCAATTCATTAGGCACATCAGAAGTCATTTAATTTTAACATTTATTTCCGAGAATTTACGGCCGCCATTAAAAAACCTTGTTCCAAGGCTTGGTTGCGAAAATTGAAAATTGCACGAAAAGCAACAAAAACTTTAGACTCGTTCTTCGTGCAATTTTCTATGCTGATTGTTATTATAATTTCAACCTGTGAGGTATGTTTGAGTCTTTTACGTCACTTTCTCCCATTCGCAACCAAGCCTTGGAACAAGGTTTTTTAATGGCGGCCGTAAATTCTCGGAAATAAATGTTAAAATTAAATGACTTCTGATGTGCCTAATGAATTGAAATTTGGCAAGATGAGTAAGGAAGTCTAATAGTACTGTACAGCCCCCGAAATGATCCCGACCCCGAAATGATCCCCAAATCGACCCCGACCCCGAAATGATCCCCATTTTTTTCACACTGACCCCGAAATGATCCCCAAGTAATTTTTGGAATGGAATGGCCTTCCATCCAGAGAAAGCTGGAATGAATAAAATAAAGGCAGTTAAGGTTACAGTGTACTTACAGATCGAAAATTTATTGAAAATTTTTTTTGGCGTTAAAATAAAGTTTACAGAATGAACTTTCATCCAAAAAAAAGTATCGAAAAACAGTGAAAATTGACGGAGAAATGACGGTATAACTTTTGTGGGCGGAGTTTGTTTATTAAGCGATATGTTTTTTTTAAGTGCCGTTTTCTCAAAGTTAATTTTTCGCTTGTTGGGAACACTTTAAAGAGCTACAACTCAAAGGGAATTTGTTCGATTTTCCTTAAATTTGGACAGAAGCTAGGCTAACATATAGTCAATAAAACCTTGCCGGCGAATTTCTTAATTCCAAAAACTTTTTCGTCAAGAGGCATTTCCGTGCGATCATTCCAATTTTTTTCTCCCCTTTTCGAAAATATTCTGTAACTTTTCACTGCAATTGAATATGGAAAATCGCCGACACGTTTTTTAGCGCTTCGTGTCCGGAAACCCGAGAACAAATCAAATTAGCAAAATATAATAATCGCTTTGAGTTATAGCGTTTTAAAGCTGATTCGGACGTTCGAATTTAGACGTCGTAAAAAATTCGACAATTCATTTTATTACCAAATGGTTTCCATATTAAGATAGCCAGCTCTATAATCTTTAATTTGATATTTGGGTTTAGGTATATTAAGTGTAATCTTAACACGCTAGAGCTGTTATAATGGAGACACCCCCGAAGGTACACTGTAACCTTAAGGAAATTTTGATTCTCATTTCATGCAGTATTCACTTATTTATTCATTTTGGACAATTCTTAAACTAAATAATTATAACGCATTTTTTAACGATTTTTCAAGAAACTATAATATCATTTCTTATTTTTTCGAGTGTAGCGTTTTCAACTGTAACTAATAACAAATACAAACTTATCCGCTTCTTTTGCAGACCGGCATGATTTAAAAGAGGAAACAAACATGATCGAACGTGAACATCAACAACCATATTATTTCAGCAACGAGAAGTACAACACAATCATACGATCAAAAACTTAAATGGTAACAATACAGCTAGTCTATCAAAACAATACGAAAGAATCGTTATTAAGTTTAATACTGAATGCGTGTTTGTAGCGGTCAAAGTTTAAGGTGAAGCTTCCTGTATGTCACCAATGGGGATGCTCCTTGTAACGTTTGGGCTCCTGTATGGCACCACTAATTATCTATTGCGTCTGTCTACAGTTGCACGTTTAGAACATGAGTAAGATAGAAGCTCAAGTCAGTTGAACATTACTTCGACTTCATATAACATGTTTGATATTCCGTCTCATGTCACAGTAAAGATGTACTTTCGAGTTTAATTTCGCTAAGTTACCTTGCGCATAAGGGTAATAGCGAATCGAAAAAAGCATTCCAATTCTGGTATCTTTTATGGCTTTCTTTTTATCTTTTGAACATTCCCTTGTTAATTTTACATAGAAGCTACACCCTAGAGCTACTGTTCACTTTCAGTATGTGTACCACTGTTCATCTTTAGTACACTCGTCACACATGTAACAGTCCTCGTCATAGTACTGCATAAGGCCGCTTTCATTAGCGTAAACACCTGCAGATAGGCACTGGAATTTCTTACAGCATTTGGGGCAAATTTCTTCTGTCACTGCGTTCCCCGTACTTCTTTTTCAAGTATTCGACAACATCCTCCCCTTCATTAGATGATGGCATGTCCACACAGTCTAAGCTGTGATAGTGAGCCTCCGCTTCGTGCCCAAGTAGAGCCATGCATTTGAGATCTTGGCCGTGTTTATTGGAGACATCAGCTTGTTACCATTTAAGTTTTTGATCGTATAATTGTGTTGTATTTCTCGTTACTGAAATAATATGGTTGTTGATGTTTACGTTCGATCATGTTTGTTTCCTCTTTTAAATCATGCCGGTCTGCTATAAGAAGCGGAAACGTTTATATTTGTTATTAGTTACAGTTGAAAACGCTACACTCGAAAAAATAAGAAATGATATAGTTTCTTGAAAAATCGTTAAAAAATGCGTTATAATTATTTAGTTTAAGAATTGTCCAAAATGAATAAATAAGTGAATACTGCATACATGAGAATCAAACTTTTCTTAACTGCCTTTATTTTATTCATTCCAGCTTTCTCTGGTTGGAAGGCCATTCCATTTCAAAAATTACTTGGGGATCATTTCGGGGTCAGTGTGAAAAAAATGGGGATCATTTCGGGGTCGGGATCATTTCGGGGTCGATTTGGGGATCATTTCGGGGTCGGGGATCATTTCGGGGTCGGGATCATTTCGGGGGCTGTACAGTACACGAAAATGTAAAAAAATGAAAATCAAAAATTTGATCGTAGTAGCACTTTAAGAATTCCAAACATGATTTTGACGATTGAAAGCTCTATTGCTGAGGGCATATAATCTTTGTATAACTCACTAAAGGAGTCCCAGAACTAAGCAGCAATAGGGCAGAGAAATAACATGTGTTTAAGGTCTTGAGTTCCTGATTTGCATAAGTAACATAAGCTATTGTTTGCTAGCTTTGTTTTGAACAACATACGTTTTGTAAAAACTAAATTATGAAGGATCTTATATTGAAACATTACTGGTTTAGTTTCCTTTGTTATATATAGTGAAAGTAAGTTTGTAAATAGTCAGTCGTTTGTTTTTTATATGCATTGTCTTGAAGTTCTTTTTTCTGCTTCTCCAATCCAGAGACTATTTGGCTGTCTTGAAATCAAGAGCGAGATCACGAGGTCGCGTGTCAACCAATCAGATCCGTGAAACTAAAATATGCATGCATACATTTGCATGCACTAATGTGACACGAAAAAAGGGGCAAAACGCTGAACCAGTAAATGAGCCACGATCGATGTCTGAAGCGAACGTACTTTAATTTAAATGAATGTTTCCACGCAACAGCTCATCCAAATACAATGGGAATTATACCGTTAAAAAGAAATGACTTCTAAATAACCCTGAAAGAACCACAAATCAACTAATTTTTCATTGTCAGAAACCTTATATCATTTCTACCACAACAATAACTACAATTCAACTTTTCCTCCTTTATGTGTTTCAAAGCCAAGGGGGGTAAAATAAATTATCCCAAGCCGAAGATCTCAGGTGAGTGTTGTTTGATTTGCCTATTCACCGTTAAACAATCTCCCGTCAATTATATGACAGATTCAAATTTTAACTTTTTACTCCTTGAGAGTGAACCTCAAGATGGATGATTAATCTTACGTCGTGACCATTCATATAAAATCCCTTCAGCATTACTTGCTTAACATACCCTAAGGCGCTGTGGTTTACTGTTTTGCATATAATGAAATTTCAGATTTTTCTAAAATTTTGCTGTTTGTCCTCAGAAGTGCAAATGTTCCGAGGACAAAATATATATGGTTGTCTTTTTATGACAACGATCTATTGAATAAATAAATGTGGGCGACAAAAAAAATATAGAAAAGCCAAATTATCCGATCCGAAATTGGCCAAATTATCGGATAAATTAGCCGAATTTTTAAAAGTCTCGATAAGCTGTTTTTATTTCCTGAACACCGCGGTTCTTTTACATCATCGTGTTCATTTCATTCAATGCACTACGTTTACTATTCTTATGGAAGACTCGATTTTCCATTTAACTTCGCTGAATAGTCCCACGCGGTACGTAAAATATTGTTAATCTGTGTCGTTGACATAAGACTTGCATTAACCATCACAAGCTAAGCGTAGGTTGTTCGTTTTTTTAAGTGACAGTGGGACAGTTTCTTTTAGGGCATACTTGCCTGAAAAGAAACGTTTCTAAGCGACAATTTACACTAATTACTTGAGGGGAAGAAGATGTGTTGAAAACATAATAATTAATTCAGGAGAAGTTTGGTGTTTTCGGACGAAATAACTAATTAGTATTAAAAAAGAATTTGCCCTTACACAGGCAAAATTATGTTTATAGGACTAATAGCACTAATAATGCTTTGGCCCCAAGTGGTCAATGTTGGCCCAGGGTTAAGAAGGGCTGGCCAATGATATTAGTTTCTCGGTAAAGTAAAAGACTGGCGGTTGTATGCGCTTCCAAATTAAAGCGGCGACAAACTGACTGTAATTGGTCACATATTATTTAAGATATCTTTTCCCACTTTAAACACTCCATATTTTTGCATTTCAAGTGCATTGTTTTATCTCATGAATAATGCTTTATAATAAGTATATATTGACACTTATATGTTATTAATTGTGTGTCTTACTCATTTGGCCATTAAAACGTTTAATTTCACCAAAACACTTCATTCTACGTTTTTCTTTAACGTTCTCAACAATTCTTCCTAACTGCGGATCTGCGGAAAGCTTCTAAAGGTACCACATTACTTTAATACGTTATTCAAAAATTTAGCTTGTTCCTTGTTTATAATTGTTGAGTTAGACGGCAAAAAAAAAATCCTTCTATGGTATTATATATCTCGTGGCTGTAAATAGCTATATAAAGTTTATTCCTTGGTTTATAGCATCGCTGTTGTTTGTGATGAGAATTCGGTGTGCTTCGGAATGGTCATTATTTAGTGGCGTGAGCCGCGAGGGTTAAGCTATGTTTGGGAAAAGGGTCATCAGTTTTTGTGCTCCACTTTAGGGAAGACCACAACTTTCTAAATTACATTTTAGGGAAGATAACGAAGTTTTAACCCAAATTGTTCTCAATGGCCTCGAATACTTTGCCAGTATAGCGAGTATTGGAAGGTCTGTGTTCTCTTTGTCCTTGCCAATATTAAGAGTATGTTTTCAAGAGTAATTATTTCATTACATTTTCTGTGTTGATGAGGTCAGATGCTGAGGAATAACTTTTTTTTTATTTCCTTCAATAATTAAGTTAAATACTCCTTAAAATTCTAGCTTTCGCAAAAGTCGCGGACACTGTTCCTCACCGATTTGGCTGAAATTCCGCATGTACAGTGGGCTTCAGATAGGGTCCAAAAACAGGATAGATATTTTAATTATTTGTTAATTTCGAAGACACCCGACAAGGCAATTTTATTTGGGGTGGTCTCCACCGACCGCCATATTGGTAAACGAGATGGAGGGAGTTCTTGAGACTTTAAAGCTAAGCTTGGAACTGAAGTATATTCATCATTACTAATACAGAACCGTGACTTCCTTTTTTGCATTTATTTAAAGAAATACGGAATAGCCAAATGTTGAGCTAAGAAGGGCTAAAAAGTTTGAAGGTATTTTTCCACTTTGAAATGTCCGCAAAATTACCAGAAATTAAAAGGCCGATATCTTCCTACAGGTTTGTTCGATTTAGAACTAGCAGATTTGACAGTTTTGCCTTAATTTCATTATTCAATGATGCAGTATAATTATGTAAACATCGAATGCGAGTAAACGGATGTGTTTAATATAATTGCTCTCAGTTACCTTTGGTAGAGCATTAAGGATCATTAAGATATCATCTTGGAAACAAAATTTTAATTATAAGTTAACATCGTGTTCATTTACAAAGATATACCCGATTTATGGGATGTTCAGTCAAACCGCTCACGAGCATTAACTTAATTCAATGAATTTAAAGTTCATTAAAGTACGCACAGGCCACCTTACCATCCTCTTTAAGTGTTGTGTGTTGTGCATCTGCAAGGGTCGTATCGTTTTATAAAACTAGGTTCGCTATGATTTATGACTCGCGAAAGCGGTATTTTTAAAACAACGGTCCGACACTACTCAAGCTGTAACAGTTTAATCACTGTTACTTTCACTTGTTGACAGAACTTCGCGCTTAGAGGTCTTAGAGAAGAGAAACGTTTTTAAATGTTTCAAAAGCATCGGCCTTCTTCAGAATACAACGGTAATCTAGCACGCGTTTCGTTTTGGCGAATGTCAAACTTTGGGATATTTCGCTTCCAACGAATTATAAAATGTCATAATTGATTAAACTAAAGTCAATAGAAAAGAAAGATCCCAGACAAAAATCAGTGGGGAGCGATGCATCGATCATGTGACACAAATTCAGACCGGGCCGGGGGGGAGGGGGGGGGGGGGGGGGGGGGGGGTTGCAACACCTTTCTTGAGATTTTTCGATGTTACAATATTTTGGAAATATTTAATCACTAATAGATAACCTGTGACGTGCGCTAAAGATAAGGGAAATATTATGGGGGTTATGGCGCTGCTGGGGGTCGTTGGCGTCATCCAAAATCGCTGCCAGAAGAACGGGGGTTAAGAGTTTTTGCTCCTCATTTTACGGAAGAAAAGGTGTTATCTGTGTTTTTTTTTTATTAACTTGAAGGCCTCTTGTGGTTTCTATTGTTTCTAACAGAAGAGAGGCATGAAACGTTTTTGCTTATCTTCACCATAATGCTCGTGTTTGTGGGATAAATAATCGTTGCCAAGGAAGCAACACTAAACGTCACATAAAATAAAAAATAACGTTAAAAAATACAAAACTAAGCCTATATGGGATCATGCACCTATCTGATAATGCTTGTGGATTAAATATTATGCACTTATTGACTGAGTGGGAGGGCCGGACGGGAAAATATTTGGCCGAGCGCAGCGAGGTCCGTGTGCCATGACCGAGAAAACTCAGTCAATAAGTATTTTATGATATGACTAGAAAGTACAAGAATAGTCGTGCAGCGCGAGGCCACTTGAACTCGAGCGGGTCCGGACGTGCTTTCTCCGGACCGGCTCACGTCAACCCGTCCGGCCCCGCTCACGTCACCTCGCGATTCTATTTTCTGTAGGATTGCATCAGCGGGGCCGTACGGTCATATTATAAGAGTTGTTATTTGAAGCTAAAGTGCTACTTCTAAAACAGCCCATGGTTCGTTTAAATCTTTTCTCACTTTTTACTCCTGATAAAGTAAGGGTCAGACAATGAAGACACCCTTGTAAATTAATGTTGGGAATGTGAGAGGAGATAAAATGGACCACCTGGTCGAACCAATATAAATCGCTCAAGACGTCATGCCAACTAAGAGAAGAACACGTTTAGGCAACCTGATGTGTCTTGTAGTGGGTGTTTTGTTCCCAGTATTACCAATTCGGTCACTAAAACGTTCAGCTGACAATAGTGTATGTTCAGTGTCATCTAGCCACAGGATAGCAAATCTATTGTCTGAAGTATCAGTCGTCTTTCTTGCCCTACCCCCTTATGGGCGCCACGGGGGGTAAAAATCTGTAAAATTTAATTTAAAATTTGTATACTAGGTAATCATACGGTTTCGAGTTCAATAAAAAAAGCGGCGAGTGCAATTTGGGCTTTTTGAAAAACTCACAAGTGCAAATTAATCACAAATAGAACAAGAAAATCTTATGATTACTTATTAATAATTATACATGGAAAAATTTGCATCCATTTTTGTTTGGAAATTTTTGTATTTTTTTTTTTGCAATTTTTTTTGGAAATTTTATTATTTTTTTTTTTCGATTTGTTATTTGCACTGGTGTTTCACGTTTTGCACAGGTGTTACACTTGAACTGCGCTGCTCTTAGCCAATCAGAATCGAGTAATTTTTTCATGTATATTATTATAACGAAATTGAAATTACATTAGCCGTCATTTCAAATACAGTATTGAGATTTACAAAGAAAAAGAGTACTGGAATTGGTGTGATATAGAGTGACAAGCAGCGAATACTTTCTTGATATTTGGTACGTCGCGATCGCATTCAGTTGTTTTGAACGGGAGAATTAGCAGACGTCCTCAACTTTTACGCTCTTTGTGAATTTAAGCTGGATACATCGATGTTTGAGCACTGAATTCCGGAAGGGACGTGCTACTGTCTAAACGATACGTAATCAATCGACCTCGTCGCCTGGTGAAGACATATAGTCTGATAGCAGTCGAAACGTCGCGATCAACAGTGACTCCATCGTGAGACAAATGAATAAACATATCTATCTCACAAACCACGATGAACACTAACCACATTTTCAACAACATTATTCATGTGGTTTATCTGTAAAATCAACACCTATTGACAAAAAAGAGCGCGCGAATTATATTTATTTATTCTATAACTAACTGGTCTGTGCATCTGAAAGGATATTGTAAGATTTTATTGGCCTTTATTTTCAGATTATTGCAAATAATGTTTCGGAGACGCAACCTGTTTTCCATCCTGTTAATTGGGTTTGTTATCAGCTCTGCGCTGGCTCTTCGCTTCTTCCTTATCAGCAAGAAACGAAATCTGATGTCAACAACCAGTGTCATGGGCATATTAGACAAGGTTATGGCTAAAGAAAATGGTGAGTTACCTATCCCTGGACAAATAAAATTTTTTGGATTGGGTTACGATAACGCAAAATGCCGCTTTTTAACCCTGTATTTTTTGCCCTCATTCGCAAATCCCCGTCACTTTAGATACGGAGTACTCCCCCTAGGGTCTGTGAACTGTATTATTTGTAGTTAAAACACTTTGTGACTTTGTCTGCCATATGTACTGCCAGGTTTACACTGTGTATTAGCACAGAAAATGTTTTTTGCAGCGTAGCACTCACGTTCAATGATAATATTGAAATTTGGTTGTTAACAGTGATAAAAAAACTGTTATCATTCGTTGGGTCTTTTTCATTGTAGATCTATTTGAGCGCATTTATTTATATTTGTGTTCCCTGTGTTCCATGTTCCACTGCTGGAAGTGACTGATGCATACACTGATTTGTCCGATATTTGTTTGTTTTTGGTTTTTAGCAGAAACCCCTCCGCTGTCTTTTGCAGAAAATCTTTTCAAACTTTACGATGGAGTGGAGACCTTCGTTATGTTCATTGGATATCCGCGGAGCAGTCACAGTTTAGTGGCCGCTATTTTAGATGCTCATCCAGAAATAATCATCCCGCATGAGTACAATTTAATAGAAAGATGGGAATACTTCCAATCAGTAAACGCTAGTCAGAAAAACATGCAAAAGTATTTGCTTTTCTTTGAGCTTCAGCAGCTATCTAGGAAACAAGCTTTGTTTGGTATTCGAGCTGATAAGAATAGTACTCGGCTTAAGGGAAAGTACACATATACATACAATGTGCCAGGATTATGGCAAGGAGGATACCATCAAAGGATAAAGGTACTAACACTTTCGTAGCTACAGTAATAATTCATAATTTTTACAGCGCTAAAACTATAAATATTCTAAAGCGCTGTTACTATAAGACTATATGTAATAAAAATATAAAAATGAATGAATCTATGTACAAGTCAAACTAGAAAATCAAGAAACAGTATAGTGTGATTGAAAAAGTTAAAAACGTTTAAAAGCAGAATGCTTTCCTGAAAAGGAAAATCTTTCACTTGGCTTTTAAAAGTCTCCACTTCGAATGTCAACAGGTAGCTGATACCACAGAGAGGGGCTAGCCTTGGCAAAGTCTCTATCCCCAAAGGTTTTCAGCATTATCTTGGGGGCTAACATATAATGACCGTCAGAACGTAAGGTTGTACCGAGCGACAGGCAGGCAGAATCATACCCACGCCAATACAGGCCCTTGCACACCAACAGACAAACGAAATCCAAGTGATTAACCATTTTAACGGCGTTGACGGTTTTTTCACATCAGTTCAAATGCCAACATGTTTAATTGCCAACTATTGATACGTAACCGCATTCACACACGCCAACTTGAGTTTGCCAACATGATTAATTGCCAAGTGTTGATACCGCGTTCACACAAGTCAACTTGAGTTTGCCAATATGATTAATTGCCAACTGTTAATACACACGCCAACTTGAGTTTGCCAACATGGTTAATTGCCAAGTGTTGTTACCGCGTTCACATAAGCCAACTTGAGTTTGCCAACATGATTCATTGCCAACTGTTGATACCGCGTTCACACACGCCAACTTAAGTTTGCCAACATGATTAATTGCCAAGTGTTGACACCCCGTTCATACACGCCAAAATGAATTTGCCAACATGAATAATTGCCAACTGTTGATACCGCGTTCACACACGCCAACTTAAGTTTGCCAACATGAATCGGCCAACTTTACTTTGTCGTGTGAATGCACCTTTTCTTTTAAATTCCAAAGTGTGATGTAATCCTCTCAAACTTGAGAGTGTTTGGCGCAATATATATTAAACTTGAGACACCGTGTTTCATCACAAGATCAAACCCTGAGAAGTGAGTTGAAAATACGACGCGCAGCGGAGTATTTTTGACGAACTTCGAGGAGTTTGATCTTGCGATGAAATACTGTGTCGAATGTTTGATATTACTTCTCAAACGAAATGATGGAGAAATTAAGGATGCAAAAATGAGGAGTGTTTCATCTGATTTCCAAACACTCATTAAACATTAATTTCCTTTGTATTTTATTCATAAATTATTAATGCTTTGAGAAAATCAGATGAAACACTGTCTCATGTTTGATATATTACATATATCGAATATATTACTTGATTATATTGCTTGATTATTATTTGATATATTACATATCTTGTTTGATATATTACATCAAGCACGAGGGAGAGTGTTTCATCAGGATTTCCACACACCAAGAAATGTGTTGAAAACACAAGGCGTGGCCGAGTTTTAAAACACAGAAAATGAAGGAATGAAGTCACCAAAATGATCGGGTTTCCCAATTAAACGCAGTCACTATTATAGATTTCTTTGTTGAAGCTTATGAATTATAATTTACTAATGAGTTTGGGAACTTTTGAATGAAAGCTATTGAGCAGCACTTTCCTGCGCTGCTGTATATTATACTTTATAAAGTATAGTTAACTTTGGAGTCGGTGGATGAAATCCTGAAGTGTGGCCATTCAAATGAAAGCTGGTACTGTTTATCATGCTGTACACGGTGGCTTTAACCATTTAGTCTGTGTCCATTCAACTTGAAAGCTACGAAGTAGCAATTTCATTAGAGCTGTTTGTTTCTTGATAGTTTGCGGATAAAACTGTTTAGTTTTGTATTTCTGAAGCGTCTGAATTGTATTTACCGCTGACTTATTTTTACAAGGTTATTGGTGACAAGAAAGGAGGTAAAACTTCAATGATTTTATCCAAGCAAGACTCGATGGAACCTCTAGAAAAAATCCGTCGGGCTGTTCAACTACCAATGAAAATCATTCACGTCACAAGGAATCCATTTGATAACATAGCAACCATGATGCTTCGCCGTACAGGCAACCGTGATGCAGTGAGAACAGGAGATGGAAAAGTAAGAGTAATACCGTAAAATGCGGGTTATTCCTCCTCCCCTCCCCTCACTCCCCCCTCCCCCCCCCCCCTCCCCTCCCCCTCTAATAGACCCATCTGTCGGCAAAACAACCAAAGTGTGCCCTTCCCCGTGTGATATCTTAATGGGACACTGTCTCGACTGAAATATGTGTTTTCATGATTATGGCCAGGAGCTTGCTGTAAGCTTACTTTATTATCTTGAAATTGTAAGAACCCATCGCCAAAAGTGATAGAAGCAAAGAAATGTGAACGAAACAGACAAAATAACGGCTAGAAAACTCAAAATTTCACAAGTGTAGCAAGGTTGATTTCTTAACAGCCCGTCAATAAATTAAATTTAATGAACTGTAGTCCACTTCAATCCTTGCAATCCTGCACTTTATCTCCAAACTACCACTTTCGTTTTATTCTAAGTTGTATATATATTTGGTGGCATTTGGAAATATAACGTGGAGATAAGCTAAGCCAAAGTTCGCTAATTCGGCAGGACAGTGTCTCTTCAAGTTGACAATAAACACTTAATGACTGGTCCCGAGGGAAACAGTGAATTTTGTTTCCCGAGAATCTCGATGTTCTCATCGAGATTCGAGGGAAATAAAATTCACTGTTTCCCTTAGGACCAGTCATTAAGTGATTTGTTATATAGCAACACACACAAAAAAAAAAACAACACAACACTGTTTGAAACACGCGCCGAGCACTCGATCCATCATAATCATACCACGTTTTGTCACGGTCTGATCACGTGCGCTAGTGGGCAACAGTGCAATATTACCCTCTGATGTCAAAATTGTTGCCCGCTTTCGCAAATGTTGCCCGCTTAGCACAATTGACGGGAAACAGTTTGTTTGTTAGATGTCATGTGACGATGAATCAACCAATCAACGCGCGCGTTGTATTGAGCAAAACTCCAGCTATTTAACAATGCTTAATTGTTCCCTTTCCTTTTCTTAGGTTAATAACAGAATGCAGCTGGACCGGATTATAAAGGATTACTTTAAACTGGCAGCTGCTAACCAACGTGTGAGGGAGACATACGGAGACGCAGTGATCGACATTCCAGGACATGAAACTGTGCTGAGACCCAGAGAAACAATTCAAAAACTGTGTGACCATTTGGGGGTCACGTGTTCTGACGAGTACCTTGACAAATGCAGCAGAATTATGTACGGTACCCCTTCAGTCACCAGGGACACAATAGTGTGGACTGAAGAACAAAAAACACGAGTGACACAAATGATGAAGGATTTACCTTTTCTAAAAGACTATACATTCAATGGAGATCCAAAGTAATTGATAAAAATCTTTAACGCCTTCCAAGACGTATTGTGTTTATCCAAACCGTATATTTCCGTAATATTTGAAGTGTTTACAACATGAGCGGTCGTATTGTATCAGTCACCAGTCAGACGTGATACAGCACATGATACAACACGGACAAAACACGGACACAGCACGGACGTGACACGTGATAAAACACGTGACACAACACGCACACAACATAGACAACGGCGTGATGCAACACGCACACAACACGGACACAGCAGGTGATACAATATGTAATACAACACGAACACAACAAGGCCGCAACACGTGATACAACGCGGAAAAACACGGACACTACACGGACATAATAATATAAACTACTTATGAAATGAATATGAAATGCTAATTAGTTGCAACCACAGTATAAATCCACTGGTGGTTGTAACTAATTCGCATTTCATAGCTGTTCTGCATTAGGATTACAAGCCTTCATTAAATTGTAATTTCCTTTGTATTTCCTTTATGAATTATTGATATTTTTATAAGGGCTAATAAAATGTATAACAATCAACAGTAAAACCGGCTCACGAGCCATAACTTAATTCAATAAATTCAAAGTTCAGTGAAGTACGCACAGGATTACCATCTTCTGTTTGTGTTGTGCATCTGTAATGGTCGTACGGCATTTTATAAAACTAGGTTCACTACGATTTGTGACTCGCGAAAGCGGTATTTTCGAAACAACGGTGAGAAAATATTCACTGTTACTTTCACTTGTTGACAGGACTTCACGCTTTGAGGTCACGGTTTGAGGAAAGAGAAAAGTTTTTTAAATATTTCAACAGCATCCATCGGTAATCTAGCACGCGTTTCAATTTAGGCGAGAGTCAAACTTTGGGATATTTCGCTTCCAACGAATTTATAAAATGTCACAATTGATTAATCTAAAGTCAAGAAAGGATATAAAACATTAATCCCAGACAAAAATCAGTGGGGAGCGATGCATCGATCATGTGACACAAAATCAGACGGGGAGGAGGAGGAGGGGGGGGGGGGGGGAGGAGGGGGGGGGGGGGAGGAGGGGGGAGGAGGGGGGGGGAGGAGGGGGGGAGGTGGGGGGCAGGTGGGTGGTTGCAACACCTTCCTTGAGTTTTCTCGAGGTTACAATATTTTGGAAATATTTAACCACTAATAGATAACCTGTGACGCGCTCTAAAGATAAGGAAAATATTATGGGCTTATGGCGCTGCTGGGGTTCCGTGACGTCATCCAAAATGGCCGCCATACGTACGACGGTTAAGAATCTTTTTTTTTTTTCATTTTACGGAAGAAAAAATGTTATTTATGTTTTTCTATTAACTTGAAGGCCTCTTGTGGTTTCTATTGTTTCTAACAGAAGAGGGACATAAAAACGTTTTGCTTATCTTCACCATAATGCTCGTGTTTGTGGGATAAGTCATCGTTGCCAAGGAAGCAACACCAAGCGTCACATAAAAGAAAAATAAACGTTAAAAATACAAGGCTAAGGATTGATCAAACGAGTTCATATATCTCTAACTGACCGATGTAAACATGATTTCTGCTTACAAAGAATGCGGTCATGTCCATTATATTCAAAGACAAACCAAACTTGCTCCGGGATGGAACAGGGTTACTATATATCAGGAGCCCATATGGGATTCTGCATCTATCTGATAATGCTTGTGGACTAAATATGAGTTCTTATATGAAGCTAAAGTGGTACTTCGAAAACAGCCCATCGTTAGTTTTAATCTTTTCTCAGTTTTTACTTCTGAAAAAGCAAGGCCCAGACAACGAAGACACCATTGTAAATTAATGTTGGAAATGTGAGAGGAGATAAAATAGACCACCTGGTCGAACCAATATAAATCGCTCAAGACGTCATGCCTACTGAGAGAAGAAAACGTTTTGGCAACCTGATTGTCTTGTAGTGGGTGTTTTGTTCTCAGTATTACCAATTCAGTCACTAAAATGATCAGCTGTACGTTCAGTGTCATGTAGCCACAGGATAGCAAATCTTTAGTCTGAAGTAGCAGCCGCTTTCTCGTCCTACCCCTTTGTGGGAGCCACTGGGGGTAAAAGTCTGTAAAATTTAATTAAAAATTTTAAACGATATTAAAATTACATTAGCTGTTATTTCAAATTATACAGTATTGAGATTTACAAAGACCAAGCACTTTGGAATTGGTGTGATATAGAGTACAAGCAGCAAATACTTTCCTGATATTTGGTAGGTCGCGAAGGCATTTAGTTGTTTTGAACGGGAGAATTAGCAGAAGTCCTCAACTTTTACGCTCTTTGTGAATTTAAGCTGGATAGATCGATGTTTGAGCACTGAATTCCGGAAGGGACGTGCTACTGGCTAAGCGACACGTAATCAATCGACTTCATCGCCTGATAAAGACATGCAGTCTGATAGCAGTCGAAACGTCGCGATCAACAACTTAAAGTGACTCCATCGTGAGACGAATGAATAAACATAAAAATCTCACAAACCGCGATGAACACTAGATACCACATTTTCAATAACATTATCCACGTGGTTTTTCGGTATAATCAACACCCATTGACTAGACAGAGCGCGCGCATTATAATTATTTATTCTATAACTAACTAGTCTGTGCATCTGAAGGGTTATTGTACGATTGTATTGTCCTTTATCTTTAATTTTCAGATTATTGCAAATAATGTTTCGGAGACGCAACCTGTTTTCCATCCTGTTAATTGGGTTTGCTATCAGCTCTGCGCTGGCTCTTCGCTTCTTCCTTATCAGTAAGAAACGAAAGGTGATGTTAACAACCAGTGTCATGGACATATTAGACAAGGTTATGGCTAAAGAAAATGGTGAGTTACCTTTCTCTGGGCAAATACAATCTTTGAGACTGGGTTACGATACCGCAAAATGCCGCTTATAAAACCTGTATTTTTTCCCTCTTTCGCACATCCCCGCGTTACTTTAGATACGGAGTACTCCCCCTGGGGTCTGTGAACTGTATTATTTGCAGTTAAAACACTTTGTGACTTTGTCTGCCATGTCTACTGCCAGGTTTACACCGTTCATTGGCCCATTTCACACTAGAAGACGGACAAATCGTCCGGACGGACAAGTCGTCCGACGATTTGTTCGTGTAATTTGAATTCTAGACGGACAACTCACCTCGTGTTGGTCATCGTAAATTCATATCTGAACGAACAAACAGACGATTTTGAAAGCAAGGTGCCTGGCACAATCAGGCTTGGTTACCTTGCTTTCTATCCGCCATTTTGATTTTCCCATAAACCATCACTCCCTTTACTAGTTCCATTCCCCTTAGTGAGTACTGGGACCGAGATAGAACCATTTGTTTGTCTGGTGTGAATTTAAGTCGGACTTTGGACGACTTATCCGTCTAGACGAACAAATCGTCCTCGAAAAATCGTCTTAATAGACGGCCAAATCGACGGACAAAATCAGACGACTTTTACGTCCAAAATTTTGTTCGTCCCGTTTTCTCACTAAGACGACTTGTCCGTCTGAGACGACTTGTCCGTCCAGACGATTTGTCCGTCTCTAGTGTGAAAACGGCCATTAGCACAGAAATGTTTTTGCTGCGTAGCACTCACGTTAAATGATAATATTGAAATTTGGTTGTTGAGAGTGACGAAAAAACTGCTACAAATCATGACAGTCCGCAGACGTTTGGGGGATAACTCCTTCATCAGTGTAATGTTTTCACAAGATAAAAGCTAGTGCTCACACAAAATATGTTGCGTCTTCGCCATTCAAAAACATTCAAATAATACTGCGAATTCGAGCGAGCACTTAGCGCGCATAAATGCAACAGTACACTGTACATTGCTAACTACAGATTTGTCTGCGTTCATGATAATTTTGTTGTTATGATTCGTTGGGCTTATAATTCCATTGTAGATCTATTTGGGCGCATTTATTACTATTTGCATTCCCTGTGTTCCATGTTCCACTGCTGGAAGTGACTGATGCATAAAATGTGTCTGATGTTTGTGATTTTTTGTTTGTTTTTGTTTTTTAGCAGAAACCCTTCCGCTGTCTCATGCAGAAAATCTGTTTAAACTTTACGATGGAGTGGAGACCTTTGTTGTGTTCATTGGATATCCGCGGAGCAGTCACAGTTTAGTGGGTGCCATTTTAGATGCTCACCCAGAAATAATCATCCCGCATGAGTACAATTTAATAGGTAGATGGGAAAACTTCCAATCAGTAAACGCTAGTCAGAAAAACATGCAAAAGTATTTGCTTTTCTTTGAGCTTCAGAAGCTATCTAGGAAACAAGCTTTGTTTGGTATTCGAGCTGATAAGAATAGTACTCGGCTTAAGGGAAAGTATACATACACATACAATGTGCCTGGATTATGGCAAGGAGGATACCATCACAGGATAAAGGTAATGACACTTTATGAAACGACAACAAAGTTACATGCGGTTACCAAGCTAAACAACGTTCCGCCATATTGATACATTTTTAAAAGGACCTGAAGAAGGCCAGTGAAACTGGCCGAAACGTCGATTTTTAAAGATTTTAACCTCGGAAAATCCCGAAAACAAGTCAGAAATTTTAATTTGTACAATAAATCGAATGAATAACAACTATTTTGATCTAGTAAACTGTAAATTCAAAAATACGATACATACCTCTTATCGCCAGCATCCAAAGGATTTAGCGCTTCGGAACCAACAACATCTATCAAATGCCTTCGCAAACCACATATTAAATCATAAATTCTTCTGGCTGGATATCTCTTCCCCTCGCTGTTTGCTACTTCTAGCACAAACTTACTGAGCCAATAATTCAGGGTATCGGCATCCATGCTTGTGATAGCTGTTGTAACGGTATCAACTTTATACAAGTTAGTCCAATCTTTAAACACGCCACCAGAATCTATTACGGGAACTTGTACTACGCGACTCATTTGCCATTCTCGGAAAAGTTTCGCAGATCATCTATTCTTGTAAACGGTTGATTTGAAAACACTTTCCTTTAGCAGTGTCCTTTCCTCTTCACCGCTTTTTGGGACACGAAAACGGTTAACTTCATTACTTTCTGCCATGATCAAGCTCCGACTAACCACGGAGCTATAAACTAAATGAGCAAAACTGCCATAAATTTAGCATACACTTTGAATTCCCCAAAGAAACCAGGAGACAACAGATGAATGGTAGCTGATAATGATGTCCAAAATTATGCAACCAATGAAAAGAACGTAACAATAGTGTTACGATTTCAGATGTGATAATTAATATAGGCAGTTTGAGAAGCAATCTAAAAAACTCGTGCTTCGGGTTTGATCTCGAAACAAATAAAAGCACTCGGCCGAAGCGGCCTCGTGCTTTCATTTGTTTCTCGATATTTGGATACGACGATCAAACCCTCGCACTCGTTTTTTATATACTACTTCACACACGCCAACTTGAGTTTGCCAACATGTTTAATTGTCAACTGTTGATACCACGTTCATACAAGCCAACTTGAGTTTGCTAACATGATTTATTGCGAACAAGAGATTATAATTGGACAGAGAGGGAGTCTAGGGGCCTTGGCTGGGATATCTTAATTCTTAATTACAAAAAAGTTATTTTTAGTAACAATGCGGACCAATGCG
Source organism: Cladopsammia gracilis (assembly GCA_022457155.1). NCBI lineage: Eukaryota > Metazoa > Cnidaria > Anthozoa > Scleractinia > Dendrophylliidae > Cladopsammia > Cladopsammia gracilis. The sequence goes on from JAJGOT010000358.1 coordinate 411,662, forward strand.
AAACATTTTCCGGTGAGCTGGTGACTTTCGCGGGAAGACTTGTTTTCTTGAACTGGCGCGTCAAATCGAGTTATAGTAATCTTTGGAGTCGGTGGATGAAATCCTAAAGTGTGACCATTCCAATAAAAAAACGACAGCTACTGAGCAGTACTTTCCTGTGGTACTGTTTATTATGCTGTACAAGGTGGTTCTAACTTTTGAGTCTGTGGATGAAATCCTAAAGTGTGACCATTCAAATGAAAGCTACTGAGCAGTACTTTCCTGTGGTACTGTTTATTATGCTGTACAAGGTGGTTCTAACTTTTAAGTCTGTGGATGAAACCCTAAAGTGTGACCATTCAAATGAAAGCTACTGAGCAGTACTTTCCTGTGGTACTGTTTATTATGCTGTACAAGGTGGTTCTAGCTTTTAAGTCTGTGGATGAAACCCTAAAGTTTGACCATTCATATGAAAGCTACTGAGCAGTACTTTACGGTGGTACTGTTTATCATGCTGTACAAGGTGGCTTTAATTATTCAGTCTGTGTCAATTCAACTTGTTCAACTTGAAAGCTACGGTCGGGAGTAGCTATTTCATTAGTGCTGTTGGTTTGTATTTCTTCTTCTTCTTTTTTTTTTTTTTTTTTCTTTCTTGGTGGCTTTAATTTTGGGAGTGGAAGCGTCTGAATGGTGTTTACTGCTGACTTTTACTTTTACAAGGTTATTGGTGACAAGAAAGGAGGTAAAACTTCAATGATTTTATCCAAGCGAGACTCGATGGAACCTCTAGAACAAATCCGTCGGACTGTTCAACTACCAATGAAAATTATTCATGTCACAAGGAATCCATTTGATAACATAGCAACCATGATGCTTCGCCGTACAGGCAACCGAGATGCAGTGAGAACAGGAGATGGAAAAGTAAGAGTAATGTTACCGTAAAATGCCGGTTATACCCCCTCCCCTCACTCCCCGCTCTCTCTCCCCCCTCCCCTCCCCGCTAATAGACCCATCTGTCGGTAAACAACAAAAGTGTGCCCTTCCCCGTGTGATATTTTAAAGGGGCACTGTCCCGGCTAAAATATCGTGTTGTCATGATTATGGCCAGGAGCTTGGTTGAAGCTTACTGTATTATCTTGAACTTGGAAGAAACCATCGCTAAAATAGAAGCAAAAAATATGAACTAAAAAAACTCCAAATTTCACAAGAATAGCAATTAAGTTTGATTTCTTGACCGCCTGCCAATAAATCAAATTTTATGAACTGTAATCCACTTCAATCCTTGCAATCCTGCACTTTATCTCGAAACTATCATTTTCGTTTTGTTCTAAGTTGTATATCTATTTGGTGGCATTTGGCAATAAGCCAAATTTCGCTAATTTGGCGGGACAGTGTCCATTTAAGTTGACATAGCTTAATTGTTCCTTTTCCCTTTCTTAGGTTAATAACAGAATGCAGCTGGACCGGATTATAAAGGATTACTTTAAACTAGCAGAAGCTAACCAACGTGTAAGGGAGAGATACGGAGAAGCAGTGATCGACATTCCAGGACATGAAACTGTGTTGAGACCCAGAGAAACCATTCGAAAACTGTGTGACCATTTGGGGGTCACGTGTTCTGACGAGTACCTTGACAAATGCAGCAGAATTATGTACGGTACCCCTTCAGTCACCAGGGACACAGTAGTGTGGACTGAAGAACAGAAAACACGAGTGGCACAAATGATGAAGGGTTTACCTTTTCTAAAAGACTATACATTTAATGAATATCCCAAGTAATTGATACAACTCGAAGGTAGTATTGACTGAAATCAAATCCAAGGGAAACGAGTTTTGGTTCGTATAATCGGGAGTTTCGAAAAATTGAGTATTCGAAAACTTGTTCTATTTTGCTCTTAGTTGGGTATATTTGGTGGTTCTTGGAAATATAACAAGAGAGAGAGGAGAACGACAATTCGATATTTCGGAGGTTCACCGCCTCTCTGAGGCTCTGAGGTGCTAGATAGGTGTATTTTTTTTTTTTCGCTTAATCAACTCTCTGTACGTTGAAAAGTTGAATAGTAAAATATTTCTTATTTTTAACGTTGCGTTAGTGAATTATAGAGGTTTGAATTTACAAAATGTTAATAAGATGACGTCAAATCAAGACTCGTTTAATATACAACTACTTGTTTCCACCTCCAAGTAATATATTTTTTTTTCTTTTACAAATCAATTGACTATTAACAGTTTTTATTTAGTATTTCTTAAATTGATTATCCTTAAGCTGTGAACTGCGTATTGTAAATTGAAGTAGAAACAATGGTTAAGTCTTGATTTGACGTCATCTAATTAGCATTTTGTAAATTCAAATCTCTATAACTCACTAACGCGACGTTAAAAACAAGAAATATTTCACTATTCGACTTTTCAACGTACATTGAGTTGATTAAAAAAAATGGGGGCTTTGTGCACTTTAAGGAAAAAACGATAACTCAGAATTATGAACGTGCTGTTTTTATTTCTTTTCTGTACATGGAAATAGGCATAGAAAACTCCATTATAACCATATCTTTTACGTTTAGATATGTTTAGGTACTGCCGGTAATTTAGCTAATGCAATTTAAAGGAACTCTAACCAAGAATCACAATGCGAAATTAAGGACTGAGCAATTCAAAAACCAAACCCTATCTTAATTACAGCTCCCTTGCACTACCACATTTCGATTATTGTAGTATAGTGTGGAGGAGCTGTGGGAAAGGGATGTGTAACAGACTCCAGACCCTCCAAAACAGAGCTGCCAGGCTGGTAACCTCCCTCAACTTGGGTGGGATAATCATGAGACACGAAGGCAATTAGCCATAATAATGTATAAATTGAACAATCGAATTGCATCTGATCATTTGGCTCAAATTTTGAATAGTACAAACTCTACGTATTCTTACAATCTAAGAAACTCGACACATAATTTGTTTATGCCAAGACCGTATACTGAGGCTGGAAAAAAAAATAGCTTCCACTATAGATGGGCAGTTCTCTGGAATAGTCTATGAAATACTGTAAAGAACAGACAAGCCTGAAACCATTTATCTCACATTTGTAATTTAGTACAATTTTAATGACCGTATTTATCTGTTTATTAATATTGTCTTTTTTTTGTTTTGTTTTTTTTTTGCATGATTTTTGCAAGGCTCTATGGAAGAGCATTTTCATGAATGGGATTCCCTGTTTAAATAAAGATGATTGATTGATTGATTGATTGATTGATTGATTGATTGATTGATTGATTGATCTCGCAGCACATACCCAGTATATAGCTGACATATGGGACCCACCGCCCATCATGTGGTATACCACCGGCCTGGGTATGTACTTCATGACTGAAAGCCATATTTTTTGTAGTCGCGCATATATTAATGCACTATATATGCATCGTGTCAGCAAATTTAATTTTTGGTTTTGGAAATAAAAGAAGGCAACCCACGAGAAACCATCCCTCCCCTACGATAAGCAAGTAGCGTGAGGACAGTTCTGTACCTGATTTAAGTGTCAAACCGCAGAGCACCGGAAATCGTGGTCACGAGTTTCGATGAACACTTTTCCATGCGTTCCTTCAAAGGAGACCTCTCAGACCTTGAACTAACCATGCGAACCATTTGGTCTTGGATGTCGAGGCAGCTGTTGTTTATAGCTTCGCAGTACGTTTTACAAGGGACTTTATATGGACTTCAACTCAGATATCTTCCAATAATCCTACGCAAGACCGGTTCATCTTTATTCCTTGTTGGGTCTTTGAACTTGCTTACGTTTCCTTGGCTAGTGAAATCACTCTGGGCGCCGATTGTTGATGTTTATGGCGATAAAAACGTCTGGCTGTCGATAAATTACGCTGGGATAGCCATTTCTTTGTCGCTGGTCAAAACCGACAATGGAACAATATTCATGTCGTCTCTGGTGTTACTCAATATTTGTTCTGCTACAGTCGATTTAACTTTAGGGAAAATTCTCATCTCTAACTTTCACGGAAGTGAACTCTCCAAAGCAAGTTCTCTTCAAATCATCGGCTATAAAATTGGTTTTCTGTTTGGTGGAGGACTAACGTTGCTGTTAACAGATATTTATTTTCTCGGTAAGGAAATACTCGTTGCCCTCGCCGCGATTTATTTAATCCTCTCATGGACATTTTGGGTCACGAAAGGGGACTTGAAACAGGAAGTGAATTGTCACACACCGGAAGAAAGCCCACAATTGTTTCCAGACTGCCAGCGGATGACTGGATTTGGGTGCACTCCAGGATTAAAATGGATGATCATATGCGCATGCGTGTATAAATTCGCCTCGCATTCGTCCCAGTCATTATTAACGATGTTCCTGGTGGATAATGGCGAGAGCCTAAGTCGCCTCGGTTTCATGTCTGGTATAGCTGGTCAATTCATTTCTATAGTTATTGCCTCAGTGACCGGGTTTCTTTTGGGCGTTAAATGGTAAGATCACATCTGGATTATCGTGACTTTGTTATTTTATTTAGCCATTAACCCTCAGCCGTTTGGAGGGGGTGGGGGGGGGGGGGTTGGGGCTCCCCTTATAAGGTTTTTCTCCGATATTTTCAAGACCATTTAGCATTAGCACATGCCGTTTTCAGCAGCTGTTCATTTATCCTTGAGACACATTTTGGTGAAGTTTGGCGACAACCGGTTGCTATAGTAACGAGATATGATGTCATAAGTAACATGATGTCAACCCATTTTTGAATAAAAATGCGTGTTTTTCACCTTTTTTCGGTGAAAAAGCATAAAATGCTACCAAAAGCATCAAAATGTTTAATTGTATGTTATTTTGCAACTCTATAAAACAATGTTTGCAATTTACGCATTTTTCCGATAAATTCGAATTTTTAGTAAAATCCAAGATGGCGGCCATCTTGAATGACGTCACGGACCCCAGCAACGCCACAACCCATAATATTTACCTTGTCTTGGAGAGCACATCGCGGGCTATCTATTAGATGTAAAATATTTCCGAAATATTGCAACATCGCAAAAAAAAAAAAAAACAGGGAGAGTGGTTGCACCGTTGTACCACGGTGGGGGCAAAAGTTTGCGCAGGAGCTTATTACCGGTAATAAGCTCCTGGTTTGCGTGTACATCCAAGGGTTAGAGGTTTACAGCATATTTACCGAGGATTACTGAAGATTTCATGGGATGCTCTGACTCTAAAGATAATTCTCGATGATATTCAGAAAATCTCCGAAGTTTTCTGGTTATTTCCAAGGAAAAGGTACCAATACCTTTCACTTCGTTTAAAATTTAACAATGACGGAAACGATACCAATACCTTCAGTTTTTAAAGTGAACATAAAACTGGTATATTCATATGTGTTGAGATATGAATTTTTTCTCAGTGCTAGAATTTCTCGAAATTGACTGTAGTTTGTATCATATCTAATTTGTTATAGGACAAATCCCACACAGATGCTGTTGTTGTCGTCCTTGGTTTCCGTCTGTTCAGTCAGCATACAGCTTTATGTTGTTTCCAGTAGAAACACAGCATTTATAATCTTAGGTAAGTAGTTTGTAAGTGACCATTTTGACAACCTGAAAACGGAGTAGTATGTAAACCGTATAGGTACAAGAAACCCCAAAGAGTCTGGCTTTTGTGTCGTACACACTCACTAGAACACTTCGAGGGTTCCTCCAGCGGAGAGAGAAAAAAAATCAAATACGTGTATCGCAAAACCTCGCGAAGTTCGGGGGGGGGGGGGGGGGGCGCAAAATATCAGCGACGAAGAGGGAGAGATGGAATTTCTAGTTTAACTGGAAAGGTTGGGTTGCATGGCCACAACGGACCCGAGATTTGAAGTTGATGAACAAAACTAAACAAAAACAATAATTAAATTCATGCTTTTCGCTTTCTTTACTCGTTGCAGTGTACATTTTACACAACGTGGTTCACGGGTCCCAAGCCACGCCGGTTTACACTCTCATGCTACGCTGTTCCCAGAATGCACCGCCGTCCGTCCGCACCACTTGTTACTCATTTCTAGGCGCGCTAGAGATTTTAGGTAAACAGTTGTCATTGTTCTTAGCGGGAGTCTTGGCAGAGTTCCTTGGTTATGTTGCTGGATTAAGCATATCACTGGCAGTTTCTTTCCTTGTGGTCTTCTTGGTTTGGAGCTGTCCCAGACAGCTTAGAAGTACGTCAACGTAAGAAGGATATAGTAGCCAATTACCCTGGTGTATTCTAAGTGACAATCATGAAACCAGACTTTAGGCTGGCCAATCATCACAGAATATTGAACCAATCGCAACTCAAAGCGCAAACCTGAAGTAGGTGCCAAGCGCGGAAAATTATGCAACCAGTGCCAAGCGGGGAAAACATACAGTGCTAAGAGCGGCCGGAAATCATGCAACCAGTGTCAAGCGCGGGAAAACATGCAACCAGTGCCAAGCGCGGGAAAACATGCAACCAGTGCCAAGCGCAAGAAAACATGCAACCAGTGTCAAGTGCGGGAAAACCTGCAACCGATGCCAAGCACGTTAAAACATGCAACCGATGCCAAGCGCAGGAAAATATGCTATCAGTGCCAAGCGCGGTAAAACATGCAACCAGTGCCACCTCGGGAAAACATACAACTAGTGCTAAGCGCGGGGAGAGGTAATTTATTTTTAAGGCCGTCATGGCCAAATATGTTATTAGACATGCCAGTCAAAACATTCAAAACACCAGGATGAGAACTTCAATTGAAAATTATGAAATATATTTTAAAAAAAATTTAAAACTACAGAGAAGGACGAATGAATATTTTCACACGTCATTATCTAAACTTGCTTGTAACTGGCAGGACGAGGAGCTAAATCTAAATTGTACAATTTCTTTAAAATATAATGATGCTTAATCTTGAAGATTGATCTCAATTAACACCCTCGGTCAAAACAAAAAAAAATACTCAATTTCTAATTAATTGTATGTATGTCGTCTATGGGATCAAAAGGGTGTAAACACATATATTGACTTGAAGAGTTTGCTCTCCTATTGCCGTGATGATGAGTGCGCGCACGAAAACGACCCGCGCGCGGAAATGGAAAAGCGTGCTTGCGTATAATAACGCGCGCACATGCGCTGGCATGATCAAGTATCTACGAAAGTACCATAGCCAAGTTGATGGTCGTATTGTTTACAGATTGCCACGGTAACGAAACGGACACATTACATCTCTGTCGAGGATAAAAAAAAAGCCATTTAAATCATATAGAACCTCTATCAAATCCTGTTTCAAGGAAATGACTAAGGCCACGACTCAGTTTCATAGAAGTTGGAGGGTTAGAGGATACATTTTTATCTGACTTATCGTTAACTTATCGTCATTGTTCAAAGCCAATTTCTAGAATGACCGTGGATATTTTCCCTGGACTGAAGTATCATTTCCTACCATAATCCCAACACCAGTTATTATCCTAAGAAATAGCCCTAAATTGAAAAAAATGCGTACAGTCTCGAAACAATAAAAAATAATAAATTGTATTCCTATATTGTGCACGCTTTTAACCCTTTCACTCCCAAGAGTGCCAAACATCAAAATTCAAGAAAATTCCCAAATTTCATTTTGCGAAATATTGAAAAACAAATGGCACCATGCAAATGTACTGCCAAAGAGGTTTCATCTGAATGGTCACACCATAGGATTTCGTCCACAGACTCAAAAGTTATAACTACACAACATGTCTCCATAATTGACTCTGGGAGTAAAATGGTTAAGGCGCGCTTTTGCTTCGGAAGTGACCAAAGTCTTGTGACTCTTTACGGTGACCAATCCGACCAGCTGCTTTCTTGATGGTGGCGTTGTCTTTTCGATGCTGACTTGGCAACTCGTAAAAGGAATATGTAAATGCACTCGTTACCGGAAGTCTGTGAATGTAGTTTAATTCTGCTAATGATATAAGCGGCTTAGTCTTTTCTACTCTTTTAAATAGTCTTTTGGTATTTCTTTCCGGTACACTCTGCTTTTTCTGCGCTTGCGCGGGAAGTGTTGTAATGCTGCGCTCTGGTACTGCGGCTTCCAGTGGCGGTAATTCATCAACGCATTCAGAGAGATTCTCAACAGCTTTACTTTCGTCGCATTCCGGTTCAGGCGTTTCTTTTCTTTTCTGTGAAGGTCGCACGGAGTGCTTGCTCCTCACTGTTGAGTCCCATAGCAAAGCACTACTCGCTTCCGTCAGAGAGATGCGCGCCTGGCTCAACCTGGCATGTGAGTCATACATCGTGTTAGCATCAGCAAATGACGCCGTCACGTGACTCAGTGAAGGGCGTGAAGGGCTTCCTTGACCCATTGTGATGACTTTGCTATGGTAGTTCCTAGGCCTCTGGACGTTATCTCTCTTCTCCTTTTTTCTTATTTGGCGGCGTGCCCTGTTGGACTTGGTGCCTGTTCCGTCATCGTCATAGTCATCATTTCCAAGGGAACCGTGAGATATCTTGTCATCTAAGTCTGAAAAATACCAAGGACGTAAAGTCTAACATTTCATGTAAATATTAAACCGAAGAGGAAGTGTGTTTCATCAGGATATCCAAACATCGAGAAGTAGGCAGAAAAAGAAAACGAGGCGCGCGCAGCCGAGTATTTTTAACCTACTTCGAGGTGTAAACTTCAGGAATACCTGATGAAGCACTTGCCGGTGGCGAATGGTAAATCTGAGACTCGCCGAGACGCCAAGACCCTTCTTTCAAAATTCGAGACCGAGACCGCAGCTAAGTTATAAAATCCGAGCCCGAGACCCAATGCGAGAAAAAACCGAGCCCGAGACTCAGTGCCAAAAATATCCTACTCACCTATCAAACAACAAACAAGGATGAACAATGAGAATGCTTGACAAAAGTATGCGAGACTCCGAGACCTTGAGGGAAAAAAAATCCGAGACTCCGAGACAGAAAAAGCATCAGCCAAACGAGACTTTGAGACTTAAAATAAAAACTGCCGAGATTTCGAGGCCGGACCAAAATTTTCCGAGACCCACGATTTTGAAGGTACCATTCGCCACCCCTAGTACTCTTTCGGCAACGTGCCCTGTTAGACTTAGTGCCTGTTCCGTCATTGTCATTAACGTCATAAATGCTGGCATCGTTTCCGAGGGAATCGTAAGATATCTTTTCATCTAAGTCTGAAAAATACCAAGGACGTAAAATTTTAACATTTCATGTAAATATCAAACCGAAGAGCCGAGAGTGTTTCATCAGGATATCCAAACACTACAGCTTTTAGCAACATAATTAAATGATGCATTTTGAGAACATTTTTTTAGTACATATGTAATTAACATAGTGACCTAGTGATTTTACATTCCTATTACTTTAGTTAATTTATCAATTTTATTATGTATTTCTCATTAAATAAGGTAACTTATAGGCACGGCTCTCAGGAAGATCATATGTACAATGGAGAAACCGTGATTAAATAAAGATTATATATTTATGCATGTATGTATGTACCGATAAGTGGGCTGAATAAACGAGGCGCATCTGCAGCCGATTTTTTTAATCCACTTCGACGTGTAAACTAGAATACATGATGAAAGACCCTTTCGAGTGTTTGATACAGCTTAAATACAGAGGAAACGAAAGAGTAAAATCGTTAAATCTATACTATTTAAAATAGGGTTTCCCAACCATCGCCACCCTTAGGATTGTCTTTCTTCAAACTTGATGAGTTATTTTTGAATTTGAGAAGTGACTAATCTTTATAGGCCCACCTTTATCCAAAATACCGTGCGTGCCGTAATCACTTTCTATGCTTACATGCGTGAAACCAATCACATCACGCGTATGAACAAAGGAGAATTTCAAAACAAAAACAAACGACCGCAACCAACATATTTTGGGTTAAGGTTGGCCTTTAACGTAACGTCATGGAGCATTCTACCGCAGGACACCCAATCATTACGCTTGGGTGTCCTGTGAGCGAACTCCTGCGATGATCATAGATATTTTCCCTGGACTTCTCAAACTCATTAATAATTCATTAAATTGGAACAAAGAAAATCATAAAGGTGACGGTGGTTTGGAAAACCGATGTTAATCAGCATAGATGCGGATGATTTTTTCCTTTGTTTTCTCTGTATATAACGATCAGTTTGAGAAGCTATATCAATATCCTAAATCTTCGTGATTTTTTCCTGAAATTTATCTGGGAGCATGTGATGTGCTTAATTAGTCTTTTACCCAAACAAATATGGACTTCTTTACTCACGTAAATCACCCCCTCGTGGACTATATCTTGTTCAGTCAAGGAAAAGAAGACTTTTACCCTCACTATCAACGAAGTTGTTGGTTTTTCTTTTTTCGCATGTACAAGAATCGTCACAAGTGCGATTTTCAACGAACGCTGGCGACGCTGAAATTTATAAAACTCGCATATATATCACCCGTGCAGGCGAAAATCGCTTGTCTATTTGCGACTTCTTACATAAGACTAAACTAAAGATAAAATCAAACAGAAGCAAGGCTGATACTACGTAGAACATTTAAAGGGGCTATGTCGCAAGGTGAGTCTGCGCAATGAGTTCCTGTCATGTGACGTCACCTGACGTCACACATGTCAAATTTCTATTGTTCCCTCCCGGATCGCGGCAAGTTTTATCGCGCTTGCACTCGTATCGAGCCACGCGAGGTAAACAAACACACCATCGATTTTGCTTTTAAATTTCTCCCCAACTTCCACCACTTCTGGAAGACATCGAATTTTTCGAAGGTACGACTAACAAATCGCAGAAATAATTTACCAAAACTCTAGCCAAGTAAATACTCTAACTAATTTGTAAACTTGACATCTATCCTTCCACGCAATACGACGAGATGCAGAACGGATTGCAGCAAATTCGACAATAATGGCCGCCAACTTGATAAAAAGCCACCGGACGTTTTTCAAGTTGTTGGTACCCAGTACTCACCCGCCATCCTCGCGACATAGCCCCTTTAACACGACAACGACATGATAGAGCCCAAACCGAAAGCAAAAATGCAACCATGGACAGCTCTTTTCACCTGGTTAGGTATCGTCAGCAAGGTGTAGCAGCAAAACGATAGATCGTGCTGACGAGACCCAACCGGGTCGAAACAGCTGTCCACGGTTGCGTTTTGGCTTTTAGTCTGTGCTCTATCATGTCGTTGTCGCGTTAAATGTTCTGCGCAGTATGAGCCTTGCTTTTGCAGCTTTTGTTTGATTTTATCTCTATTTTTGGCTGACTAAATCTCTCCAGATCCTACGTACACCAGCAGCATTTTCGTTTACGGTCCTTTGCTTCTTATAAACTAAAGATAACTAAGAGAGAACAAAGATAAGATTCGTTTTCTCCACAATCTCTCAGTACGACGTCTACTAAACACTACTCACTGGAAAATGACGCATCCTTCCGAGAACGCGCACTGCCCATTGCCCTGCTGTACTTTCGTAACATCGAGGTTCGTGAATCAATCACGTGCGGGCCACGTGCGATATCTGACATGTACGATGTGCGCGAATCTGACATATGCGTGCGACTGGAACCCGTTCTAGGAGCTCGCACTTGTCCCCAGTTTTCCTCATCAGAATCACCGTCGTTATACGAGTAAAATGACGAGCTGTTATTGGGTACAGAGAAGGAATTTTGTCCCAGCCTCTGGAAGGGAGTATCTGGTTGTCCTGTTCTGTACTTTGCAGAAGGATTCATCTTGCTAGAGCGCCGTTGACTTTGCAGCTAGAACAAGGAGAGTGCAGAATTTGTAAATGTTTTACGCTAGAGTTGTAAAATATGATTCAAATAAACATTTTACTGCGTTTGGATATTAAAATATATTTTTTTCACCAAACAAAGATGAAAAAAGCAATTTTTCCTTTTTTTAAAATACCTCGTTCTACTTATGGCGTCATTTTCGTTACCATAGCAACTAATTATAACCAAATTTGCAAAAGTAAGCAAACCGCAGCAAAGACGGCATAAGCCGACAATAAATGCTCTTGAAAAAATTCTGAGAAAAACCTTAACGGAGAATGGGTGGCATCCATCCCCCTATAGATGGTTTTCACTCACGTGACCTTCTGTCCTGTGGGACTCAAATGACAATGGCCATGGCGGCCATGTTGGTGCAAATGACAAACGAAGTTCATTAAAATTCTTTTGTAGGCGTGCACCATCATGGCTGCTGTGACGTAATGTGAAAACCACCCAATTTATGTCGTAGGTCAGAGGGTTACTGCGCCTTTCAATAACAAAACCATAACTAAGGTTTACGTGCTGCGTTGCCATGTATACATATGGCGACAAACATTGGAACCCTGAACGCAGAAACTGACAAAATGGATCGAAACCTCCCCGGGGACTCCTCTATAAAAATGACCGGGGTGCTCGTCGTAAAATTTCGAAAAACACCCTAAAAGGTACCAGAATCTCGTTTGATAGGCGTGACTCAAATACATGTTTACTCCTAAGAGGTACCAATTTTATACAACACAAGACATTTTCTGTCATATTTTTTCAGCTCAATAACCTAAAAGGTATTACGATAATTCTAACCATGGTCATTTTAGATTTCAGCACCCTAAGCGGTACTAATCTACAAATTTTGACCCCTAAAAGGGACGACGAGCACCGCCGTCACTTTGTTTCATATCGGATACCCCCCCCCCCCCCCCCGCCCCCCCCCCCCCCCCCCCCCCCCCGAGACGTTTTTTCTGTTTTCCGCTATGATATTTGCGGCAGTAAAAAGCGAAACATTTGGTTGAGCTTTGAACTTCTGAGAGTTCGTGTGTTATTGAAAGGCGCAGTTACGTTCCTATGAAACATTTTATTACATCCATTTTGAAATCACTGGTGATTCTTGCAATATGATTGGCTCTCAGCAGAGAGATTTATTTCCGAATCGCACTATTTTTTGCTCAGTCTAAATCGCTCTTTGTTCTACCTAAATCGCACTATTTTTTGCTCTAAATCGCATCTTTTCTCTAAATTGTATCTTGACACATGACGTCTAAGTCTTTCTGTTTTGCATACAAAATGAGATGTAAAAGGCTTTCCGGTTCCGCTTCTTTACAAACCGGCTACTGGATCAATAAAATATTGGTACTGACTAAAATCCTTATTTGGGCAATTAAATTGTGCATTTTGAAATGGATGTAATGAAGCGGTAATTGAACTTTGTGTCGTGCAATTTTGGTTTGAAATCATACTTGTGATTTCGAATCGAACTCGCGCTGAGCGCTCCTTCGATTTTGAAATCGCGCGTTTGATTTCAGACCAAATTGCACTCCACTCAGTTCATTTACCATTATTAATGACTGATCCCTCGGGAAACAAAAAGATTCCGAGGGAAACAAAATTCACTTTTTCCAGGGGGTTCAGTCATTAAGTGATTTGTTATATAACTTTCTTCGTCGTGGAATAAAAATACAGTTTGGAAAACGCGCCGAGCACTCGCAGTATTATATAACATCCATCGCATCATAATCATGTCCCTTTTGTCACTGTCTGATCACGTGCACCAGTGGGCAACAGTGCACTGTTACCCTCTGACGTCAAAAATGTTACCCGCTTTCGCAAATGTTGCCCGCTTAGGACAATTGGCGGGAAACAGTTTGTTTGTTAGATGTCATGTGACCATGAATCAACCAATAAACGCGCGCGTTGTATTGAGAAAAACTCAAGCCATACAGCAATCATATTTGTTGTCACTTACTTCTTTGTAAGCTAAGACATCACTATGTGATCTTGATGTAGAAAAGCCCTCTTCATCTGAATCAGCAGAGGACATCATGGAATGCCTCCATCCACTGGCAAAGGACATTCCCTCAGCTAAAAGTAGGAAGGAGGAAATTTTACTCAGAAGATAATGTTCCTTTTTTTCACGACACATCGGATATGATGTATCTACGAAGTAATTGTAGTCCAGATCCAATAGGAATTTTAATTTAGAATGTTGGTTTTTGTGGAACGTGAAAACCAAGATAACCCAGAAAAAAACTGAAAGTAAGGGAAGAGAAGCTATTGCGCCGGCTACGATATTATTTACATATACTGTATAAGAAAGAGGCACGAGTTGCGGCTCATTTTCAAACTTGGTACCAGTCAGCCGCGCGGCCTTAATTCGGACTTCCGGTTTATTTAAGGCACGCGCACTGTTTTCAAATGGCGCGTTATACAAGAACAGAACAGCCAACCGTTTAAAAAAATTAAATGATATCCCGCTGAAGAAGGGCTAAGCCTTAAACGTCTGGAATAATGTCTGATTTTTAGCACTTTTCAACATTAACATTTTCCGTTATTTATTGTGTCACAATTGCCACGCATTTTTATGTTTACTTTTTGTTTAACTATTTTAATGTATTTGCTGGATTGTCTGCCTCTGTTCTTATTGGCCAGAGTAATTGCTTTGTTTTGTTTTTATCACACTTAACTGAAAACCGCTATAATATCCAGGATTAATAATACTTACGAATGTCATCAGAGTTATTGATGTCACCAATGGTTTTTACTGTTGAGTGCCTTCTGTCATTCGCTGTATTCTCACTGTGCATTTCTCTGTCCATAAGGTTATCATAACTTTCTGAAGTTTCATTGCTACCGTCAACAGTATGTGAGGTCCTTTTCGTATTAGACGCAGCTTGTTTTTGTCTTCTCTTCCTTTTCAACCGAAGTAACGCTAACAGTTTTTCTCTCATCCGCTCAGGCAGGTCTTTGACTTTCATAGAGTCCAACATCCATAAGTTTAAAATGGATCTCACAGATAATTTGACATTGTAGCTGGTTACTGTATTTCCTTCTCCTATTTCTGTTGCACTACTCGAAGGTGTTTTTAAGTCGCCACAACTATCGCCGCTTTTATCTAAAGTTCTGTTGATATTTACTCTCACAGATGATTTGCCATTGATACTTGTAACTGATTTTCCTTCCTCCATTTCTGTTTTACTACTTGAAGGTGTTTTTAAGTCGCCACAACTCTCGCCGCTTTTATCTAAAGGTTTGTCCATATTTACTCTCACAGATGATTTGCCATTGATACTCGTTTCTGTTTTTCCTTCCTCTTTCTCTGTTTTACTACTTGAAAGTGTTTTTAAGTCGTCACAACTCTCGCCGCTTTTATTCAATGTTTTGTCCATATTTACTCTCGCAGATGATTTGCCATTGATACTCGTTACTGTTTTTCCTTCCTCTTTTTCTATTTTAATGCTTGAAGGTGTTTTTAAGTCGCCGCAACTCTCGCCTTCCTCTATTTCTGTTTTACTACTTGAAGGTGTTTTTAAGTCGCCACAACTCTCGCCGCTTTTATCTAAAGGTTTGTCCATATTTACTCTCACAGATGATTTGCCATTGATACTCGTTTCTGTTTTTCCTTCCTCTTTCTCTGTTTTACTACTTGAAAGTGTTTTTAAGTCGTCACAACTCTCGCCGCTTTTATTCAATGTTTTGTCCATATTTACTCTCGCAGATGATTTGCCATTGATACTCGTTACTGTTTTTCCTTCCTCTTTTTCTATTTTAATGCTTGAAGGTGTTTTTAAGTCGCCACAACTCTCGCCTTCCTCTATTTCTGTTTTACTACTTGAAGGTGTTTTTAAGTCGCCACAACTCTCGCCGCTTTTATCTAAAGGTTTGTCCATATTTACTCTCACAGATGATTTGCCATTGATACTCGTTTCTGTTTTTCCTTCCTCTTTCTCTGTTTTACCACTTGAAAGTGTTTTTAAGTCGTCACAACTCTCGCCGCTTTTATTCAATGTTTTGTCCATATTTACTCTCGCAGATGATTTGCCATTGATACTCGTTACTGTTTTTCCTTCCTCTTTTTCTATTTTAATGCTTGAAGGTGTTTTTAAGTCGCCACAACTCTCGCCTTCCTCTATTTCTGTTTTACTACTTGAAGGTGTTTTTAAGTCGCCACAACTCTCGCCGCTTTTATCTAAAGGTTTGTCCATATTTACTCTCACAGATGATTTGCCATTGATACTCGTTTCTGTTTTTCCTTCCTCTTTCTCTGTTTTACTACTTGAAAGTGTTTTTAAGTCGTCACAACTCTCGCCGCTTTTATTCAATGTTTTGTCCATATTTACTCTCGCAGATGATTTGCCATTGATACTCGTTACTGTTTTTCCTTCCTCTTTTTCTATTTTAATGCTTGAAGGTGTTTTTAAGTCGCCACTACTCTCGTCTTCCTCTATTTCTGTTTCACTACTTGAAGGTGTTTTTAAGTCGTCACAACTCTCACCCCTTTTATCTAATGTTTTGTCCACATTTACTCTCACAGATGATTTGCCATTGATACTCGTTACTGTTTTTCCTTTCTCTGATTCTATTTTACTACTTGAAGGTATTTTTAAGTCGCCACAACTCTCGCCGCTTTTATCTAAAGGTTTGCCCATATTTAATCTCCCAGATGATTTGCCATTGATACTCGTTTCTGTTTTTCCTTCCTCTTTCTCTGTTTTACTACTTGAAAGTGTTTTAAAGTCGTCACAACTCTCGCCGCTTTTATTCAATGTTTTGTCCATATTTACTCTCGCAGATGATTTGCCATTGATACTCGTTACTGTTTTTCCTTCCTCTTTTTCTGTTTTACTACTTGAAGGAGTTTTAAAGTCGCCACAACTCTCGCCGCCTTTATTCAATGTTTCGTCCATATTTACTCTCACAGATAATTTGCCATTGATACTCGTTACTGTTTTTCCTTCCCCTATTTCTGTTTTACTACTTGAAGGTGTTTTTAAGTCCCCACAACTCTCGCCGCTTTTATTCGATGTTTTATCCATATTTACTCTCACAGATAATTTGCCATTGATACTCGTTACTGTTTTTCCTTCCCCTATTTCTGTTTTACTACTTGAAGGTGTTTTTAAGTCCCCACAACTCTCGCCGCTTTTATTCGATGTTTTATCCATATTTACTCTCACAGATAATTTGCCATTGATGCTCGTTACTGTTTTTCCTTCCCCTATTTCTGTTTTACTACTTGAAGGTGTTTTTAAGTCGCCATAACTCTCGCCGCTTTTATCTAATGTTTTGTTCATATTTACTCTCACAGATGATTTGCCGCTGAAGCTCGTTATCGTTTTTCCTTTTCCTATTTCTATTTTACTACTTGAAGGTGTTTTTAAGTCGCCACAACTCTCGCCGCTTTCATCTAAAGTTTTGTTGATATTTACTCTGGCAAATTTATTGTACTGATCTTCGTTAAAGCCGAGAGCTTCTGCCACGGTTTTCACACAAGTCTCCTTGTCCAACGTTTGCGTGTCAGCGAGTTCTTTAAACACTTCCATGATCGTAGCGGAGTCGATCTCTGAGAGTTTCATATTCTCAAGCATTGCCTCATCAAACGCCTTGTCAGCGTTAGAGTAAGACTGGGGAGAAATGATGCTTTGAAGAGTGTCCTCGGAGGTATTTTCGTCTATTTGATCGAGAACAGTTCCACTTCCGGAAACTATGAACCCTTCTTTTATGTCTCTGTAAATTGAAGTAAAAGTATTAAAACTTGGTACGTCATTTTTTCGCCAATTGTAGCTCGCCCTAGCCCTTTGCTAGATTCTCCGGCGATCAGTTCTTAAAGATTTTGAGGGCCTACCGTAAAGAGTTACGAAAGTAGCGGTCCCCGTTACAACGGAATAGGCATAATGTTATTTTAATTCTCTCTTTCTCATTGATTATTCGGCATCTCTCGGCATTATTGTACAGTAAAACACTAAGCTACTAAGCTATTCCATCTACAGGAGACGTGAGATCTCAGTATAGAATGCACCGTTCTTTCGGGAATTACTAGAAAGGTCCGAAAATTAACGCTACTTTCGGGTAGCCCGTTACTTTCGGGTAGTCCCGTTACTTTCGGGTAGTCCCGTTACTTTCGGGTAGTCCCGTTACTTTCGGGTAGTCCCGTTTCTTTCGGGTAGTCCCGTTACTTTCGAGTAGCCCCGTTATTTTCGGGTAGCCGTTACTTTCGGGGAGTCGCTACTTTCGGAACACTTCAGCATTTCATTATTATCGCAAATTAATACTTTTAGGCAGAAAAAGACTTGCAAGAAATGTATTAATCTGTAAGGAAAAGTCACACACGAGCCACAGGGAACCCACACTGCCGGAGCTTAACGCGGTTTCTGTAGTATGTTCTCTGTTGCCTGATTTAGCTTTTCCTGAACAGGGATCCAGTTGATGAGGCCATGTTCGTGGGAGTAAAATGTCGAACAATTGGGCAGAATTTCGAGACTCGTCAAAGTTTGTTTTAGAACAATTAGAGCAGTTTTCAGTTGAATATGGAAAGTAATTTCGCAATTGCTTTGGTTTTGCATTACTACGCTCTGTGAATGGCTAAAAAAATTTCGCGCCACTTTCTCGACCAATCAGAAGCAAAACCAAAGCCAATTGTGACTTCCTCGCACGCGTTTTCCCGCGCTTGGCGAAGGCTGCATGTATTTCCTTTGAGCGCTGATTGGTTCATTGGATTGTCTGCCTCTGTTGTGATTGGCCAGAGTAATTACATTGGTTTTGGTTTCACGATACTCAACTGAAAATCGCTCTATCCCAAAGTCTAAAATCTTTATACATGAGCAAAAAAATGGTCGAAGTGCTTTCCCCTTTTCGGATTTGATGGCATTTTGGTCGGCCTGTTATCCGATAAACTAATAAAATGGAGTCACATCTACAAACCCAAGTCTTCTCTTCATCTTCCGCCTTCTAGCATCAAAGAGAGGTTTCCTGTTGCTGGCCAGATGTATCGGGGGCCCACGAGTTGGTTGACGTGCAAACTGGCAGTTTTCAGGCACGGTTCCAAATTCAATCCAATTGTCTTTACATCGGGTACAATGAAACAGAGGTGTGCATACAACTCCAGGTATGTAATCTTTGGTTTTTATCTGTGAAAATCAAAATATTTATATATTTTTATAATTGGTATGACCTGCTATGATCTTTCGTCAGCACTGGTCGGATGATCTAACGGCAGAGCTCCGAAAGACTCGTGGCGAGCTGGGACATTTCATAGGTTCATATATGGCGTGCGTTCTGCAAACTGCTGGGATCACCAATGTTAAAAGGGTCATGTGTGGTGTTAAATGAAGAAATATTGCAAATTTTAAGCTCGGTATTTACATCCAATATGCATTTGACAAGGGACTATTTACTGTGGCTGCAAAAGATATTATCAAGCAACATATGACATTTTCCATGAGCGAGACTGAAACAATAAGGGAGTTGTGCAGCAATTTTGGTATAAAAGTCATAGATCATACAGTTCACTGGATACGGGATATTCAGGCCCCTGCCCCAGCCCCCACCCCCACCCCAAATCTGTGGTGAAGCTTTTATAACTACTCTTCAAACCTCGACATAGATCCCCATCTTGCGGATAAATAGAACACGATTGAGTCCATCTTGGTCGAAATCTTGAGCGAATAGCTCATCTTCTTCAAACAAAGAGTCGATTATTGGCTCAAGATTGGCCCTCATCACCTGTTATAAACAAAAATAATCTATCAGGAATACGTAACAACATGCAACAAGAAAAACCGGTTTGAAGGTTTTAATGAACAAGCATGTATCCGGACGTCCCCGACTGGGCACGAAGCATGCCGCTAGTGAACTTCTGGTAATCTACCCAGGGTAAATAAACACGGACACGGACACGGGGGACACGGACACGGACACGGACACGGACACGGACACGGACACGGACACGGACACGGACACGGACACGGACACGGACACGGACACGGACACGGACACTGACACTGATACTGATACTGATGCTGATACTGATGCTAATGCTAATGCTAATGCTAATGCTCATGCTAATACTTGAGGCCAGTAATGAGTTACTTTCAACAAAACATTGCGAACCAACGTCTTATTCTCAATTACTAACCTCGTCACCAGAATATTCTCCGCTTTCAAAATGATGGTGCGGGTGTAGAAAGCCCCTGGCGGCCAAGTCGGCCAAAATACTCCAAAAATCGTAGAGATTTTGTGAGTGACATCATTATTGTTATTGTTATTGATTGTTATTGATTGTTATTGATTGTTATTGATTGTTATTGATTGTTATTGATTGTTATTGATTGTTATTGATTGTTATTGATTGTCATTGACTGTTATTGATTTTTCTTGATTGTTATTGATTGTTATTGTTATTGTTATTGTTATTGATTGATATTGTTATCGATATTGATTGATATTGTTATTGATATATAATGGTAATTGAACTGAGTGGAGTGCAATTTGGTCTGAAATCATACGCGTGATTTCAAAATCGAAGGAGCGCTCAGCGCGAGTTCGATTCAAATCACAAGTATGATTTCAAACCAAAATTGCACGACACAAAGTTCAATTACCACTTTATTTCATCCATTTTGAAATCGCACAATTTAATTGCCTAAATGCAGGATTTTAGTCAGTACCAATGTTGATGTCACTTATACATGTATATGCAATTTAGAGGAAAACATAATGCGATTCGGGAATAAATCGCTCTGCTGAGAAAAAGATGCGATTTAGAGATTTAGAGCAAAAAAACGGTGCGATTCAGGGATAAATCACATTGCTGAGAAAAGGATGCGATTTGGAGCAAAAAATACTGCGACTCGGGAATAAATCGCACTGCTGAGAGCCAATCAGATTGCAAGGATCACCAGTGATTTCAAAAAGGATGTAATAATGATTGATAT
Organism: Cladopsammia gracilis; assembly: GCA_022457155.1. Classification (NCBI taxonomy): domain Eukaryota; kingdom Metazoa; phylum Cnidaria; class Anthozoa; order Scleractinia; family Dendrophylliidae; genus Cladopsammia; species Cladopsammia gracilis. The sequence continues at coordinate 432,286 of JAJGOT010000358.1, forward strand.
TGTTATTGATATTGATTGATATTGTTATTGATATTGTTATTGATATTGATATTGATATTGTTATCGATATTGTTATCGATATTGTTATCGATATTGTTATTGATTGTTATCGATTGTTATTGTTATTGTTATTGTTATTATTTTGTAATTTTATATTGTAAATTTTATACTGTAAATTTAAAGATTATATTGTAAATTTAAAGATTGTTTTAAGAAATTTGTTAATAAAGTATTATTATTATTACTATTATTATTGTTATAATTATTATTGTTATTATTATTTTTAAAAAAGTCAATAAATTTTTAAACATACTATTTTAAATGTGCATATCTTATCATTGTATCGTATTAGAATTTTAATGTATTGTAAATAGTTATTCTAATTGTTAATATAATTATTTGTTGATTGTTTTTATTATTGTTATTGTTATTATTATTATTATTATTATTATTATTATTATTATTGTTATTGTTATTATTATTGCCGTCACTTTGTGAATACAAACGTCTTACATAAATGTTATTTTTATTGAAAATTTTTTTAGTAACACTTTTACGATATTTTATGCATTGTAATTATGAATTATTTTTAGCATTCTAGTAGATTAATAATTATTATATATTATTATATTATTATATAAATGAACTTTTATAGCTTTTTCCTGCAAGTGTACATAAAATTGATGTTAAGGCTTAATCGATTTTTAAGAAATTTGTTAATAAAGTATTGCTTTTTCAGATTAAATTTAAAAATTGTTATTGTTATTGTTATTATTATTATTATTATTATTATTATTATTATTATTATTATTATTATTATTATTATTATTATTTCAGTGGAAAATAAGTTACCTCTTCCGGTGCGACCTCCGGAGGCTCTTCGATAACGTCGAGGGAAATTTGGCTCTGAGATTTTTTCTGAGCCTCGCCTTTGATCAGTAGATCCAGCGGTTCACTAACATCAGGGCTCTGTGTGGTGCAGTTACGACGGCTGCCAAGTATGCCGGGTAATTCGGGTAGCTGCATGAAAATGTCAAGTCAGTAAGTTGTTAAAAATTGTAGGATTATAAATGTTAGGATCAGAATACACTGTATGTCTTGTTAAATTTTCTCGCATTTTCTTTTACTCCATTTGTATGTGACTCGCGCTTTGTTATCCTTACGCTGTTCAAAGAGTAAAAGTGCGCTTTACACTGAAGCAAAGTATCCCAGCTTATGATTCCATCACGCGCTTATGATCAAATTTCCGTCATTTCACGAGCGTGGGACAGAAGTTATGACCTTCTGCTCACCCCTCACTTACTATCTTTCTTTATTTAATACCCAACAATCTAGTTTTCACTCGATTGTAAGCGACGGAGTCATTAACGCAATCGTTAAAAAATGGAACCCTTCTGATTCTTGCGACTCTGTTCCGTCGAGCTAACGACTCCGTTGTTTGATTTTCACTAGGTCGTAAACGGTCGTAGGACTCTGATTACGACTTAAATACCGTCGCTAGTGAAACCCTGTCTTCATTTGTCCCGTCGCTCATGCCAATAAATGGTTATATTAACAGATTCTACTGTGTGTGGGTTTTGTAGGCCGCTTTCGATATATTAAAATTCAACTTGATATAGCGAGGCCTGGAGACAAAAAAAAAAGAAATGAATAAACATGTTTTTTCCTTCCCTTTGTTTTTGTCTCCAGGCCTCGCTATAAAGTTGAATTTTAATATATCGAAAGTGGCCTATTACTTACAGTGACCTCAGTCCCGTCACCAGTCTCCAGTGGAGGCGACTGCGGTCTGATCTCGGTTCCATGACTACTCGGTAAGTATTCAGCCTCCACAGTTGGAAAAGAAACATTTTTGTCTTTGTCCAAACCAACGCAGTGAAAATCGAGCTTCTCGTCAACTTCCTCTTGAACGAAAGTTTTGGGAAATACTTTCCCCACCTGAGAAATCTGGAATTGTGTAAAGATAAATGGCCGGTTATTTAAACGAAGTTTAGACGGCGTTTAACAAAACCGCTTCTTTAAAATGATCAGTTTAACGTGTGTCACATCCAAATTCGTAATAGCGGTGATATAAAGCGATCTTTAATCGACTGTCGAAAGTAATTTAGCTATTGGTGGTTTTCACGTTACGTTACGGCGGCCATGTTAGTGCACACCTACAAAAAATTTTAATGAACTTCTTTTGTTATGTGCACCAACATGGCCGCCATGGCCTTTGTTATTTGAGTCCCACAGGACTTTAGGTCACGTGAGTAAAAACCATCCATTGCCTTGGTTTTAAACTGCTACACTTTGAGATTGGCTAACCGTGAAATCTCGCGCCACTTTCTCAACCAATCAGAAGCAAAAACCAAAACCATTCGTGACTTGCTTGCACGCGTTTTCCCGCGCTTGGCGCAGGCTACCTGCTATTGCTACGAGCTCTGATTGGTTCACAGAATTGTGCGTCTGTTGTGATTGGTCAGAGTAATTACTTTGGTTTTAGTTATACGCTTACGGCACTCAGTTGAAAATTTTTACATTGTAAAACTTTTGAAAATTATTTTACCTTTTTTCTCCTGTCCGACGCTAGACGAGGCAATATTTCTGGGGTGATACCCTTGGTATTTTTCAGGCGAGGTAATGTTGTCAGCATGGCAAAATATTTCTCGCTCCTCAAAACGTTACAACTATATAAACTAAATTCCTTGTGTTTCTATATTGTCAGTTTTCAAGCTA